>CM046423.1:60764112-61104112 GCA_025506505.1 Flaveria sonorensis
TTATATTACTATAAAAATACAAAATATATTTGCGGTACCTATGGTGATGGCCATAGGCTGAAATGTTAAAATATTTTAATTAAAATATATCATGGACAAAATTTTGTTGACAACTTTGTGGCGAGAACTTGTCGTGGGGATAGACTTTTGTGGCGACTAGGTTTTCAGCGACTAAGAAATGGGCAATGACGACAAGTCTGTGACGACTAGGTCTATGGCAACGATACGTCGCTGTCATAGCCTATGATGACAATAAACTTACTGTTCTATAATCAATAGGCGTATGTTTCTTGTAGTGGTTATATCTATATGCTAGGAGTAGCACTTTACCATATTTGTTATTAGTTAAGAAGCGTATGTATCAATTTAAGGATATTCTATACTGAGGATGGTGAGAGTATGCCAAAACCTCATCGCACATAATGATACTTAGGATGTGCAGGCCTTTGTACAGCATGGTTACTATTACTGTTCTGTTATCTGATTCATTGAGTATATTCATAAATCCGTAATCTGCTAAAATGAAGTAAGTTAATCTAAAATCCATTTATATGTGATATGAAGTATAAAAATCTGTTCGTATGTAATGTATTTGAAAATTTTGTTATATGAAAATTGTTAACCTGACATTCATTAGTTAATAATCCTTTAATTTATTACATTATTAGAGTAATTTACTGCTTGGTCCCTATGGTTTAGGCAGTTTAACTTTTTAGCCTAATTTTTTTTTTGATATATCAGACCCTGAGGTTATAGTTATATAGTGGTTTTGACCTCTAAGACTAACTCTGTTAATTTAGTCGGTTAAGAATCAGGGCATATTGATAACCTTACACCTCAGAGGCTATTTATGTATTTTACAAAGTTTTCATAATATTGAAGGGACTATTTATGTAATTACTCAATTTAACAAAATTAACCCCACCTCATTCTTCCTTCTTTATTAAATTGAACTTTTTTTGTATATTCTAAAAAACTTGTTTTTGTTTCTAGTTTTTAGAGTTAATTACACAAATGGCTGATATGATTTATTTAAAATAACAGGTTTGAGTACTAAAGGTTTTAAATAATAAGTTTGGGTTTTGTATTTTTAAATCATAACAAGTTAAAGTATTAACACAGACGTTAACTTTTCTGTTAAAGTTAAGAGTATTGTTATCTTTTCACGTTACAAGGACTATAGATGTAACTTAAAAGTTAAGGATATTGCTGCCGCCGCCCACCACCACCGTCGGCCATCATATGCAACACCGCCTGCCACAAATCTGAGGTTGGGGTTAGGCGATTGGTTGCCGGTGAGAATCAGCGTCTGTTTTCGTAGGTCAAAGCAAGGGACGGTCGGGGGAGGTTATGGGATGCGATAGTCGGAACAGGCGCTGTTGTTTGCGTGAGGGGAGGTGGTCGGAGGTGATGGTTAAATGAACGCCATGGTCGATGATTGTTAAACGGTGGTGCCGCCGATGGTTGTTATGGTTGTGGTCCGATTATTATAGGCTGAGAAGAAGCAAATAGAAGGGGTTTGTTCAGGGTTTTTGGATTTGAGATGAACAACACCCTGAATTAAGGTGGTGTAATAGATTAAGATGAACAACAGTGGCGGTGATGGTGACGAGAGGGAGTTGAGAGAGGTGAATTCACACATCGATTTAGGTGGAGAAAGCCAAAAGGTTACGAAATTGATTTTGTAGATGGTTTTTGAAGATGTTGGTTAGATGGTGTCCAACAGTGGTGGTTAGATGGTCTCCGTCGGCGATGGTTGGATGGAATCGACTTTTGATGATGGTGAAGAATTGGAGGAGGTCACATAGATATAGTTATATATCTTTGTCTTTTTAATATTTTATGTAATACAAAAATAGTCCCTCGTATAACAAACATGTAATTAACTTCAAGCAATATTAGTATACTACATAAATACTCCTTCAAATATGAAATAACTAAAATGCCCTTTAGTTTAAGGGAATTGTTAATGTTCGTTACACTTAATACCTAATTTTGTTACAAAATAATAATCATAAAACCCAAACTTGTTACTTAAAACTCTTAATATCCAAACTTGTTATTTTGAATAAATCACATGAACCATTTGTGTAATTAACTCTGTGATTTTCAATGTTTTTATGATTATTATTTAATAACGTTTTATATACAAAAATAAATACGTCTATTTTAAAAACTTTTGTTTTTTTATAAACGTATTTTCTAAAATAATTTGTTTTTCATACTTTTTTTAAGATCGTTCGTTTTCTTAAAATTATTCATTTATGTAAATGTTCAGTAGTTTAAACCCATTCATTAGTTTGAACCCGTTCATTGGTTCAAACCCGTTCGTGTGTTCAAAATTTGTTCATTTTCAAATCGTTTGTCTATTTTCTTAACTTCTTTTCTTAAACATCTATTTTTTTATAAACGTCTCTTTTAAGTTGTTCTTTTTAAAAATCGTTGGTTTGCTTAAAATTGTCCATTTTTTAAATCCTTGGATTTCTAAAATCATTAGATTTTTGAACATTTTTTTCCTAACCACTATTAGTGATTTATACAGTATAATATATATTTGCAACGACTATATTTCTAATGATTTATTCTGCAATGACTATGTTTCTAACTTATTCAAATTTCTAACATTTTATTAAGCTATAAATTTTAAAAATTTCTAACTTGTATTTTATAATAGGATGATATATTTTAAAAAGGACGAACGATATAAAAAAATGTTTGAAAAATGAATGATTTTGGAAAAGACATTTATTAAAAAACAAAAGCTTTAAATAAGACATTTATTTCTCTATTTATAACATGTTTTATTAAATAATAATCATAAAAATAACAAAAAAAAAAAAACAAAATAACAATAAAAATTTCGAACTTGTATTGTATAATGGAACAAAAGATTTAAAAAATGAGAATGATTAAAAAACGTTTAAAAAACAAAATGATTCTAAAGTGACGTTTATAAACAAACAAAAGCTTTATAAAAGATGTAATTGTATTTATATTTACATTGTGATTTATTAAATAATAATAAGTAAAATAACAAAAGAATAGCAAAATAACCGAAAAACCAAAATAACAATATAAAATTTAAAAACAAAAGTTAAAAACAAAATTTTCTTTTAAAATATAAAATTAAAATCTTATTTAATAAAGAATGAATATATGGTGGGGGTTGTTTTTGTAAATTTGAATAAATACATAATAACCACTTAAATATCAAAATAAACTTTATTATTTACACAAATAGCTCGTGAGATATAAATGGACCAAAATAATACATTAATATAGTTAGTTTCAGCGGATAAAATCGTTACAAAATGAAACACTAAGATTTGATATGTCAAAAGATTTTTTTTGAGTTACAAGAAATAAACCAAATAAACCAAAGGGGTCAAAATAGTAACCTACTCAAATTATTATTATGGGTATATGTACATTGGCTATAGTTATTTATGTTACTTGCAATCTGTTAATCTAATTATTTGTAATATAAAATTATTAGTTCAACAGTTGACAATCCGTTTCCTTAATTTGTAAAATTATAAAATGTAATCTAGAATTCTAAAATCTGAAATTTGTTAACCTGAAATTAGAAAATCTATGATGTGTTAATCAAAAATCCAGAATACAATAATCCGAAATATCTTAATTTAAAGCTTTTTGATCTATAATGTATCAATCTAGAGTTAGTAGTACGTTTTTAAGTTATGTTAAGTAATTCGTTAATCTATATATAATACTAAAAGAGTAATTTAGGGGGACACTTGACACATTATTAAGCCCCTTGAGTATATTTTTTCCGCCTCTCTCTCCTCTTAAATAATTATTTAAACTAAAAAATATTAAATAATTTTAATTATTTTTAAGATTAATTTTTTTAATAAATTAAGAAAGATGTCTTTTTATTAATGTTATTTTTAAAAAACAGTTTTTTATACAATTATTTTTTTTTTCTAAAACATCTAACTTTTTTTAAAATATAAAATATTTTAAAATTGGTATTTTTAAAAAGTAAATTTTTTTATAAACTAAAAATAATTAAAATTTGGAGTTCTAATAAAAAATTTTAAAAAATAACATGTTTAATACCGTTTGTTTTGAAAAAGATATTTAACTTTTTTTAAAAAGAAAGTTTAAAACAAAAGTTTAAAAATTGATATCGTTATTTTATTGCTTATAGTTATTACTCATATGTAATTTTAATCATATCTTATTTTAGATTATCATTTTATACTTCACAAAATTTTATTATATTTAATATTTTATTTTTTCAATCCGTATAATACACTGGTTTACTAAAATTAGTATTAAATAAATAATAATCAACAACTAATCAGAAATCTTATGAACATTTATAGCCCGATCCAACCCGATTCAATACTATATCTTTATATTTGATTATAGGGTCAAAATAATTCGAAATTGATCTAATTATTGCACATAACTTTTCAGTGTATATTATTTAAATCTTAATTTCTTCATACTAATATCCTCACACCCATTTAATATCTAGTTCACGATTTGACCCGTCAAAGAATTCCTTTAAAGTTTAAAAAAATACAGTTTTCTTTGACTGTATATTTCGCTATAACAATAAACAAAAGTTAAGGTCAATCTCTATCAAGTGTCGGTTTATACTTGAAAGAGCCTATTTTTACGCATGATCAGCTTTATGGCATCTTGTCACGAGTTAAAAGTAAAGATGGATTGTAGCTTTTAGGTTTAGATAATGAGTGTAAACCTACTAATGTTACTACAAATGTAGTTTACAAGGATGGATTGTGACCTTATAATCAAAAGTTGTTATGTCTTATTTAATATATAACACACTTGATTTTATTTTTATTTTTATGTTATTTAATAATTAACTCTTCATACTTCCGTGTAATTCACGGGTAACTAAAGCTAGCATTAGATATACCAATTAATCTCTTAATGAAACAAGTTAAGTAAACTTTAATCCAAACATATAAGTTCTACATTCTGAAATCCATTAAATTATCCGTCTTTAGTTTTGCAACTCGATATCACCTCCATTAGAAATCTGCATTTTAAGACCCGTTACTCTATGTATCTAATCTAGTAATTTTGTTAATCTATAGTATATATATAAAATTCATAACTCTACAAGCATGTTATTTTGTTAATACGGTTAATATGTTGTATCATAATACATATAAAAATTTAGGTATAGATATCTTGACAGTTGTATTTGTTACGGTATTATGTCAACTCTATATTATTTGTTCACTGAGTATTTGCTTAGTCGTATTGCTTCTTCGTGATAGGTACTCATAATTATTTCAAAACCCGAAGATATTAATAGATATTGGTGAAGTAACTAACAAGATTTTATTTGGAGTTTGTTACATGATTGGTCCCTATAGGTTGCCCATATTACAATACTGGTCCCAACTTTTGAGAAATTACAGATTTGGTCTCAACTGTTTCACAAACCGTAACATGATTGATCCCTACAATGGATGGCCGTTACTTTTCCAGTTAAGTCCATGTAAAATGACTAAAATGCCAATTGCATTAATTTAAACAAAAACAAAAATAATATTCTAATTGTGTGAACCCCACCTCTTATAATAAGATATATATATATATATATATATATATATATATATATATATATATAGGGGAGGGATCCTAAAAAAACCATAATGTTATGTGAATACTAAAGAAAACCAATGAAATTTGTCATATAATTTACAATTTTTTTATCACTACCGTTTATATTTGTGTATGTGTATATATAAATATAAAGGTATGGATCAAATGAAAAACCGTAGCATGGTTTTACATATACATATATATATATATATGTATATATATATGTATATATATATATATATATATATATATATATATCACATATATGTTACGTATACCTAACCATTTTTCATTCTACATAGCTTTATGTGTACGTAATACTCTTCATTCTCGTATTTATGTTCAACATATATGTAACAAAAACTTAAATAACCTTTTAAAAATTAAAATAACAAAAAAATTATGAATTATGTTATTGGTTTCCGTGGTTTTCACATAACTATTGGTTTTCTCAAGAACCCTTTCACACACACACACACACACACACACACACACACACACACATATATATATATATACATATAGTCAGGATCATTACAGAACCACTTTTTTATTTTCATAACCAAAAGAACCATTGATTTACATAAATGTAAATTACGAATCATTGATTTACATAAATGTAAGTTAAAGTTGATGATATTTAGTTGTTTTACATAGTTTACTGTTAATGTCTAATATGCACATATATAAAATAGATTAAGTATCATCAAACTTAATTTATACTTATCTAAATCAATAGTTCTGTGTTTCTGAAAATAAAAGTGGTTCTGTAATGATCCTAACCTTATATATATATATATATATATATATATATATATATATATATACACACATACTGATATACACACACCCACATCATATCATCATCGTTATCAACCAACCCTCCCCACACCCCACCGCCATCTCCTTTCTCCGACTTCACATCGCCACCGCCACCGCCAATGTTCTCCACCACTCACCAGCACATCGCTACTGTCACCATCTTATCAAGTTTCCACCGCCACACCTCCACCCAATCGACACCTCACGACTGTCGTCGTTCTCCACCGCAAAGAAACCATTTTGAAGATCGAATCGGGGTTTGGGTTTAGGGGTGATGGATCAGCGATGGTTGTTTATGTATGGTAAATTGGTAATGGTGGTTCAGGTACGATGATGGTGGGTTAGCGATGATCGTTAGAGTATGGTGATGGTGGGTTAGTGATGATGGTTCGGGTATGGTGGGTCAATGATGGACCGATGGTGAGTTAGCAATGGCGGTTCAAGTAAGTGATAGTGGTGGGTTAGCAATGGTGGTTCGGGTACAGCGAATTGGTGATGGTGGGTCAACGATGGTGGATCATGGTGTTCTGATGTGATGGGGTGGTGGCTGCGATGGTGGTGGTTAAGTAGAGACCTAGAGTCATAATGTTGTGTTGGTGATGGTGGGTCTCAGATTACTAAAGATGACACATCAGCCTTAAATCAAGTGGGGTATTACATGCATAATTAAGTAGAGACCTAGAGTCATAATGTTGTGTTTGACCCATTAGTTGTATGATTAACTATCATTAACTAAGAGTGATTTATGTTCTTGCCTTATTGTATTAGCTTAGAATTTTTAATTATATGATGTATATATATACCAGTAGAGTGACCCGTAAAACGTTAGTATTAAAATATTAATTCACACGTAAAACGTTGATAAAAAAGTACTGTTAAAAAATGAATCCTCGAAACAAAAAAAAAAAAAGAATAGCGAATATGGAAATGATAATTTTATTAAAGTTAATATGCTATATTATAAATTGGTTAAAAGAATATAGAAGAATTTTTTTAAGGTTTAGAAGATTAAGTGTAAAGTTAACTTAACTTGAGAGTATAAGTTATAAAGTATATAATGGTTATAAAGTTAAGTATTTAAATAAAATAATATTTGGTTAAAATTATATTTAGTTATAAAGTATATAAAAAGTAAATGTAAATTTAAATATTAATTTAAAATATAATAAATAAAATAATACTCAATGAATTAAATTAAATAATCTATTGTATATTAAATAATGTATTAATGAAAAGAAGTTTATTAAATGAGGGTAAATTAGGAATTATTGTATTAAACACTTGTACTCAATACTTAAAAAAATATTTTAGGTGTCATATACTTTATGCAAAATTATAAATATATTCATCTCAAATGCTTTATATATGATATATATATATATATATATATATATATATATAGGAGAGGGATCAAATGAAAACCAAGTTTTATAATTGAAAATCGTAAAAACCACCACCACCCAATCACTTAATATATAAATGATTTAACTTTTTAATTGTTTAAATTATATTTGAGTAAATTTTAAACTTATTTTTTGAGATCATTATATATATTATTTATATATATAAACTCCAGGGAACGTCAATTCTGACAAAACGACTTACATTTACGTAAGTATGAGGTACATGTACGTAACTATTAGTTGTACACTTGGTAATATGTACTTACATATACACAACTTCTACATATACGTAACACTTTGTCACACGTATTTACATATATGTAACCCCTGGTCTTTATGGTTTCCATTTATAATATGATTTTCAAAGGATCCCTCCCATATATATATATATATATATATATATATATATATATATATATATATATATATATATATTATACTAGCTTTAGTAAGCCCGTGTATTACATAGGTTGAATAAAAATTATTAAATATAATAAAAAAAAATTAATTATAAATCAATATTTTTAAAATAAGATATGATTAAAATCTTCCTTATTATAAATAGAATGAAAATTTTGTTTCAAAATAAACGTTTTAGAAAAAAAAATTCTTATTATAAATCTCTAAATTCTAATTATTTTGTATTTTTAAAAGACTTTGATGTTTTAGAAAATTTTCTTATTTTATAAAAAATATTTCTTTAAAAATAACATTAATAAAAAGATATTGTTCTTAATTTATTAAATATTTAATTTATTTAAAAAAATTAAATAATAATTTATTAATATGATTATTTAATAAGAGAGAGGAGCGAAAATAATTTGGTAAGATTGAATGTGGTGTTGCCAAGTGTCCCTTGTAGTTACCTTTTTATTAGAGTAGGTAGATTGTTATAAGTCAAGTACATTTGTTGTAGGTACTTTGAAATGAGTTTGAATGCATGTTATTGATGTGTAGGGATTTTTCACTATATTAAAATGTTTAATTATGTGTTTTTACGTGTTTAATATCATAGAACACAATTACTTTGAGAGTTAATTGATTTTCAGTCTCGTGGAGCTAAAACGGACACATTTCGGGTTTTTTCAGAAGTAAAAATGAAAGTTGAAAGCTCATGAAGAAGAAAACACTTGAAAAATAGTAGAATTGAAGAGAAAGTGAAGGGGGGACGTAAATTACGTCCCCGAGGACGTAAATTACGTCCCTAGGCTGACAGTTATGAATTTTAGGGTTTTGTAACCTAATTAAAGGTCAAAAAGGGGTGTATTCACTAAAACCCTCACGAGACTTCATTCGTCCACTTGAGCCTCCCAAGGGTTTAAAAGGCATGTTGTATATGCTAAATGCAACCGTAATTACTACGAAAGTGAGTTTATTTGTTCTTTTTGTTTTTGTGTTTTTGTTTTGTCTTTTTAGTTTAATTACTAGATGTAAACACGAAAGTGCGGGGACGCTCATGGAATTTTAGGAGCATATTTGAGGAAGTGTTTAGGAAGGTTTACCCACAACTCCCATATAACGAGGTTGAAGAACTTTTTAGTCATTTATGATCAGGTTCATGTGTACTTTCTTTGACTTTGTTTGATTTTATTTGTTCTTGGGAGTGTTAAACGGTGATGAGATCGGGATTGTGATGTTTATGTTTAGTTTTATATTTGTGTTATATCATGTGTTTGGGTCTTATAGTTAAAGTGGAATGGAAATTGGGATTGTCAAATGAATCAACCCATACATTGAGGAAAATGTTTCCCAAGTGTGGGGATGGGAAACCCTAGGGAGAAACAATGTTTGAAGAGGTGAAAATTTGAACAAATTTGAAATTTTTTTGAATAAATTTCTCTTTTTTGGATACCAACACATTGGTATAGGTCCTTGGTCATGGTCATATTCGTTAAGTTGTAGGATAAAGTCTTTTTAGAAAGTGGGTTTCTAAAATGCGTAGGAATGCCAAACTAGGGTTAACAATCTTTTGGTATAATAAATACATGTACACATCGACAACCCTATTTCCTACTTGGTGAGATTTTGAGCCTACCATTCTTTAAAACACATTTACATGAATTTATTTGTTTGAGAGTAGGTCATATGCCACTTCTATTGTAGAACTTGTGCTACTTGATGCATGTCGAGACCATGGACTAGATTGTTACACATAGAGGATGAAGGCAAGTTACGATCCCTTTTTGCTTATCAACATTTGATTATCTTTATCTACTTTTACCACTTAGTAGCCATGTTGAGCTTTAAATGATTTTTTATTGTCAAACACAATGCAGAAAACCAAAGTTATCAGTTAATTACAGACCATGACAATATTTAAAGTAGAAATATGCATAAAGTTCTAAAAAAAGAAAGAAAGAAAAAGAAAGGAAAATAAAAAGAATTATGGAAGTTGGTTAATAATGGGTTAAAAGTTAACCAAATTGGTTAGTTTATGAGTTATAAAGGTTGGTTAACGGTCTGATGTATATGTTTTTGAATTTAGCCACTTTTAAAAGCCAAAGTTCTTACTTTTACCTAAGCCTAAAACCCATAACTCCTTTTAATATGTGTAAAGTCTATTTAAGTTGGTGGAGGTGTGATTATGATACAAGCTTATGCTAATATGGATGCATACATGGTCATTGAGTGATTATACTAGTATATCTTTTACTAGTCCAGATATAGTCGAGAGGAGTGAACCATTGTTAGGGGTGTGTGCATGTAATTAAGAATTAGAAGCATTTTAGGTCTAGTTGCGTGTTTCTTGTTTTTACTTACATATCATTTTACTTGCTAGAATGTAAACCTATTGGACGAAGTAAGTTTTGTGAATAAGAGTATGACCTTGGACCTTAACTAAGAGTTGATATAATAAAGAGAAATTATCTAAATGGGTTTCTATAATTGCATGTTAATTTTGTTTGGGACAAGCAAAAATCAAGTGTGGGTATGTGATGTGTAGGGGTTTTTCACTATATTAAAATGTTTAATTATGTGTTTTTACGTGTTTAATATCATATAACACAATTACTTTGAGAGTTAATTGATTTTCAGGCTCACGGAGCTAAAACGAACACATTTTGGGTGTTTTCGGTAGTTAGAATGAAAGCCGGAAGCTCATGAAGAAGGCAACACTTGAGAAATAGTAGAAATAAAGAAAAAGTGAAGGGGGGCGTAAATTACGTCCCTGAGGACGTAAATTACGTCCCTGAGGACGTAAATTACGTCTCTAGGCTGACAGCTACGAATTTGTAGGGTTTTGTAACCTAATTAAAGGTTAAAAAGGGGGCTGCGAATTTACTCTTCACCAAGTCGTTTTTGGCCATTCAAGGAGCAATTTTGAGAGCAAAGAACACCTACGGTTCCATCCTCTCATGCAATCGATTCCTACAACAACCGGTTTCGATTCCATGACAACCATTAGCGGCTAAATCACCCATGATCTTCTACGAGTGTAGGGCTTGTGTTTATGACATTTGTTTAACTTTAGTGTTCTTAGATTGGGTTGAAGTTTTGATTGGCTGATTACTTTAAACGGTTTTTCTTTGTTTTTAATCTTAATTTAATACTCATCAGTTTTTTGTTTCTTTACATCATAAGCATTATGAGACTTAGGTTTTAATTAGCAAATTGAAATTGGTAGTTTGTGAATAAGTCCATTTACAACCCGTTCCATCTCTATCACTGAAATCGATCAAACCAAGACAATTATGTCTATATGATTGTTTCCTAAGAATAACTAGGTTGCAACTTTGTTTTACAAAACCCGGAGTGGATCATTCTTATTATTGTTGTTTTCAAAACCAATCAAGTTTGTTTTTTTGCAATTTTGCTTTCTAAATCAATCTTTAATTTAAAGTTGTTTTCTTGATCAATTTAAAATCATTGAACTAAAATCACACTTTTCATATATTTCTCGTGGAGACGATCTTATTTATCCGTATTAGTAAAGGTGAGCTAAGTCTTAATTTAAATTGTTTTTTGGTAGACCACGACAATCTACATCAGTTATACTCAAAATGACTTTAAGGTGGCGTACCATACTCCCCCAAGCATACCATACGCCTAAAGCTACCGTTTGCACTTGGCAAAATGCTGGGAATGGGAGCAACGCACTTAAGTTGGTGTTGGGGAATTATTTAAGGTTTAAAATATTATTTTGTGTACTAATGCATGTCTTCTCACTAAGCAATTGCTAATAGTTTGCCAAACATATACTTTCAGGTTAAAAACAATCAGCTTTCCGCAATAAAACTCTTTATGAAGTTATCAGGTTTTGGGTGTTACACTTGGTGGGAAATATTCAAAAGATTTATAAATCAACTACAAGTTTATTGATTTCATTGCTTAAAGTTTTAAAACCCATAAACAACAACGATAACTACACAAAATACACACACATACACACTTACTTTTGACAATTAATGATATGGTTTAAGACACTCAAGGTGTCATATCAAGTACGAGTGAGATTCAAGACCGCACAAATGACAAATAACAAAAATAAATCAACACTACTTTAAACACTTTTAAAAAAAGAATAACATATTTCACAAAGAACAACAAATGATCAGGCTACTAATCCGTCCAACATGTTTGAAGGCGGCTAATCCTTCTAGAAGTAAGTCTAATATAATTAGAGCTTTTACACCTATTAAAAAAACTTAGCATAACCTTGCGCATAGTCCAACTAGTGTCCAAGTAACACATAAACACGTCATAGAAGGAGCTTGCTATGAGTCAAGAAGGACGAGAAGAAATATGACGAAGTAACACATAAGCACGTCATAGAAGTAATTCTCTTTTTTGATTTTCATGGAGTAACACCCGCTTAAGGGTTATATCATTATCAAAGCTTTAGGTATAACAAATTAACAATAACTTATGCGAGATGAATCACATACACAATCTCTTAGTCATGTTTTGGTCGCAACTACAGAACAAAACCATTAAGAATTGCCACTTCTACGTGTAACGCTTTGATAACACACTTAACACTAACCAATTAACTCGTACTTAGAAAAACTAACACACAACTCTTAACAAATACAATTGGTACCATAACAACCATACATTATAAATGCCTAATCTCTCTTTGTTATATTAGATATACTTTTAACTTTCCTATGAAGGCTAGCAATTAACTAATCAGACAAAATTATAAGATCTAGATGTTAGCTTGATGGGAACATAAACATTATAAAATTTATAAAAATTAGGTAGATTAATTAATAACAAAAGATATATATATATATATATATATATATATATATATATATATATATATATATATATATATATATATAATGAACAAAATTGCAAACATAAACGCATGAACACGAACAAATGTAAATGAACATAAACAAACACCTTACCGAACGTTCATGAACACAAATAAACAAACACGACCTCTGTTTATGTTCATTTGTTTAACTAAATGAACAAAATTTCTTGTTCAAATTCGTTCATCTATTAAACGAACAAACGTAAACGAACTTCTCGCCAAACGGTTCACTGAACGTTCGGTTCGTTTATAGCCCTAGACAAAATTGTTTAAAGGACGGTTACAATTGATTTGATTCATTTTAGTTTGAAAGATACATTTTAAACTCTAAAGAATAGATCTATAAGTTTCATTGTACTGAGTAAATACTAGGTCATAAAATGACTAATAACAGAATATCATAATTAGTTAATTACTAAAATAAACATATAATTGTCATTTGGCTCATTCAAAATAACACCATGGGAAAGTGATTATCATTTGTATGAACAAAGTATTTTGGGTTCTGCTCAAATGTGCAGGGACCCATAAAAGAATAAGAAACAATAATTACACACTACAAGTACTATACCACACACTCTATATATCGGTACATGGCAGGGGTATTTATACCTATGGTTTTGGCAGTTATTTAACTGCCACTTTAACTACCTTACAAACTTAACTACCTTACAAACAGATCGACACATCCTATCTCCGGTTTGACTTTTTTTTGTTTTGACTTATTAATTATATAAAATTCTTAATTAAATCTTCTAACAATTAACACACCAGCAAAATTACTTCCTTATCTCAGAAAGTATAATTTTTCAAACTGCAAACCGTGAGATTTCGACATGTCAATGAGTTTAACTGCTCATAAACCTGAAGATCTGTTTGCATACTCCTGAACCAATGCACCAAAGAGCGAAGGACTTTCTATTAATCTGGATGGTTTATCAAACTCTTTAGCATAACCTGTTTCCAACAAAAGAGTTAATAAGTTCAAAACCACAAACTAAACACACGCGTGTTCTTAAGACACGAACAAGGGTTACCAGCATCAATGACTAGAACGCGATCACAGTCCATGACAGTTGGTATTCTGTGAGCAATGCTGATTATTGTACAGTCAGCAAAGTCCTCGCCTATGATTTTCTGAATTACAGCATCTGTTTGTGAATCAACAGAAGCCGTTGCTTCATCCATGAACAAAAGCCTGCTGTGCTTCAGCATCACTCTTCCCAAACATAGAAGTTGTCGTTGTCCCACGCTCCAGTTATCGCCATTGTCAACAACTAAAGAACAAAAAATAATAAGTTTTGATCCTATTAACTATGATATGCATCTTCGGGCCGTTTCAAGTACCTGCAGAATCCAGTTTACCAGGTTTTGCAGCTACAACATCATAAAGCTGGCATCGTTCGAGACTCTGCAAAACAAGATCTTCCATCAATGAAGCTTTATAGATTTTAAAAATAACAGTTCATGTGTTCATGAAACATGAAAACAAGATTTACCCTCCATATCCGTTCATCAGAATGCTGACCCAAGGGATCAATATTGCTTCTAACAGTGCCTTCAAATAAGATTGGTTCTTGAGGAATGATCCCAAACCTTGACCTGAGATCATGTAGTCCGAGGGTCGAGATGTCGATACCATCAATAACTATACTTCCACCACATGGCTCAACCAACCTAAACAGAACTTGGATCAGAGTTGATTTCCCACCTCCGGTTCTCCCAACCACACCGATCTTTTCACCTCCGTTGATGCTTAGTGTAATCCCTTTGATCACCAGAGGCATGTTTGATCGATATCTAACCTGTTTTCACAAGAAAATTTTTAAAAAACTTTAAGGATTACAGATTCTCATAGTTGTAAGTTACCTGCAAATCTTTGAGCTCTATGTTGCCTTGAGAAGGCCAGTTTGAAGGAGGGGGACTATCTTTCTTCACCCATTCAGCTTCTGATGGTATTTTGCTGAACTGTTTAATCCTTTCAACCGAAACCATTTTGTTTTCGACAGAACAGCTCATATATATAGCATAAAACAGAGCTGCATTGAGTGACAATCCATACGAGAGCGACATTCCAACGTTCTCTGATCAAGAATGCACATTTCAACATCAGTGAGCTCTCTAAAAAGCGAAACAAAAACCGACACAAGTATTAACTCACCTGGTTTAACAATACTGCTAGGCAATATGATCATGAACACAGTGGAAACGCATAGAAATAAGCTTCCAAGGAACTCCAAACGGAAGCCTAACCACTCGTTTGATCCATTGTTGTGGAAATCCATTCTCAGGTTTCCGTTCACACGATCAATGTTTTCTTGAACAAATCTGTCTTGCTTCCTAAAACAACGAATAGTCATGACACCAGAGATGCTCTCTGAGAAATGGTGAATAACAGGTGCTTTTGTGATTGAGTCAAGTCGTGTCATTTCACGAGATGTTGCAAGATAGTATCCCCGGTACCATAGATTGAGCCAACCAAGAGGGGCCAATAGGAACACAGTTGGCCAAGCATATTGACACGTGATGACGATAATGCCAGTTACTGATATGTATAAGGTAAGAGTCATGCTTGTCATAAATGGAAGCGGGAGATCGATGTTTGTTTGATCACTTGATGCCTGAAAATATGAATCAAATGACTAGCAGTTAGTTCAACAGAAAGTTACTGAAAAAGGAAAGGTTTGAGAAACTTTTACCCTACTAAGAATTCTTCCTGAAGGTGTAGTGTCGAAAAATGACATTGGAGCATGAAGGATGCTGCGAAGAATCTGCTTAAAGAAAATCTGGGATATTTTAAGCCCGAGGAGTGTTGAGAACATAACTCTAAAAAATATCATAATGAAAGAAACACCAGCAATAACTGTATATACTACTATAAACAGCTGAGGGTTGAAAGAGGAAGCGCGATCATCAGAAGTTTCATACGCCAGCCAGTAATCACTTGCCATCTGTGAAGCTTGCCACATTAATGAGAACAACAAAACAATAAGCACACCCCACCATCCGAAAGCCTCAGTGACATAAACCTTATAGACACCTAAGCTGATTCTTCCTGTTTCCCTCTCCTCTTCTTTGATTAGCTTTGATGTTCCTATGATAGAACTAGATTTGGATCGTTCTAACGCCTTTTTATCTTCGTCCCTCGGGTGTAGGCTAGGAGATTTTTTAAGGTGTTTATGGGAGGTGTTATCAGATGTGGTGGGTTCCATCTCTACTAGTTGCATAGTGGTCTCATGGGCGGAAACTAAAGATTTAAAATCCAAACCAGATCCTAGTAATTCATCATACTTCCCTGATTGAACAATCACCCCATTGCGCATCACCTGATACAGATGCAAGTTAAATTCAAGTACGAACATACAGTTAAACGGTAATATGCAGAAATATATCAGAGATTATGATACTTACTAAGATCAGATCAACATTATGGAGGAAATCAACTTGGTGTGTAACGAGCAAGATTGTCTTGTCTCGTAGGACTCCCCTCACACACTCCTGCCAAAAGAAACCGAACATCTGTGAGAATTTGTACTATCTGATAAACACGTAAACGTTGATCCTAGATCAATTACCTTGAATATTTCTGAGCCTGTGTGAGCATCAACGGCACTAAACACATCGTCAAGAAGATAAATGTCACAATCTTGATAAACAGCACGTGCAAGTTGAATCCTCTGCTTCTGACCACCACTGAGGTTAATCCCTCGCTCTCCGATTTCAGTCTGATCACCAAATTCCATCATTTCCAAGTCTGTCTCCAAGCAACAGCTCTTGATTACTTCCTTGTATTTCTGTCTGTCCATTGGCAAACCGAACAGAATGTTGTCTTGAATTGTCCCATTTTGTATCCATGCGGTTTGTGCAACGTATGCAGTGCTCCCACATACCCTCACCTGTCATGACATCAGCAGCATATTTTACAGTTTTACACCAAGTTTTCTTGAATTCTGATCAAGTGTAATGGTCTACCTTTCCGGAGATTTTGTGCATCTCGCCAATAACGGATGAAAGAAGAGATGATTTCCCTGAACCAACAGTCCCAACAATTGCTGCAAGTTCACCTTTCTTGATCTCAAAGTTCAAGTTTTTAACTACAGCACCTTCGGCAGCTTCATCATCCCAGCTAAAAGACCCATCTTTGACCTCAACCGCCATGCTGCCGCCACAACCCTCCCTCCTATCGACCGCCTCCTCATCCAACTCTTTACTCAACATGAAAGCATCCAATCTTCCCAACGAGATCATGGCCTGAGAAATGGAGATCATCGACTGAGGAAATGTCCTAATAGGCTCCTGCAAGTTTTTGAACAGTGAAGTGGCAGTGAACACTGTCCCTGCATCAAGTGGGACCCCAAACAATATCGCGCTTCCGAAGGTGAGTGAAGAGATGAACAAAGGCGCACTCCACAAAACGATCATGTTTCCACCTATTGAGAGCATGAATCTGGTGAGCCACGCGTATTCAGACTCACGAAACGCTTGAATCCTCTTGTTGAAGTGTTCTTCCCATGCTTGGAACTTGATCACCCTCATGTAGTTAAGCATCTCATTAGTTGCTTTCATCCTCGAGTCACGGCTCCTCATTATACTATACTGAAACTTATTGTTCCTTTTAGTACCCAAAATCACATACAACATAATCGCCAAGATACCGATCAGAGCTACCATAGATGGCAGACCAAGGTAAATGTACAGAATAGCTAAGGCCACTGATATTTGCAATGGCATTAGCCAAATAGCATGCAATTGAAGCATCATATCAGAGAGCTGTTGTGCATCTACAGCCATGTAGTTCACTATCTGTCCAACACCATGCGACTGTCGAGCTGAACACGAGAGCCTTAACCCCTTTTTGTACAATGAAGTTATCAGCATCGAACGAATCAACATTCCAAGCTTCTGGGAATGGAAATTGAACTGGTGGGATGACAAAACTTCAATAAACTTTGCAGAAAGAAGGATTAGTATCAAGTAATAACCCTCATATGGTGATGATCTTTTACCAGAACTGAAGTCAATGAATCTTTGAATCAACAAAGGGCCAACATACATAACACACAGCCTTATGAGTGCAAGGAGCGCGTTGAACGCGATATGTTTCCAGAAACATCGAATCAGCGTGACTCGAACAGGATGTTTCGAGTTCTCATGAGGTTTAGGCCAATTCTCTTCGAAAAGCTTTGACATTTTCTCTGCGCGATGTTCGGGTGAAAGTGCAGGTATGTCCTCTAGCTTCAGAGGGCTTCTATACCCCTTCTTTAACAATGGGTTCATCCACAGCCAAAAGGCTTTTGAAATGACTGAAGCTGATGCCCATACACTCACATCAGCCTCAAATACTTCACCATTACCATTACTGTTTAGTGATTCTGATTCATTTGTCACTATGACTCCAGTTGATCCATTGAAGGATACAATCAAAAGAAATGCTGAAAATGGTAGAGAGATTATGGAAAAAATGTCGTCGGATTCGAAAGGTGAAGTGTTTCCACCACCGAAAACTAACCGGACAACACCAGAAGAAGCTAACAGAGCAATGCCGATGAAATTCACCACCATAAACACCCGAAGAGACAACGGATGAGTTACAGCTCGAAATCGCTTCTCATGGATGATGAAAACAGTGATCACAAGGAAAGATAAAGCTTGAATCAACCAATAGAATGCATCAATCAGCTTCAGTGGCATCTGGGTGTGTTGTGTAAACACCAAAATCGAACAAAAAATAGACAAAACAGTTAAACCCACTGTCACAACCAGAGATAACTTGAACCAAACATTGGTGCTGACAAGAGCTCTACTTTTGGGAATAAGAGGTTCATCAATGGCGGATGTGATTCTTGAATAGAGCTTCTGAACAGCAAAAACGAAGAAGATGAACAAGAAGACGACATCAATGGCAGATAAAAGCACCCTTTGTGGGCATGGAGAAAAGAAGATGAACATCAGCCATTGAAGCGCCATTGAAGCTCCTGATGCATCCCCTGCAACAACAGAGCTTGAAGAACATGAAACAGAAGTCATCCAAGATGAAGAAGCAGAAATCATCTTTCATTCAAAGTCAGAACTCATTTACACAAAATCCCACAAAAGATTAAGTGTCAACTCAAACGAATCTGCATAAAAGAACAATAAATTCCGCAAAATCAGATCTGGGGTTCTTGAATGCACAATTCAGGTTGAAATCAACGGTGGTCGGAGGGTACAAAGGTGGTCAACTGATGGAGAAGTGAGTTGTACACGATGCATAGATGGTGGTAAGACATGCGACGAGAAACACATGCATTAATAAATAATTTTATTTGTGTGGATTGTGGCAGTTCAACTGTTTTCTATATATAATGATTCATCACTTGTCATTGACAATGTGAATCGATCAAGAGGAAGGTTTGATGGTGGGCCTAGAGTATATAATAAATGGGAAGATCTTTTATTTTTATTCTTTAAACTGGCGGAAGATCTTTTATTTGAAATTTTATTTGAAAGAGTAGCAATAGTGTGTAGAGTAGCGTAGGTGCGTAGGGCTATTCACGAGTTGAGTCGAATAAAACAGACTTTTGTTCGTGTTTGGCACATTTACAAACCCAACCAAGTCGATCGGTCATTTACAACCGAGCCAAATATCAAATGAGCATTTTCGAGCATTAATTTTCCGAGTGAGTTCGAGCGAGTGGCGAATGATCTTGACATCCCACGATTTGATAGTCTTACGGTCTAGCGTGCCACCAGGTCTAAATTTAAAAAAAGAGACAATAAATATGTTAAATCTCAAGTTTCTATGTTTTGAATGACAGTCTTACAATTTGGATCAAAGACTATCACTTAATAACTTAAGGTTTTACTTTTAAATTTAGTGTTAAATTTTTTATATGATTATTTGGTTTAGTATGTATATATAAATAGTATATTTGTATATAATTGGCCAAATATTATAAAACGATATGTATAAAACAATAAATATTATCGTATATTTGTATGTTTGTGTATATATGCATAATTAGATATATAAAATTAATTAAAAATAATAATTCGAGCCGAACCAAACCCAGAGGACCTTTGCTTGTACTTGGTTCATTTACAAACCGAACCGAGCTGATCAGATCGTTTACAACCAAGCCATAAATCGAACAAGAATTCTCCGAACATTTTTTGAACGATCATCGAGCAGCCGTCGATCGTCAAGCGATTTGGACAGCTTAGAGTAGTGTTGGTGGAATTATAATTAGGAGCATCTCCCCTCGCTTGACGGGTTTGGACTCCATCCTCTCTCTTTCACGTCAAACCATTCGGCTTCTTTCATCCCTCTTTTTACGAGCATGCCCTTCTTTCTCTCTCTCACACACGCGCATACATTTGTTTCAAGGTAAGTAATTAATAAAGATGTGATACTCATATGTAGGTGTACATAATAACCACATCACAGTTATATTCTTCATGAGATTTTATATTTATATTCTAAGTGTTAGAGGAAGAGAGTGGTCACTCAATCATCACAATCATTCATCATCTCTCTCCTCTATATAAAAGTCACATCATATATATATATTCAAATCTAGCTCAACTTTTCTTGAGGTTGATCAAAGGTTTGAGTGTCATTTGTGACGTATTGTGTAAATTAGTTGTGTTATATAATTAAGAGTAAATTAGATAAGTGTGAGTAGTCCTTAAAAAATTAAAGGTGAAAATGACCCTCTTTCACCATCCATATTTAAATTAATTTAACAAATAATAAATAAATTAAATTGTAGTTAAAGTTAAATTAAAAGTATATACGAAATATTAATAATAAGAAAAACAAATTAAATAAAAACTAGATTTTATTAAAATACTAAAAAGTACAGTGCTTAATTTACTCAATAAAAAAAATAAAAACTAATACTCAATTGTTGGTAAGTGGGTTGTCATAATATGCTTCACGAGATGCTATCGCAGAAGGTAATGAACTTTTTAGCTATGTGATTTTTGATAGATGTCCATGTTAACTACAAAAGCTTCACTCTGCTTGGAAGCTAGTTTAATACAAAAGGACACAGCGTCTGGCCTTTGTTCACTAGTTCCAACTTGTGTAGTATAAAGTAAGCGTACATCGTTTTCCAAATCCTTCTAAGGTGCATTAGTCGAGCAGATTTTGAATTATAGCTTATTTACCTTTATGCATTTTAAAAACTTGTTCTACATCATTCCTTGTAGATTCTTTAGCTTTCTTGAACCTTTGTTTATCATCGGTGTCCGGAAGGGAGAAGGACTTGACAATAGCAGCCATATTTTAGGGGTGGTGTTATCGTAAAAGTGAAGGAAAAACTGAAAATGATAAGAAGTATTATTATCTATTAGATCTTAGATCCAAGAACTAAGAAAATTCAGTAGCATAATAGTAAATAACTGAAACTTTAAATAATAAACTAAGGGTATTTTAGTCCTAATCACATTTTCAAGTTCCACATTTTTTAAACGCTCATAACTTTAGATACAAAATTATTTTTTTAAAACTACACCATAAAACATGCGTTTTGTAATATTTAAAATGCTTATAATTTTAATACACCAAAAACGAAGTTTTTTTTCACGTTATTTCAGCTCATTGTGTAATATTCGTCAGCTCATTGTGTAATATTCGTCAGCTTATTGTGTAATATCAGGTCATTGTGTAATATTCATTAAATCATTATGGCTAATGTTGACCATTTTGTTATGCATTATGTTTTTTAAAAATGATGATGTTCAAATAACCCAATGATTTTCCAGTTCACTGTTTAATCCTGATCAGGTTATTGTGCAATCCTCTTCAAGCATCTTATTGTGCCTATTGCTAATTATTAAGTCTAGTGTTGGTCATTATGTTATCCATTGTGTCTATTGTTGTCTATTATGTTATGCATTGTGTTTTTTAAAATGATAATTATCAAATAATACAATGCTAAATATGTATTTTTTATGTTTCCAGTTCATTATATAATCATGATTTGTCATTGTGTAATCTTTGTCAAGCAGCTCACGGTACCTATTTATAATCATCGAGTCTAGTGCTGATCATTGTGTTACCCATTGTGTCTAATGTTGACCATTGTGTTATATATTGTGTTTTTTAAAATGATGATTTTTAAATAATACAATAATGAGAAATGCAAACTTTTTATGTTTCAAGTTAATAGTGTATTCATTTATCAGATAATTGTGTAATCCTCATCGGTTCAGAAGATTACACAATGATCTGACGAAATTACATAATGTGTTAAAAAACATGACAAAAATTGTTTTTTTATATTAACACTATAAGTTTTTTTTTAAAAAATGGTCGTTTTATGGTGTATTTTAAAAAAAAAAAAGTCGTATATAAAAGTTATGAATGTTTAAAAAAAAAAAGGTAAGGTGGAGTATTACTAATTTTACCCCCTACCTAATTTTGATCAAAATGACACATGTCAACATTTTAATCTTTCTTATATTTTTTAGTTTTAGAAGGCTTTGTATTTAAATCTTTCTCATATTTTAGTATATAGAGTCGACAAGATAATACCCATGCTTGTATGTTCTACCGTCTACTTGAATTGAAGAATCAGGTACAGTTCCATTTAGTACATCGTTGAATAATGACAATTCATTATGCAAGTTGATGCCATTGTTGTGATGCACAACACCAAAAATCGCATGTGAAAATCAACCATCTTGTGAGCCTATCGTTTTGAGCTTAATCAGGGGGCGCTCATGATCAGGACCGGCTCAACGTTTTTGGGGGCCCCAATCGAACTAAAAAAACGAGGCCTTTTTGTAAAACGCAATCTAAATAAAAGCAATCTAATCAAATTTCTTTGAACAAAAGCAATAAATTAAAGAAAATTTGATATACTAACCGTGACTTCTTAATAGTTGATTTCTTTGAACAAAAAAAAGGCAAAAAAAGGTTAGCCGATGTCAATCAGATTGATCGAAAAAGAAGGAACTTAGCAAGGGTCGTTTGCTTTGTGAATTGTGTGGCTGTGTTTCTTCTATAACATATCAAATCATCAAAATTTTCATCGGGACTCAACTATCAAGTATTATTTCCGTTTCAAAATTCCATTGACCCACAAAATACAAAAACTCACTATACTTTCTTTTAAAAATGGGGGCTCTTAATTTTAGAGGGCTCCAAGCCTGTGACGTCATAAATTACATTATAGAGCCGGCCCTGCTCATGTTCACTTTACATGTAATGACCTCTCCATTCTTTTGGGTAATTTCTTCAAACTTATTTTTTTGAACGACATTTCTTCAAACTTAATGCTTGCATGTGTTGCTTACAAAATTTGAACGTCACTTTGAGTAAGTTTTCGTAAGTACCTTCGTGAATACATCTTAATAATGCCTTCACAAAAAGACCATAGAATTTCACGTGACATTCTTGCAAATATCTTCAAACACTCATCATATGTCGAGTAATGTCTCGTATGTTAATTAACATATTGCTGCCGTGCATTTTTGTAATAACGTAAATGATGTTTTACATCTGCTATCCTACCTTAATCCGAAGTATGGTATTCTCTCTGTATGTCGTGGACGATCCATGAAAATAACTCTTTTCGCGTACGAAACCTTTCACGAAATACTTCTTGTGTGTATATAGGGTGATGAGAAGTAATAATGTAGGATATGATCACAAGTGGCCACAGGATCTCCACTTATATATCTTCTAGATTCTAAGTCAGATTTAACTTTTTGTATATCAAATAGAAGAAACCATATTTAATAAAATAATATCAAACATTTAAGCATACATAACAATTTAATATAGACTAAAATATATAGGTGAAAATTTAATTATACCAAGTTGGACTTTTCTGGCTAAAGTTATAAACTTCGGGGGTTTACGAGTCACTCACTTGTTAGGGAAGAGAGAGTCGTACCGTTTTAGGTTTTTTTTCTTATGTCACATCATCGTCATATCATATTTTTCAAATTTTTCTAGTTTGGAGGTGTCATTTAATTAATCCTTATCTTTGTTGGATGGTTAAAGCTATATTTTGTGACTCGGATCGGACCGACAGATCGAACCGAGATTCGGCAGGGCCACCAGTCCGATCCATCGCAACTGTCCGGTTCTGACCAATTCGGTGGCCGGACCCGTACCCAGGAATCGGGTCGGGCCGAATTTTTGATTTTTTTTTTATTTTTTTGAATTTTAATAAGTTTAACGGGTGATTTCAGACGATGAATTAGTTTGTTAGGACATAAGATTGTTATTGAGTTTTTTTATATAACTATAAAATATACACATAAAATACTTATATCTTTATATCGTTATACTCTAATATAAGAATAATTTGAGATGACACGTGACAGCACCACAATCATCCTTATCAAAATTTTTCCGCATCTCTCTCATATTAAATAATTACCTTAATTAATAATAATAATATTTAATACTTTTTGGATTTAATAAATTAAGAAAGAAATCTATTCATTAATGTTATTTCTAAATAAATAATTTTTTTATAAAATAATAATTTTTTCTAAAGCATAAAACTTTTTTAAAAATACGAAATATTTTAAAATTGGTATTTTTAAAAAGTCAATTTTTGAAAAACCAAAAATAATCAAATTTAGGAGTTATAATAAGAACATTTTTAAAAATGATATTTTTATACGGTTTGTTTTAGAATAAAATATTTATTTTTTTGGAAAAAAAAATTAAAAACAAAATTGTAAAAAGTTGATATCACTGTTTTATTATTTATAGTCATTTTTCATATGTAATTTCAGTCATATCATATATTTGAATATCATTTTATAATTATTAATTTTTATAATATTAATATTTTATTTATTCAACCTGTGTAATACACGGGTTTACTAAATCTAGTTGAATTTATATAACCGTACATATAATATACATAAGATGAAGATCATTTCAGAACATTATGTTTATGCGAGAACTTCGAGAACAAACTTAAATCATTTAAATTTTTGATTGATGATTCATTTTTTCTTTAGAGTTTTCGTTGAAAATGTGCATGATATATATACAAAATATTACAAAAATTCCTAGTATGCTATTTTAAATATTAAAGGTTACCTACACATATATAAAATTCCTTTATAATTTGATTTAAATTTCAAAATTGATGAATAAATATTGAATTTAAAATAAATATTTTCTTATATTTCGATAAAATTTTGTATTGAGAAAATGAAAGATGTAATAGATTGCATATCAATATCCGCTTTTTAAATCCTTGTATCCGGTCCAACCAATTAACAAGTAAAATGAGGGTGACCGTACTATTCTGTTTTAAAAACATTGAGTTCAAATTGATCATATTTTGTTTACCATTCTCACTATTCGTCTCAAAAATCCTCAATTGCATGTCGGGAGATTCATCTGATACAAGAATTATCATTGATTTCCAGTAGGATGAAGCCAAAGGTATGATTTATAAAACCCTAATTGCTGACGTTAAGTATTTCTTACCTAATGTAGTTGAAAATTGAGATAAAATAGATGTTCAAACTATGTTAGTCTGGTTGATTCACGAAGAGATATACTAAATTGATGTTGGGTTGAGGATAATGGGCGAACCCCATTCTTGGAATAGCAAATTTGATATTGTAGTGATGAAATAAGTTGGGCAGGAACCAAAAATTGTAATGTTCATTATTAAAATGGTGTGTTGAAATACAAAAGTGATAATCACCAATTGAGTGAAGGACTCAAGAAGTTCACATGTATGTAAATTGATGACTTGCTGAATGTGCACATAAGGTGTTTGTGATAATGCTTCAATCAAATAAGTAGAGAACTAGCCATTGCTAAGTTATATGTTAAAATATGTTAGCTTCAAGTTGATTAGTTTGGTAAAAAGCTCAAGTTTTTCTTTGTGCCTAACATGATTAGTAGAAGCGGTTCGAGTCTTAGTTGTGGTCATTGAATGTGAAATGATGTTTTGAAGTCGGTAAATCTTAGTTAAATTGATGGAATGAAAATCTAGTTGCTGACTTGTTTTCTAAACTTATATAAAATCAGTAGTACCTCCGTTTAAGGTGTACTCTATATGCTTGAAAAGCCCTCTGGATACACTATGTTTCATCTTTAAAAATAACAAGCAAATTCAGATTCAAAGTGGGACGAAACAGTAGATTAAAATGGCTATTCTGAATGTGCAGCAAGTTGTTTGAAATGATTTTTACTTCTGTCCCGTTGTTTGAAAAACTGTATAAAGTAGTAAAAAATCCGGGAAAGACATACCGTATATGCTTGGAAAGCTCTTTGAGTCTATTAAAATCCAACTTTGAACGTGAAAAGCAAAATTAAGTTGTAGAGAGGTCAAAAAAAGTCGATTTCATCAGCTACGCAATAAAGTGCTGCACAAAAAAACAAGCTTTCTAAAAATGAGTAAAGGTGAATGGTTGAACATATATGATTTTAACATGAATGATTGTTTTTAGTTGTTTATGTGCATTTATCTGGGTGTGTTAGAAGTGTCTAGTATGCTTGCAAATGGATAATACAAGTATTTACACAAACGGTTAATAGGGATAGAATACAGATTTCAAATTATGATGAATTTAACTCGAATTATGTTGAACTTAACTTATAAATGGTTATGTTGTATATGTTGAAATAAAATAGTGACAAAAGTTTCTAGTCATGAATAAGTAGTATAATTGAAGTTATGATAAAGAAAATGATGTTGTGTTCGAATTGAATGGAATGGGTCAAAGCTCCACTGTATGAGGTTACTTATGACTTGTGGAATGAATGGGTACTATGTGAACTGTGAAGATATTCAAGTGTGTAGCAATATGAACTTTGTGTATATAATTTGGAGATTTAAACTGACCCACTATAGTGTTGAATGAGTAGTTTTCAAAGCATCTGGAATTCAAGACAAAGGTGACCAAGGGATCAGGTCAATAAGATAACGTGCTACAAGGTAAGTATTCTTATACTTATAATAGAGGGATACTTTCTTAATCAATTGCATAAGCATACGTCTATAAATAAAATCTTGTTGAATTTGGAATATTATCCGAACTATAGTGTAGAATGTGATTGGGATGTTGAATGATATAATGAATGTAATCACATATGCATACTTACGCTGGAATTGATTTATAGGATGAACGCGTGTATTTATATATGCATAATGATATTGATGTGGCTTATAGAGTAAGTGTATTCATATATGTGTGATCATACTGAAATGGTTTGTAGAAAAAAAAAAATTTATATTTGTAACTGGGAAAGTACTAGCTCAATGGGAAGTGAGAAATTCTTGAGTTGGTTTATAGATAAGCTTGTTGTGGCTATTCATACTTAATTTTATTGTTGTATTAAGTTGTGTAGAGATCTTTTAATATTATTCTAATTGAAGAAATCCCTCTGCATTGGAAAGCCTTACAGGTTGGTAAGTGTCAAGTGGTAAAACATCAAGGTACGTTGTGCTTCTAAATTCATATCACTAGTTTATGATGGTATTTAATGTCAAAAGTTGCTATTAAGTGGCTAGAACCTAACTTGATTAACAACTTGGGTTGCTAAGAAAAGTTAATTGGATCAAATGAAAGATTATGTTACAAATTTTTTGAACTAAGGGTATGGGTTTATGTTGAGTTATGTACAGTGACGGAACCAGGAATTTTTCCCAATGGGGTCATTATTTTTCGGTGATTCGTTTTGTAACAAGATAATATAAAATTATCGGGTTGTCCAGTCGGGTCGGGTCGGTTTGGTTCGGAATGTAATTAAATTGCATAGAAAATGTTAACAAAAATATAATATCAAAAGAAATCAAATGACTATTTCCTGGAGCATTTCCTAAGATCACTTAACCAATTTCTTTATTTAATTGCCCAAACAACATTAAAACTCAATAAAATGTCCTCTATAAAGTGAATTCTCAGACTCATCATGACCACGAAAAGACAACCCACCATTTAATAATGTTTTTACAAGAAGAACAAAAGCACTTAATCGGATTCTATACTCTCTTTTTTGTTTGTCACTTTGTTTTTCAAATGCAACATGTATGGATTGTTCTTGTTTAAGCAAGTCCTCACCTTTTTTGCGTGCTTTGTTGTGAAGACTATTAACATCACCAATATGTTTGGTAAATCTTTCAGTTTTGTTCCAACCATTAAAACCTTCATTCACAAATGCATCTTTTTGACCAATTTCCTTAAACAAATAACAAAACAAATAATACGCTCTATCCATTTTCACACTATATTCTAGTCAGTTTCCATATTGTTTAAACCACTGTGAGCATGACCGTGTATTATATGTAGTAAAAGATTTAGATAAAACATAGCTACATAACTTATGTAGCTATGTTTTATCTAAATCTTTTACTACATATAATACACGGTCATGCTCACATGCCAAATGGGCCGATAATATCAAAGGTTGTAGTTTGCACCTAACGTAATATTGAATGAACGTAAATAACAACTAAAGAAACTAAAGCCAGAAATGAAAGCAATCAATTAAAACTAACACCAAGGGTACAACTGCCCCGACAACGAGGTCAAAATTTGATCAACGTTGAAGTACCGATTAAATAAGAAGAGAAATTGTGTCAAATTCACTTTCATTTGTTAAGACAAGTTGAGTGTGGAACCACGAAGAGTATGCGGACGTGTTAATTTGCAACTGATCAATTGCTTAACTAAATTACCTAAGTTATCTACTTTGACTTTTATTGAATGATTGATTGTAAAGAAAACATTAAACAGCTTGATTATTCAAGAAAGATAGGAACGTAAAACTAAAGTAAGTTTGTAAAGAGTGATTAAAAATGATCATCTTTGGGTTCAGGTTATGAAACATAACGTGTAACCTTATTTAATTGTCAATTAGAAAGTTACATAGAAATAACTTTGTAAATCATCGCAAAGGTAAATTAACATAAGATGAAAATCCTACCATGTTGGCTTAATGATAAAAAACCAATGAAGAACACAAGGTAGGATATTATTGACATTATGCATCCTTAAAAAAATAAGGAATCACCTTTTAAAGTTTTAATACATAGGTTTTCTGTCTTCTAGCATAAATTGTTGTTTTCCTTATAGCCCTCAAGTTTAGCTATATGCACCTTTTATACCCTAAACTTATGATTTATTTTTTAAACCATTTATAATTTTTTGATTGTTTTATTGTTTTCCTCTTATAAGTTTCACAATTTGTGGTTTTAATTTTTCTTGAATATCTTGTTGCGACGTGCTTATTTTATATACGTTTTGATTTATATTTAATTTAAAACGGCTTTGTGTATTAGAATGCAAGTTATCAAAGCATAAACGTACAAGCCGTAATCAAAACTCAAATATACAAGTCGTCTGATTTTTTACAATTTAGTTTTTTCTTCTTCCTACAACTTTTAAAACATGGTGTTATAAAATCCTAATTTGTATGTGCTTATTTTTATCAAACATTAGTATTTTCCACCGTTACATTCTTTGCAATTGCGACATACCTATTGTATTGACGTTTTCACGTAAACTTTTAGCACCTTTATTTTATTATATTAACTTTCAAGCATTATTAACGTACCCACCGTAACGCACCCACCTTTATGCACCGCTTTGTGACATTTTTGTTTTTATATAAAGTTTTAAATGTTATAAAAAACGTAATAGTTCGGTTTTTCTTATATAAGATACGCATACTATCATCGCCCCTCTTCAACTAGCAGGATCGCAAAACGTTAGTTTTTTTCACGGTCTTACGCACGCCGCTCCCTTAAACACCCAGATTCATGGTACCATTTCGTTTTATGCCCCGTCGCAAAAACGGGGTCAAAATGCTAGTTCAATCTAACAAACAGATGATCAAAATCATAACCTTATACTTTCTAGAGTAATATGTAATCTCATTCACTATCAACTTATATTTTATACGTGTATCATTTTATAAGTACTTATATAATTTTGTTTTTAATTAATATATGATTTGAATATTTATAATTTGTTTTTGCATAACATATATATTTTATAGGTTATGCATAATCCTTTTTCATGAAATCCATTCATCTCCACTAGTCCATAAACCATAAGAACATTTAGAACTAGAACAATAAAAATTAAAAGTAAGCTAACCAATGTGCAGAGCATCGTAGCCACCACATAATATCATCTTAACCTAGCTAACCGGTTTGCATACTCTTGAAACTGGGTCAACGCAATCAGTTCAACATGAGTGAGATTTTACTGGATACGTTTGTTTGTTCATAACCCAGCTGACCGGTTTGCATACTCTTGAACCAATGCGCCAAACAACGAAGGTCTCTCAATCAACCGTGAAGGCTTATCAAACTCCTTAGCATAACCTGTTTCCAACAAACAAGTTCAAGTTAAAAACCAAACATTCAACAACCAACACGCGTGTTGTTTTTAAGATGAGAACAAGAGTTACCAGCATCAATGACTAGAACGCGATCACAGTCCATGACAGTTGGTATTCTGTGAGCAATGCTGATTATTGTACAGTCAGCAAAGTCCTCGCGTATGATCTTCTGAATTACAGCATCTGTTTGTGAATCAACAGAAGCCGTTGCTTCATCCATGAACAACAGCCTGCTGTGCTTCAGCATCACTCTTCCTAAACATAGAAGTTGTCGTTGTCCCACGCTCCAGTTATCTCCATTATCAACAACTAAAGAACAAAATAACATAAGTTTTGAACTTTTGATTCTTTAATCTTCAAAAATGTATCTTTGTATCAGTTTCTAGTACCTGCAGAATCTAGTTTACCAGGTTTTGACGCGACAACATCGTGAAGCTGGCATCGTTCAAGACTCTGCAAAACAAATTCTCACATCAGACGAACCAACGAACGAAAGTTCATGGTGCAAGAATCTACAAAAAACAGGAATATAAGATTACCCTCCAGATTTCTTCATCAGAATATTTACCAATGGGGTCAATATTGCTTCTAACAGTGCCTTCAAATAGGATGGGTTCTTGAGGAATGATCCCAAACCTTGACCTCAGATCATGTAGTCCAAGGGTTGAGATGTTGATACTGTCAATGGTTATACTTCCACCAGATGGCTCCACCAACCGAAACAGAACTTGAATCAGAGTTGATTTCCCACCACCGGTTCTACCAACCACACCGATCTTTTCACCTCCTTTGATGCTTAGTGTAATCCCTTTGATAACTAAAGGCGTGTTTGGGCGATATCTAACCTGCTCATTAGCAAACATTCAAGAACTTTAATGTAGATTACTCTTAAAATCTGATATGAATATTGATATAAGATTACAGATTATCATGTTGGCATGTCAATATCACCTGTAAATCTTTGAGCTGTACGTTGCCGTGAGAAGGCCAGTTTGAAGGAGGGGTGTTATCTTTTTTGACCCATTCGGCTTCTGAGGGTATGTTGGTGAATTGTTTTATCCTTTCAACGGAAACCATTCGGTTTTCGACAAAGCAGCTCATGTATATAGCCCAAAACAAAGCTCCGTTGAGTGACAATCCATACGAGAGCGATAATCCAACATTTTCTGATATCAACATTCATGATTAGTTCTCCAAAGTAGCAAAAAACATGGTGTTTTAGATGTGCATACATACCTGGTTTAACAATGCTGCTAGGCAAGAGGATCATGCAAGTAGTGGAAACACAAAGAAATAAGCTTCCGATGAACTCCAAACGGAAACCTAACCACTCATTCGATCCATTGTTGTGGAAATCCATTCTCAGGTTTCCGTTCACACGATCAACATTTTCTTGAACAAATCTGTCCTGCTTCCTAAAACATCTTATCGTCATAACTCCTGATATACTCTCTGAGAAATGATGAATAACAGGTGCTTTTGTGATCGAGTCAAGTCGTGTTATTTCACGAGATGTTGCAAGAAAGAATCCCTGAAAAAAACCATAAGTTCAAATCCGATTTTGTAAACACCTAACTGTTTACTAACTACATAACAGAAATGATGCATACCCGATACCAGACATTGAGCCAACCGAGTGGAACCAGGAGGAACACAGTTGGCCAAGCATACTGACAAGTGATGATGATAATGCCAATCAATGTTATGTACATAGAAAGGGTCAGGGCGATCGTGAAAGGAAGGAAAATATCAATGTTGGTTTGATCACTTGATGCCTGCAAAGATTTAACAAATAAGTAATTCATTCTGTAAATGCTAGTTATTAGTTAACCGAAACTTGCCCAAAAAGGAAAGTTTTGAGAATCTCTACCCTGCTAAGAATTCTTCCAGAAGGCGTGGTGTCGAAAAATGACATTGGAGCATGAAGTATGCTGTTGAGAATCTGCTTAAAGAAAATCTGACAAGTTTGAAGCCCAAGCACTGTTGAAGAAATGACTCTAGAAAACACCAAAACGAAAGAAACACCGGCTATAGCTGTATAAACTTCTATAAACAGGGAAGGGTTGAAAGAGGCAGCGCGATCATCAGAAGTTTCATACGCCAACCAGTAATCGCTTGCCATCTGTGCAGCTTGCCACAATAATGAGAACAACAAAACAATAAGCACACCCCACCATCCGAAAGCCTCAGTGACATAAACCTTATAGACACCTAAACTGATTCTTCCTGTTTCCCTCTCTTCTTCTTTGATCAGCTTTGATGATCCTACTATAGAATTAGATTTTGATCGTTCTAAAGCCTTTTGATCTTCGTCCCTCGGGTGTAGGCTAGGAGACTTTTGAAGATGTTTAGGGGTGGTGTTATCCGATGTGGTGGGTTCCATCTCTACTAGTTGCATCGAGGTCTCGTGAGCGGAAACTAAGTTTTTAAAATCTAAACCAGATTCTAGTAGCTCATCATACTTTCCTGATTGAACAATCATCCCATCACGCATCACCTGATACAGTTACAAGTTTAAACTCAAGTATGCACATACAGTTAAACTCTGATCTGCAAAACTATATCAGATATTATGATACTTACCAAGATCAGATCAACATTATGCAGGAAATCAACTTGGTGTGTGACGAGTAAGATTGTCTTGTTTCGTAGAGCCCCCCTCACACACTCCTGCAACCACAAAAACAAACCTAAGATTCTGTACATCAGTAAAAGTGAATAGACTTTGATCCTAGAATAATCACCTTGAATATTTCTGAGCCGGTGTGAGCATCAACGGCGCTAAACACATCATCAAGAAGATAAATGTCACAATCTTGATAAACAGCGCGCGCAAGTTGAATCCTCTGCTTCTGACCACCACTGAGGTTAATCCCACGCTCTCCGATCTCAGTTTGATCACCATATTCCATCATTTCCAAGTCTTTCTCCAAGCAACAGTTTTTTATTACTTCCTTGTATTTCTGTCTGTCCATTGGCAAACCAAACAGAATGTTCTCTTGGATCGTCCCATTTTGTATCCAGGCTGTTTGTGCAACATACGCTGTGCTCCCGCCTACCCTCACCTGTTATAACATCAATAACATAGTATATGACAGGTTTTAGTTGAATAATATTACGTTTTCTTGAAGTTCTGATCAAGTTTAATGGTCTACCTTTCCGGAGATTTTGTGCATTTCGCCAATAACTGATGAAAGAAGAGATGATTTCCCTGAACCAACAGTTCCAACAATTGCTGCAAGTTCACCTTTCTTGATCTCAAAGTTCAAGTTTTTAACTACAGCACCTTCGGCAGCCTCATCATCCCAGCTAAAAGAGCCATCAGTGACCTCCACCGCGGTGTCACCACTGCAACCCTCGCGCCTCTCGACCGCCCCCTCATCCAGCTCCTGACTCAACATGAACCCATCCAATCTTCCCAATGAGATCATGGCTTGAGACAGGGCTATCATTGACTGAGGGAACGTACGAATAGGCTCCTGCAAGTTCTTGAACAACGACATAGCAGTGAAAACTGTCCCTGCATCAAGTGGGACCCCAAGCAATATCGCGCTCCCAAAGGTGAGCGAAGAGATAAACAAAGGCGTATTCCATAACACAATCATGTTGCCACCAATGGAGATCATGAACTTCACAAGCCACCCGTATTCAGACTCACGAAACGCTTGAATCCTCTTGTTGAAGTGTTCTTCCCATGCTTGGAACTTGATCACCCTCATGTAGTTAAGCATCTCATTAGTGGCTTTCATTCTCAAGTCGCGATTCTGCATAATACTAAACTGGAACCTGTTGTTCCGTCTAGTACCCATAACCACATAAACCACAACCGCCAATAGTCCGACCAAAGCCACCACCGTCGGCACACCAATGTATGTGTACAGAATAGCTAATGCCACTGAAACTTGCAGTGGCATAAGCCAAACAGCATGCAAATGAAGCATCATATCAGACAACTGTTGAGCATCTACAGCCATGTAGTTCACTATCTGACCAACACCATGCGACTGTCGAGCTGAACACGAGAGCCTCAACCCCTTTTTATACAATGAAGTTATCAGCGTTGAGCGGATCAACATCCCAAGCTTCTGGGAATGGAAATTGAACTGGTGGGACGACAAAACTTCAACGAATTTCGCAACAAGAAGGGTCAGTATCAAGTAATACCCCTCGTATGGCGACGATCGCTTCCCCGAAGTGTAATCCACAAACCTTTGAATCAACAAAGGCCCAACATACATCACAGAGAGCTTTACAACAGCAAGTGAAGCATTGAACACAACATGTTTCCAAAAACATCGGAGCAGTGTGGTTCGAACAGGGTGTTTCGAGTTCTCGTGAGGCTTCGGCCACTTCTCCTCGAAAAGCTTCGACATCTTCTCCGCCCGATGCTCGGGTGAGAGCTTCGGGATGTCTTCGAGCTTCAGAGGGCTTTTATACCCCTTCTTCAACAATGGGTTCATCCATAGCCAAAACAACTTCGATGGGATTGAAGCAGAAGCCCATCCACTTACATTTGATGTCTTATTCAACTCAAATTCATCAGATAACTTACCATTTTCAATCAGTGATTCTGTTGTCACTGTGATCCCAGTTGATCCATTAATGGATACAATCACAAGAAACACTGAAAAGGGTAGAGAAATCAATGAAACAACGTCGTCGGAGATGAAATTTGAAGTGTTTCCAGTGGTGGAAACTCGCCGGAGTACACCGGAGGAAGAAAACAGAGCAATGACGATGAAATTCACCACCCAAAACACACGAAGAGCAAAAGGGTGAGTTACAGATTGAAATTTCTTCTCATGAACGATCAAAACAGCGACTATAAGAAACGATAAAGCTTGAATCAACCAACAGACTCCATCAATCAGCTTCCATGGCGATTGGGTGTTTTGCATAAACCCCAAAACCGATGAAACAGTAGACAAAATCGTCAATACAGAAGCCACGAACAGAGATAACTTCAACCAAATGTTGGTATTGACATTAGTTCTGATTTTAGCAATCAGAGGTTCATCAATGGCGGATGTGTTGGAGGTGAATCTTGAACAGAGCTTTCGAACAGCAAACAGAGAGACGATGAGCAAGAAGACGACATCAATGGAGGATAGAAGCACCCTTTGTGGGCATGGTGAGAGGAAGATGAACGTCAGCCATTGAAGCACCAATGAAGCTCCTGATGCATCCTCTGCAACAACAGAGGTTGAAGAACATGAAACAGAGGTGACCCATGATGAAGATGAAGCAGAAAACATCTTCAAATTGAAATCAAAAGTTGCATCTGCTGAAATTATGAATTGAATTAATTAAATTTGTGGGAAAATTTTGATTTTGGTTCTGCAACTGCAGTGTTCGAGTATAAGTATATAGAATTAACACATGTTATACGGAAGATCATGGGTCAAAGATGCAGTTTATCGTTCAAATTTGGCGTCGTCTTTGTATGAAATTTTGCTCTTTTTATGTAAAGTGAGTGTGATGATGTTAATTTATGTTAACTATTAATAATTATATTATTTAATTCTTTTTTAAATTAAAATAGTTTTTAATAAATTAAGAAAGAGTTTTTTTTTTTTTTTTTTTTTTTTTTTTTTTTTTTTTATAAATGTAATTTCTAAAAAACAAATTTTTGTATAACATAAGTAATTTTTTAAAATATCAAACGTTTTTAAAATACAAAATATTTAAAATCAATATTTTTAGAAATTAGTTTTTTATGAACCATAAAAAATTAAAATATAAAGTTATAATAAGAAAATTTTACAAAATGAAAGTTTTTTAAAACATTTTGATTTAGAACAATTTTTTTAAATTTTTTTTAGATAAACACAATTTAAAACAAAAGTTAAAGAAAATAATATCATTATTTTATTACTTATAGTCCTTACGCATACGTAATTTCAATAATATCATATTTCAAAATATCATTTTATAATTAATAATTTTTCATTACTAATTATTTAATATTTTGTTTATTCAACCCGTGTAATACACGGGGTACTAACCGATTTACAATATCTTGTGGATTCAAGTAGAGTAATCGATAAGCAATAGGCTGGTTAGCGAGTCTGCTGGGTCTAGCCATCTTTAGCTCGGGCTCGAGTTTGGTGTTAAACAAGCTGTCTCGACTCAATTTGTTTATATTTAATACTACTGATTTTTACTTTTGTTACCAATAACAATTCTGATAACATAATAATCAAATATTTGCATTAGATTTTCATTTGATTTCATCCAAAATAATGATTATAAACAAAACGGAAAAACATACAAGAGAAGTTGAGTAAAAAAATACAAATCAAATGTGAATATATGATAATATGCTATTGAGATTGTTATTGTTAACAAAAGTGAAAGTTAAAAGTGTTAACGATCAAATTTTTAGTATGAATTATTATCGGCCAATAATTAACAGTTTAAATTATTACAATCCAATTTGCTTTATTAGTAACCCTAAACATAACAACTATTATGGTAAATATATAAAAACCAATATAATTATTTCATAATTTTTTTAGTATCTTTTCACTATTTATAGTTAACGAAACGAATATTCAGTCGGCTTAGTAGTCCGAGTGATATTTAATTAATTTACTAAAAGTTAACATGTTTTTCTTGTTTAACTTAAAAGTTTCATTATAATGTAATCTTTGTATATTAAAAGTGTTTTAATTTGTTAGACCGTAGACGAAGTAAACGTGAATGTTGTATGTACCTTTTTTCTTGTCTGAAACACTAAATCATTATTTACTCTTTTTAAAATACAACTTTGTACAATTTAATGCCATAAGCTTTTCATAAAACTTTAGTAATGTCATGTCATCAAATTTTACTAGCAGTGAAACCAATTTTTTCTTTAAAAAAATTTTATAATGCCTAAGTTTTATATAATTTTAGGATTTTAATATTAAAATTACATCAAAATATTTTTTTTATAGGGTCCACTTAGGGTTCCTCGCGGCTCCAATGGCTACACTGCCACAAGTGAATCGGGAAGTGCAATTGACTTCTAGCTACGGTTCAAAAACCTGACATCCAAGCCGCTCAAATTCCTTTGTTTTAACCTTGTAGCTTATTTAATATTTTTTTAAAAGTTAGTCGAGTACTTTCGGGTTAAATCATTAGAATATTTTAAAATAGTTTTGGTTTCAAATAATACCACATAACATAATTGCATGGTGTGTTTTTAGAAGGTAATTAGATGGTGTCTAAGGGGGTGTTTGTTTTTTTAAAAAAGTTTTTTCTGATCTCTTTTTTAGATGGCGTCACGCAAACCATACGCAAACTTTGAGGTCTGCAGAGTGTTTGTTTCTTGAAAGACTTTTCATTAAAAAAGATCTGCGCGAGGTTTGCATGGTGTAGACTTGACACAACCACTTCTAAGGTCTTCTAAAGTCTACAGAGAATTAAACACCATCACCCACCACCACCCATGTCCACCACCACCGTCCACCACCACCACCACCGTCCTCCACCACCACCGTCCGCCACCACCGTCCACCACCACCCACCATCTACGATCACCACCACCGTCCAGCACCGCCGTATACCACCCCCAGTTGATTTTAGCAGTCTTCAGACGTTAAAAAACAGACACTCTTCTTGTTGCAGACTGCAAAGGTTTGGTCTACCTTTTCTCCGTTAAATGTCTGTAGATATGATTCGCAGACTGCTGACATTTTACTGTAGAAAAAGCAAACAACACCTAAGATGCTTTAATAAAACATAAAAAAATGATCCTCTCAATTAGAAATTTATCGTCATCATTTAGATTTCTATGTAATTTCATTGGGTTTTATACTCTTCTTGTTGCAGACTGCAGAGGTTTGGTTTACCTTTTCTCCTGTAGATGTCTGCAGATATGATTCGCAGACTGCTGACATTTTACTGTAGAAAAAACAAACAACACCTAAGATGTTTTAATAAAACATAAAAAAATGATCCTCTCATTTAGAAACTTTATCGTCATCATTTAGATTTCTATGTAATTTCATTGGGGTTCATCTTTTTGGATTATCGTAAAGACAATATATAAGTGGTTGAATGTTGACTCCATTTATTAAAAAAAATGTTGGCTCGATTGTACTGGCGTTATTTTTGGAACTTTAGAACCGTTTTCAAATTTCAACCAAAGCATGCTTGTTTGGATGTATGCTATTAACATATTTCCAAGGCCAAAAAAGTAATCTATTTATTTTAAGAAAAATGTTTAAATAAAAAGGCTCTAAAACTAAAAGATGTAACCAGAAATCTCAAACATTTATCTCTTTAATTAATGATTAAGATTAATTTGTAAAAAGAAAAAATTGTTAGAGTTTTGTTTTAATAATAATTACTTTTGTTGACTTTTGCAAATTTTCATATTTTTTTAAAACGTTTATAAATTTTATGTACTTCATTAATTTTTTTTATAAAAAATATACTGTAAAAACGAGTGTTATTATCTTTAAAACTAGTACAATATTGTTATATAAATTTTAATAATTTTTTTATGTTTTTAAGCTTATATTTCACTATTGTATCTTTTAGTACAGTTTATTGTGTCTTTTTATTAGTTATTGTGTTTTTCTAATACTATTATATTTTTCTAAATTGATGAATTTTAACAAAGTATAATAATGAAATAATATTGTTGTGTATTTTTAATATGTAAAACACAATAATAAATTAACAACTAATTAATCTAATACATTAAAAAAATGACAAAATAACACAATGTCTCATTGTGTTTTTGATCATTATTATGTAATATTGAACATAATGAGTTTTGAAAAACATATTGGTAAAATAAAACCATTGTATACTTCTAATTGTAAAATACAATGATAGATAACAACAAGTTTATAAAATTTATAAAAAATAATGATAAAAATAACACGTTATATTATTTTCAATACTATGAGTTTTGATAAATACATTGATAAAAGTATATTATTGTGCACTTCTAATTGTAAAATACAATGATAGATAACAAGTTTATATGACACAATAACCGATTTATTTAACACAACGATTAAAATGTCATTCTCTTTGAAATAATAGAAGTACACATGTCAAGCTACAATCATTCTTAGACATTTTAGATTAAATTTCTTTTTTACTATAACCCTATCCTCATTTAAATACTAGTTTAGAAACTCGTGTTTTACACAGGTTGAATTTAAATATTAAATTAATAGTAAATAATTAATATTCAGAAATTATATTACAATTTTTAGATAAATATGATTCAAATTACGTATAGTCAACTACCTTAAGTTTTGGGTGTCGGGCTACCAAACCATTATACAAACTGATGATTTGAATCAGGGAAACCGGTTTTTTTTAAACTAGATCGGTTTTTTTCCTGAACCGTATTTTTTTACAACTCTTATATTTACTCCTATTAATGTCGTTCAAAAATATTTACTCTTGTTATAGCTTCTATGTATATACTAAAATAATACATAACTAGGTTTTAAGCCACGTGTTGCCGCGGGCATGCATACCAAACGTTTTGCTTTAAGTTACGATGTTTGATACATATTTTTTATCATTCATGTTCATAATGGCTACCCATTGCATAGAGTGATGATACAAAAGAACTTTTACTGTTTGTTTTATATTGCTTTCTTATGAGGCTTTCTTCCTTGCATTGGCATCAAAGAGAGAAAACGCTGAAGCAGATTTTTGATGTTGGAGTTTGCTTGCAAAAGATGGCCTGTAACCCTTGCTTTCAAAAGGTGGATTTGGTGAAAAAAAGGAAGAGCCCTATGCTTACAATTTGGTATATGAACTAATGAAAGGGAATATAACCACAGACTGCAAAATATTTTATAAACCAAAAATCAACAGTCTGCAAATTGTGCTTACAATAACCAAAAATAGGTATAACATAGTTTGCAAACGTTACATCCGAAAACCTTTAAACTCATGTAACCTAAGGGTGTTTACTTTGGTAAAGTTAACAGGCCTAAAGTTGTAATAAGTGCTTAATTTTAAAGCCGTTAACAAAGTCACAGTATTCACTCATAGATAAGTATTACCACTACGAACATGAGGTAAGCCGATCAACAATTGATTTCAATAATTTTCTCACAACAACAGGTGCAAAATATGAATAATTCAAGCTATAGATAACTAAACCAACATCAAGAAACAAAGTCATATGTAATGCTAAATCAGAAAGGTAAATACGTCGATGAAATTATGCAGATCAAACGTTTAGCGCCGATTTCAGAACATTTCAAGCTCCAATCAAAGCAACTGTCCGGGATCATTCAATACAACGATATGAACATGATAAACATTTATGAAAACCACATAACCCACATGCAACGCCTAATCAAGCACAATCAAAAGCAAACATATATGCAGAGCCTAATCAGGCACAATCAAAGGCAAATACAAAAACCCAAAAAAAAAAGGCAAACACACCAACAATCGGCGATCAAAAACACAAATACAATAACCAAATGAAAAGACAGAGACGAAGACGCAGAAGCAAAATCCATACACCCAATCAAACATTAAATGGGATGAAAGTACTAAACATGACTCGGAACTAAGCATGCAATCGAAAACAGAAGGAAGGGAAACATACCTGAAGTCAATCGGAGAGAAAGAAGAGAAAAAAGAGCACACGAAGAGGAGAAGAACATCAACGGAAAAGGAAAAGTAAGAACTTTAAAAACGACGAACATAAGCACACGTGCAGCACACGTGTCGTCCAAAAAAAACCCCAAAAAAATATAAGCAGTGCAGGGCTCGAACCTGCACCGCAAAACAAACCCTAAAACCCTTTTACCAGTGAACCAATCGCCAAAACATGCGTACTACTGAAACAAAAATAATTTAACATAAAAAAGAAGGTTACTTCAGCAAAAAAACACCGACATAAGAGATTAATAGGAATAATAATATGTTAGGAGTTAACATTAACTAGTGTTTTCTCCCGCACTACATGCGCGGGACTTTGGTTGTTTTCCCCTATTTTACGCTACCGTGACTTTCCTCGTTGTTGGGTCAACTCATCATAAAACACAAAAGCGTATACCGATATCGTTTTCGATAATATCAAATACCAATACCAATGTTTAACATGAAAAACACAAAAAATAAACTTTTGTGGTCAAAATGCAAAAATATAAAACTTTATTATTAATCCTAATTAGAATTTAAGTTTTAAATACATTTTTAAAAATATGTGGCTAATATATTAAAAAGCAAACTTCACTGTAGCAGTGAAGTTGCTTTTTAATATATATTATAATTAAGATAGTATTCAGAAATAAACTCTAATATATACTTTTAAAGGCCAGTTACTATACAATGTGATTTATGTACGAAACGTACGAAGTCGGTGCATGACACGTGTTTTTTAACGGAGGGGTAATTTTGTCCGCACCATAATTACGCATATAAAGTACATAATTATGTAATTTTTATTTATTATTACACAATGTAAAATTACTAACGTTATATAAAATCATTGTGCAAGTTATATTTATAATTACGCATGTTATGTTTATAATCACACAGTTAATAATCACGCAAGTTATACACACAAGACATAAACATTTAAAAAAAAATGTTGATGATTTTTTAAAAAAGTATAGCAATACTATACCTAAATTGAAGAGAGTAAAATAATCGATTAACTTTCTCCGGTCTATGCAAATCACAATCAAGATGGTAATTTGTGATGACAATTTCTCCATTAACTTTCTCCGGTCTATGCAAATCACAACCGAAAGTTGCATCCGATGATCATAAAACTCTAACCTACATTCATAAAATGAAACCCCCTAAAATCTAGGTAATAAATGATTTCCGACTACAAATACCACCCATGTTTTCACTAATCTTGTTGGGATAATATAGTTGTCTTAAAGACTTTTGTAATATACGTAATTGTTTTCTTTCATTCAACTTTTTCAATAATTATATTTTGATTTTTTTAATTTATGTCATAACACACCGAGTCGATACTGACTAAAATCGAATTCCCAAAAAATCACGCAACAGCCGTACCGGCGCAACGCGCGGACATTTCCACTAGTTGGAATTAAAATCTATATTACAAATACAACATGTGTGATTAAGAAATGAATGTAGTTGAAATGAATTAAGTTTGCTTGTTTTTGTAATACAACATCCTTTTCCTTTAAGCGTGAAGGAATCGATCCAAAGGAATTGAGATCAGGTCGGCTCTTCTTTGTTAGGGGAAAAGTTTCAAATGACTGTTTTAGGTCACCAACTTTTAAGGCGCATCAATTTTTTGAATTGTGAGAATTTATACATGTTGTTTGGCGTGCTTTTGGTTCGCAAAATATACTTGAATATTGAATTGGAATTTCTGGCATGGAAAGGAACATAAGAGGAGGTGGTGGAAACCCGACCTTGGTGGCGATTTCCTGTGAAAAAATAACTCCTTACCCTAAGAATATTCACTAGTACTCACCGGTTGAATTTGTGAGTATCGGAGTTGTACCTAACCACACTCACATGCACACATGAAAAGTGTGGGAAAATTAAGAAAACACTCCTCAAAAAGAGTAAATGAAAGAAACTGATGTGATATTGATGCGTAGGAAAAGTCGGGAAAAAGAGGACGACACACTCTCCCCTTAAAGGAAAGAATTTGGAGAATATGATTTTGATTTGAAAAGATTTTGAATGTTAAGTTATTAAAACCTATTAAAGAAATATGATTTTGTGTAAGTGAGAAAAAATCATCAATGAGGAAAAATCTATCATTAGCACCTCCACCACCTTCGTCCGTAAGCGTCGCATTCACTACTACCACTCTTTTAAGTTCATTTTTCTACCAACACATTATGAATTCAATTCAAAATTCACTTCCAACAACACACATTAAGAAGTAGAATTTAAGTTATATTTCATTGATTTCCGTGAGATGAAGGAAACACTAACAGTGGATGGATGTTCTTTAAGGTAATGACAATGAACAAATACAAGTTTTTCAAAACATATGGCGATTTTCTACCATTTTGTGAAGAAAAAACCTGTCTATTTGCATAAATCGCTTACTTCACATCATGATCTTCAACATTTGTCTCTGTTTCTTTGTCTGAAAACTATAAATGGTCCAACTTTCAAGGGGTCTTGAAGATTTTTCAAATGTTAAATGGAAAAATCTTTGTAATTTAAAATTTGTTGTTGATGAACTCCATAGTCATGTTAGTTGGTAACAACATACTAGATATCCCTAGGTCCATGAACTGTTTCATAATATTTGAAAACAACATAATCTGTATTGTGATATTTATAGTATCAATCTTTGCATTTAAGGTGGGTTGTAAATTTTCAACACGTAGCTAAAATGGAAATGTTAGCGAAGATCTTAGAGTGAAGCGTATAACTCTAAGGCATATGTAGCCTCGTATACTCCCTAACCAAAAGTTTTTAATTCAAATCCTGTAAAACGCAAAAATATATGATGATTTTAAAAATACGGGCTGTGTGAAAATCACCTCTCACTTCAAAAGGATCATCACTTTTCATCACATCTCATTTTTCTCCATGATGAAACTTAGTTTCTTCACAAAATTTACATTTTTATTCTCTCATTCACCAATGTGATGTGCCAACTTAACGTTTTATTAAAAGAATCTTCTCTTGAAATGGACGAGTTAAGGCGGCTTATGTCTCTGGTGTTGCTTGTAAGGCTGTCCGGTAATCAAGATCGTTGGACTTGGTTACTAGACTCAACGGGTAGCTTCTCTATGGCGTCTTAAAAGAATAAAATTTAGAACCTTAGATATGTAAAGCCAAGTTTTGTGCTTGATTGGATTAATTGGGTACCAAAAAAGGTCAATTGCTTGGCATGGAGAGCGGAAATGGAGCGCATTCCAACGTTAAATTCAATGGCTGTAAGAAATGTAAATGTTAAAACAACTAATTATGGTTTATGTGGGGAATACGTGGAAACAACAATTCATATCTTTGCAGAGTGCAGGATGGCGTTATCACTTTGGGATCTCATTGTGAAATGGTGTTAGTATCTCTCACTTTAATGTTTTTGATGTTAGGGACCTGCTGCGAATTCACAAGTATATCCTAGGCTTAACGAATTAGAAGAAGGTTGTCCACTCTATCATTTTAACGACCATGTGGCACTTATGGACATTTTAAAAGATGCTTTGTTTAACAAAAAAACCTTTATCGTTGGAAAGGATTTTCGAAGATGTGAAGCTCTTAAGTTATCTATGGATTAATAATCGCTCAAGGAAGCACAAAATGACATGGGAACAATGGTATGCTTTCAACATATGTAATACGATTGAGTGATTTATTGTAATAGTAATGTATTGACGATTGTAAATTGGTCTAGCTCTCCACTAGTACCTCTTTAACAATAATATCTTTGTTGGTCGTTCAATAAAAATTGATTACGAAAACTTTTGTTTAGAATTAATTGCATCTATTTTTTTAAGGAAGAAGAATTCAAGAATAAAATATCACTTTAGCTCCCAAAAAGAGTGAAGCGGGCGCTGATTTTCTTTATTACTAATATAATGGTGATATTTTATAGAACAAAAAGAAGACTAGGAGATGATATTCTCACTAAATTTTCCGTAAATCACTAGACAATTTAGATAAATATGTGATGATATTGTGTAATTTCTCAAAGCTTAGTAATTGTTATGTCGATAACTATATTAGTGTCGATAAAAAAACTTGTCGTTTTTGTTAACTTAAATTGGAAGAATGTGATACCACCATATCTTACCAAAGTGGGGTAACCCTTTGAACTTCTTGGCTTATTGATGCCTGAAATTATAATAGTCTGGAACAAGCGTATAATTTACATCTTCTAACTTGTGTCACGTATGTTATAATCTCATTTTTGTTTCAAGTAAATCCAATTATAAAAAAATTACATTAATGACATCAAGTTACCAACATAACATGGGTCTCGGCCTCTTTTATGCTCCCTTTCTATTTTGTTATCGTTGTTTTATTTTTCCTTCTTATGTTCATCATCTGTAATTTTTGTTTATGTTTTCGTAACTGTATTTCTACTCATTTTAACAATGTGATTCAACATATATTAAAGCGCAAGTAAATATTTGTACGGTATAAAACTAAAAGATGCACGAGATGAGAAGCTTTTGCTCTAGCCATATTTCACATATACCAACAGCTAAAAGATTATTGGTTTAAGTTTTATTATGAACAAATGTAGTTTGTGAATCCCTTAACTTTGAAACAACTAAGGGTACAAAGATTCATGAATACCAAAAATTATGAAACAACTAAACGTATATTTGCTTGATTAGAATTTTGGATCATATTCAATTCAGGAAATTTTATTTCACATGAATATGTCAGATAATATACGTATTCACAACCAACGAATTTGACATTCAACAACTTGATTACACATAAAGAGTAATAACATAAACTAAAAGACAAAGTGCATAAAAGCAGCATATATTTGGAGACATATTGTTTGGTTTATAATTAACCTAAAATCAATATTTTAGATATAACCTTTTACATATTACATTAATTTGAATTCATGAATAAAAAAAAAGTTTTGGCAAAATGAAAATTTAGACTGCATGATGTTAATTATAATGAAAAAGATAAAAAAAATATTTGAATTCATGAATATATATAAAGCATAGATATATGATTTTCCAAAACGGTTTTACGGATTAAACCAGAACTTTTTGCTTGAATTGCCGGTATAAATTCTTTTTTATATATCGGAGAACTCATTCTTTCTTAAAAAAAGATACTTACGCTTGTCTCCTAAATACGTTATAATAAGATTTCTTTTAGATGGTGTATGTGAGTTCATCTTTTTGTCTTATAAAATATAATTTTAATTATAACCCGATCACAATTTGAAGGGTCCTACTCATATTTCTCTTAATACCCCACATTTTTATATAACAAATTCTAACGAATTTTGACAGCCTAATAAACAGTGAATCTCTTGCTCCTCCCTCGCTTCCATCACGGTTTACTCATTTACAATATATTTATAAACCGTTAACGTTGTAGGTTTTGTAGTAGGTATATGTGTTCCTAGTCATATCTTTTTAAGTTGTGAATCATTATTATGCAAAAGTATTTTGATTGTACTCTCAAATTCTTATTCAGATAATTCAAAAATGTCAAAAATGAGTTTGTAATTTCTGTTTTGAATACATGAGAAGATATAAACTAGAAACTTTCATTTATAGTTGGTGAATCATTACATGCAAACGTTTAGTTGTAAGGACAAAATGTTTCATGAAAAAGTGTTTCAGTTGGCGATTAAATTAAAAATAATTGACAATAAGTTGGTTACTTTTAGTAGTAACTTTCTCGGCATAAACTTTTTTAACAAACCAGCAAAAATCGTTATATACATTAAAACATTCATTTTTTATAAAATGAAATGATTGTACACCATGAAAATTAACATTTTTTTACCATTTTATTAAAAAGATTGTAACCAAAAGAGATTATTTTACCTTTTGTTTGAATACTTCAATGTCATATAATATTTATATTTATATTTATATATATATATAAGTAAGAGATGTTAACTTGTAACATGATGGAACTTTAGATTTGGTCATGTGTGATGTAAATTAGATTAGGACCGGATATATGGAGTGCGGTACACCAAGGAAGAATAAAACCAATTAACCATCAATCGCATTCATGCATGACCCCTACCAACTTTCTTGGGGAACACGAGACGTGTTCAGATGCAATAATATTATAGTATTATTATGAGAAATTTACACTCTATTTAATAACACATTGTTGTATACGGTAATTCAAAGGTTTAGATTTTTGAAACAGTAGTTACATTAGTCTAATCTTCTGATATATTATAATTGCAGCTTTTGATTGATTCAAATTTATAGACTTTTTGGTTCAAATATCCAAACAATGACATTTTATTTTAAGTTTTGGAGAAGCAATCAGCAAAAAGTTACCTAATCACCTATGCATCCTTTTAGTTTACAATTATTAAACTTATAAATTTAATTACACGTTTCTCAGTAAAAATTATAAGGGTGAGGTTATTCTACAAAGTGTATTTTTGCTACAAAGTGTGAGAAGACACAATGAGGCTAAAAAAGTCACAAAAAAATTATATCTCACAATCTAAATCGAATTTCAAAAAAGTACTTCAGAGTCTCTGTTCTTCTCGTCGTCCTCTTTCAGAAAAAAAAAAAATTCATTGTGTCTTTATGACACGATGACGTCATTGTGTCTTTCATAAATGACACAATAAAAAAACGTTAATTTTTTTTTATTTTTTTTTATTTTTCGTTTATTTATTTTTTCTTAGTGAGGACGGCTAGGGGAACAAAAGCTCAGAATTACTTTTTTGAAATTCGATTCAAATTGTGACATATAATTTTTTAGTGACTTTTTTTCACTCATTGTGTCTTCTTACACTTTGTAGCAAAAATATATTTTTTATTTAAACTCTTTCAAATTATAATAATAAAGAGTCTAATGATTTTGAGGATAAAACTGTAAAAATCCATCCTTGGTGGAGTAATTTTAGACAGAGAGTTTTAATAGACTGTAACTTATGTAGATTCGTGATATAAACTGGTTGGTGGTATTTGTGGCCATTTTATTAAAAAGGCGAGATAAGTGCCATAAAAGCATGGATCTCGTAGACATCTAGCATCACTGGAACGGTTTCGTCATTTAACAACGTCAATTTCATTGAAAAGTTCACCGAAGCGTGATTTAATTTATTTGGATATTTTTAACTCTGTTAAAAATGTAATTTCAGAATTAGGTGGCTGATTTTCCCTTTAAAGTTTTATATCCATATTTTATTTGAAATTTTAAATTCTAATTAAGTGATAATGAAAATATACCATTCGTGAAATACCTATAACAGCTTATTTGTTCGTTAGACATCACATGATTACATGTAAACAAATTGATACAAGTCTAATAAAGTATATTAATTGTGTCATACTAGTTTCATGCAATAAATTTGTAGTATTGGTAAGCTAGATTAATTATTAGAAACTGTTGTAACTTTAATTTTTCACAGAAAATTTGTGTTAACATATTAGGTTTTATGAAGAAAATATTGATATCAGCAATAAAAATAAAATTATTGAACACATGTACAAATGGTGAGGTTATTTTACAAAGTGTATTTTTGCTACAAAGTGTGAGAAGACACAATGAGGCTAAAAAGTTCACAAAAAATTTATATCTCACAATCTAAATCGAATTTCAAAAAAGTACTTCGGAGTCTCTGTTCCACTCATCGTCCTCTTTCAGAAAAAAAATAAATAATAAATAAATAAAATTTCATTGTGTTTTCTATGACACAATGACATCATTGAGTCTTTTATAATGACACAATGACGTCATTGTGTCTTTCATAAATGACACAATAAAAAAACATTATTTTATTTTATTTTATTTTATTTTCGTTTATTTTTTTTCTTAGTGAGGACGGCTAGAGGAACAAAAGCTCGGAATTATTTTTTTGAAATTCTATTTATATTGTGAGATATAACTTTTTTTGTGACTGTTTTTGACTCATTGTGTTTTCTCACACTTTGTAGAAAAAATACACTTTGTATTTGAACCTCTTTCCATATACAAAGCCTACATAGTTTTTTTACGAGAAAATATCACAGAATAATAATCAAGTTTTAAAAGTATTCCAATTTGTAAATAATCTGTTCAATAATTTACCTGTAAATAAAGCTGAGTAATCCAATATGATCGATATAATAGTCAACTTATATATAATCTGTTTTATTTTATAATATTTTTCTATAGAGAACATGTTATTTTTTGCATATATTTCTTTATTAATTGAAGGGATTATTAATATTTTATTTTCACCAGATATAATTGTCTTTATTAAGTGAAATTAGTTTGAATTCATCGATTTCTAAACCGGTAGTTAACTAAAATTAGTGAACCATTTTTCAATAATTGAGCGATCGAACATTTTACTTTTGAAATCGAGCTGGTATGAATATCTAAAATTCAAAACATTGGCTATGGGTTCGGTTTTAGCTCATACTTAAACCAATCCGCGCTCACCCAAAACCTTGGCCAGGTTATACTTGTACAGAAGTGCAAAAAACATGAAAAGTGCAATAAAAACAAGAAATTTGTAGACATGTGGCGTCATTTGGATGTTTACGTCTTACTAAAAAGGTTTTTTCCATTTTGGATACTTGTCGAATTCTAATTGGACAAACTTTTATAAAAACTCATTCTCTAAAAGGTTGAAATATTAGGTTATTTTAGTAGTGCCTCATCAGATAGTCATTTACATGATTTTCCCTCGAACTTTTATATTTAGATTACTATAATCAAAAGAAATACCAGCCATGAAATACCTATTAAACTTAATTTGTTTGTGAGTTATCATGTCACCAAATGTAAACAATTTAATGCAACTCTAATAAACTATCTTATGCCAATTACCATAAGAACACGTTTGTGTAGAACACAAAGGTACAAATACAAGTAATCAAAGGTCAATGTCTGTATATTTCTTGTGTGTTTTATTTGTTTCAAGTCTGTGTATCGCACCCAATCTTAAAGGACTGACATGTGACTACTACATACAATGAAAATAAAACGAAATCTCATACATAATTAAAGTAACGATTCAACATCCGAAATCCAACATATCTCAAGGAAACCTAAAGACTAAATTAAATATTATGTTATCTAAATAAAATAGTTTACTCTAATTGACTAACTCATCACTTACCATTTCCATGATGACCCTAAGAAAATTGTCGTGAATGAAGAATGCACGAGTCGACTAATTGCCCAGTAAGTAGATACAATGGATGATAAATGACATCAAAGTAGTTAAAGGAATACAATAACAAAAACAGCAATAAACATATTGTATCATACGAGAATACTATGAGTGAAATGCAATAAACATGATGTATAGGTAGTTATCCTATGTACTAAAACATGAGATGAGATCCAGGTATTTAGGGTAATTCATATCACCCATCTGCCCATACATATGATATAACCCTGTGACTATATTGTCAATAACGAATAACGATAAATATCGACAAACCACCTATATGCTATGTAGCGAATAGCGGTAAATAACGCCCGTTATTTTTTCTTTAGCGATAAGGTAATAAAATTTTAAAAATATTTTACATTCAATAAACTAACATGTACAAAGATAAAGTAGTAGAAAATATAAGCAAACACCACCAAAATAGCTAAAATACTCTAATTGTGTTGATTTTATATTTATAAAAAAAATAATAATAGAAAACGCTACCGGTCGCTATGTGGTCACAAAACACAAATAACGGGAACATAGCTATACGTTATGTAGCACGCTACAACGGTCGCTATAGCCACCAACAAGGCCTGTGACCGATCCATATATCTCCTAAAACCAGACACCCTCAAGTGTGAACTTACACAATGTTACGGGTGGCATCACACCATCAATGCCTTAATGTCATGGGAGAAGAATAAGTGCGGAGGCAATGGAGCTATGGTAAACTGAACGTTTACGTAGCACCAGGAATAGCAAACACGTATCTGAAGGCTAAATGGTTCATAAAAATGATGTTTACGCCTTAGGTGATAAACAAATCTAAGTCGTCCTCGTACAACTTAGAACCCTATAACATCATTGTATTCAAAGTTGGTTTCGTCATTTGGTTAGTTGGTTGATTTTCAAATAGTCGTTACCTTTGTTTTAATGATCATCTGAAAAGTTATGTTCTATTTTGTTATACTGGGTCGTATTTTCTTGAATTTATCAATCTTCAAACATCATAAAACCACAATTGTTACACTTTAATTTATTGTAACTGACATAAAGATCATTAAAATATAACGAAATCTCTATCTCTATTTTATATTCATATTATTCTTTAAGAAGAATCACATATATTCCCCTATAAACTTCATCAATTACATATATACTCAATTTAAATCTTTAATTACATATATACTCCTGTAAAACTTAGTTAATTACATATCAAATTAAAAGTTTAATTACATATATCTCCTTCTAAAACTTTGTTAATTACATATATACCTAAACTAAAAGTTTAATTGCATATATCCGCTTTATAAACACATATCTATCCATATGATTATTTTATTAAAAATAACTTATATAATTAGTATTTACTCTATTTTTTATTAAACTATAAAATTATGTTTTTTTTTCTTTTTACTAGCTTTTCGAGTTTTGATTATTTACTAATATTTTTATACGAACATCTTTTATGTTTTGTTTTTTCTTTTTTTACCTTTTGATGCTAACTTTTTCTGAGACACTTACAGTCGCGTTATGCAACATGATCAGAACACATAATTTTATGTTGCATAATGAGACTGAAAGTGTCTCGTATGGGTACCGAAAAAATTAGCATAAAAAGAAAAAAAAACAAAAAGAATATAAAAAACGTTAGTATAAAGATATTAATAAATAATCAAAACTCAAAAAGCAAGTAAAGAAGGAAAAACATAATTTTATAGTTTAATAAAAATAAGAGTAAAATACTATTTATATAAATTATTTTTAATAAAATTAATAAAATTGGTAAATATGTAATATTTATGTTTAATAAAGCAGATATATGTAATTAAACATTTAATTTCAGTATATATGTAATTAACTAAGTTTTAGAAGGGGATATATGTAATTAAGTAAGTTTTAATTTGGTTATATATGTAATTAATAAAGTTTTAGAAGGGAGTATATGTAATTAAACTTTTAATTTGGGTATATAAATAATTAACTAAGTTTTACAAGGGGATATATGTAATTAAAAATTTAAATTGGGTATAAATGTAATTGATAAAATTTATAGGAGGATATATATAATTCTCCATATTCTTTAATACGACATTACTTGGTCTTACAAGAATTACTAGTCTTTTAACTTGACCTAATCCTGTAAACCATATTTATCAATGGGAATCATGTTGCAAAATAATAATCAAATTTTAGGATTGTTATAATTAGGTTACTCATAAGTTTTTTTTGTCCTAATTAGGTCATTAAAGTTTTATAATTGTTCTAGTTAGATCATTCATATATTGCAAAATATTTTTAAAAAAACTTGAAATACTAAAAAAATTACCAAATTATTTAAAAATTTTCAAATTATTTAAAAGAATTGAAAAAAATATAAGTGTATTAACTGAAACATTTTTAAAATTTTAATGACCTGATTTAAATAAATAAATATATTAATGACCTGATTAAAATAAATAAAAATATAAGTGATCTAGTTGGAACACTCTTAAAACTTACAAATTATTCTATGAAGTTTTCCCTTATCACTTATATAAAAATTTGATTCCTTTCAAATTTAAGAATGTTATAAACATTATAATCATGATATTCAATTTATAAGCTTTGTAGAACTTAAAAGTTTAAGCAAATATTATATAATTTGATTTACCTAATACAAATCATAAATTCCTGAAGAAAAAACAATGATAATACTTTATGAAATAATACTAACCCAATTATTTAACTATAATCGTGGGCCGCGGGCCGTGGGCATCCCATTAAACTATCATAGTATGTAGTATGATACTATCATGGGCCCAAAAAGAGATTTTGGTCTACGTTTGGCTGGGCTCGAAAGATTGTGGGCTCAAGGGTCTGGTCCAAACAAAAAGGCCCACAGTAAAATGCTAGAAAGATACAAAAAGGTCCAAACTAGGAAGGGAAAAAAGATGAATCGCCTGTATTGAGGTTCGAACTCATGTCGTTCAGTTCATCTTCTTCATCATCGAACTTCCACGAATTTAAGATCAATATATTCACAGGTGATTCTAATTTCTAAACGGTTCGTGCCCTTGTGTATGTCGTGTTATATTAGGAGCCAAGATGCAATAGTAAAATGCTAGAAAGATACTTGAATATTCTTTTGTATTGATATTTTGTTGTGTATAAGACAAAGAGATGCACACATATATATAGGTGCCATAAAGAACTATAAAAGGAAAATATACAAGTCAATATGTACGATGAGTAAGCAAATCAATAAGCTGAGTACAGCTGTTGCTCACCTGTAATTGTAAATGCTATGGTCGACCCCTTCATTAAATCTGGATCCCAAGGAGATCTGCGCTCCATGTATACGGGTCAAGGGGGGGATCCATGGGTCTCTTGGATCAAACAACATAGGCCCAGGAAACTTTAATTTGGGCCTTCATGGATCAGGCCTTTCCTCATTCAATCAAAACTACACACAGTCCAATTCACAGGGTATTCTTGGACCTGGCCTCATTTATGGGCTTTGGCCGAACAAATACAAATACAAACCCATTTGTTGATACGCCACAATTTGGACAGTCTAACTATAATTCATGGTTTGCTGATCTAACTGCATCTCATGATGGATTCTCCGCCACTCTATTCGATGTATGCCAGACCGTTGAGTCTTGGATTCCGGATTCAAGAGCCACTGCTCACTTGATAGCCGATGCCTCTATAGTTCACAATATTGTTCCAGACACAAGTACTGAAAGGGTCATTGTCGGTAACGGTATGCAACTTCCCATTTCACATATTGGTCACTCTTTCTTACGTTTATCTCATTATAAAATTGTTCTCAAAAACATTCTTGTTGTTCCTAGTCTAACTAAAAATCTCGTCTCCATTACACAACTTGCTCTTGATTATCCCATTGCTAGTATTTTCTCATATTTTGGTTTATCTATTCAAACTCTACCACATGCAGTCTAGACCTCATCAGCTCTACTCGTTATCTGCTAATGCTTCTGCTTCACGAGAGTTATGGCATTCTCGCTTGGGACATCATTCTGATTCTGTTTTGTCTCGTCTTCCATTTTTACACATGTCAAATAAGTCCTTAAATAAAGTCTGTAATTCTTGTCAAACTTCTTAATCTAGTATATTGCCTTTTTCTTCTTTTGAATCTTATTCTACTATACCTTTACATATAATTCATTGTGACATCTGGGGACCAGCTCCCACTGTATCAAGATCGGGGTATCAGTACTATATTACATTTATCAATTACTTTAGTCGTTTCACATGGATATACCCTTTATCTCATCGATTACAGGTTGCTGATTCCTTCCGTCACTTCAAACCACTTGTTGAAAATCAGTTCTCTTGCACCATTAAGCATCTACAGTGTGATGGTGCTCTGGAACTTATACACGGTCAAATGGCCAAATACCTATCGGACTCTGGCATTGCCTATCAAATATCATGTCTATACACACCCTAACAAAACGAGGTTGCTGAGCGGAAAAAGCGTCATCTCTCTGAGATTGCACGTGCTTTACTCTTTCACGCCCACCTTCCGCAACGATTCTGGTATGATGCTTATGCTACAGCCACCTTCCTCATCAATCGATTACCTACACCTGTTCTTCATCATTCCTCTCCTTATGAGGTTATTTCCGGTGTCGGACCAAATTACTCCATTCTTCGTACTTTTGGGTGTTTGTGTTATCCATTTTTAGGTAACACTCGTATAAATAAACTCTCCCCCAAGTCTGTTCCATGTCTATTTTTTGGTTATGCTCCATCACATCGAGGATACCTTTGCTATGATCCTTTTACTCGTCGTACATTCACTTCCCGTCATGTTACCTTTCACGAGACTATTTTTGACATTCTCGCAACCACTATCACTGCCACCCCGCCTACTCCTTCCTCCTCCACTATTGTTTTTCCACCACCACTAGTTGTGATATCACACACTACCCCACCTACTCTTTCCTCCTCCATTGTTGCTTCCTCATCATTAGGCTCCCCATCAATCTCCCCATCTGTTACACCTGCCACACCCATCTTACTACCACCTCCACCCCCTCCACCACCACCACCACCTACTCACCCTATGATTACTCGGTCTCGTGATCATACTCGTTAGACTCGACAGTTTCTTGATCATGTTCTTCTACATACATCTACATCTCTTACTACTGATCCCACTTCCTTCTCACAGGCTCAAAAATGCCCCGTATGATGGGATGCGATGCGAACAGAGGTTACCGATTTGCACTCCAATCGGACTTGGATTCTAGTTGCTCCACCCGCTAATGCCAACATTGTTGGCTGCAAGTGGGTTTACATGATTAAGCGTAATCCAGATGGTACTATTAGCAGGTATAACGCTCGTCTAGTTGCAAAAGGCTTTCACCAAACAGAAGGAAAGTAGTGCCCCCAAGCGAACAACCTTGCCAAACGACTGACGTGGCTCCATACCCAAGGAGCTGGTATGGAGAGTTGTTTGTTTGTTTGATTTTTTTGGTTTTTTCTTCACTGATACCTTTAGGCCTGTTGTGAAACCCACCACTATTCGTATGGTTTTATAAATAGCATTCTCTCGAGGATGAGATATCCGCCAAGTAGATGTGAACAACGCATTTCTTCATGGTGATTTAACCGAGACAGTCTATATGCCTCAACCTCTGGGCTTCATTGACTCTACTAAACCATATCATGTTTGTTTATTACAGAAAGCCTTATATGGCCTTAAGCAGGCCCCTCATGCTTGGTTCTCCAAGCTATCCTCTGCACTTCTCACGTATAGCTTTTCTCAGTGTGTCTCTGATACCTCCCTCGTTGTCTACAACAAGGGCTCAGATCTTTGCTATGTTCTGGTTTATGTAGACCACATTATCATCACTGGGAGCACATCATGTTTTATTTTGGATTTGATAAAGTGACTACATTCCCAATCTGCGATCAAGGACTTGGGATCTCTATTATAATTTTTGGGAGTTCAGGCTACATTATCTGATGATACCCTACATTTATCACAGTAGCGTTATCTCCGTGACTTGTTACATCAAATAGGACTTACTGACTGCTGCCCATTGTCTACACAAGTTTCATCCGGTCAACAGCTCTCTAGGCACTCTGGCATTCCTTTAGATGATCTTTAGCTATATCGGAGCACTGTTGGTGCTTTACAGTATCTTGTCCTGACTTGTCATAAGATTGCATATGCAGTTAGTAAGGCATCTCAGCTCTTACAAGAGCCTACCGATCGATACTGGGGTGCAGTCAAACGTATTTTGAGGTATCTTAAAGGCATTATCTCTCATGGCTTAACCATTCGTCGATCCACCAGTCTTGAGTTACATGCATACTCTGATGCTGACTAGGTTGGATTACCTGATGATTGTCGTTCCACCACAGGCAACTATATATTTCTTGGCCAAATCTTATCAGTTGGAGTTCCAAGAAGCAACATACGGTTGCTCTTTCTAGTACAGAGGCCGAGTATCGAGCATTGGCTCATACCACTGCGGAGGTTCGATGGACCACATCTGTCATGCGTGAGCTTCAGATTCACATCCCTTGTCCTCCTACTCTTTGGTGTGACAATCTTGGTGCTACATATTTTAGTTGTGAATCCGGTATTTCATCAACGAAAGAAACATCTTGAGATCGATCTGCATTTTATTCGAGTATGGTTCTAGCTCGGGTTGCTTTTAATAGATCAGCCAAATATTTTGCTTCACCATAATAGTCTGTGATAGACAAATCATTTTGTTTCATAGGTTGAAATTGAGTTCGTAACATCATAAGTTTTGTAAACAAGTGTTGAAGAAATGATTGCTCAATTGCTAACCAAAGTTCAGATGCAGTTTTGTATCTATTGCAATGTGGGTTGGGAAGGAGACAAAGTAGCATTCAAGCAAGCAGATACATACCCATCGGCTTTATCCCAATTGATGCGATCTGATGAATCAAGCGGTGGTGGAGAAGAATCATTTTTCAGTATGCTAACAATCCCATTGTTTTTAATATTGTACCAATCTGGTGCTTCCAAGCTAGGTAATTATCACCATCAAGTTTGATAAAAATGAGGTTTGCAAAGTTTGGGGTCTATAACTAGAGGTCATTGAATCTGATGTTTGGGTAGAAGTAGTTGGGTTTGATGCTGATGACATTTTACTTATTATGGCAGAAGCAACATAAAAGAAAAGAATGAGAATAAAGATGATAAGGAATTGAGTGCAGGAAGAAAGAATGAGATGGTGCAAGAGCAGAAAGTAAGATGGTTATTCAGGCTGATATTGATCGAGCTCTGAACGATAAAATGCTAGAAAGATACTTGAATATTCTTTTGTATTGATATTTTAGTGTGTATAAGACAAAGAGATGCACACACATATATAAGTGCCATAAAGAACTATAAAAGGAAAATATACAAGTCAATATGTACGATGAGCAAGTAAATCAATGAGCTGTAGTATAGCTGTAATGAGTTGTCAATTACTGTCTAACAATTAGTATCTGCCTGTGAAACTGAGACCAGTTGGGAACACTTGGTGCTTCAGCCGATTCATTGTTGCTCGTTGACAAGTATACATCTGTGTGAATGAATAACCAAACATTTACATATATATAAATTTGACCATTATTCATGTCCGTTCATTCATTAAATCAACTTCTCACATATCATTTACAATGTTATGTCAAGTGTTGATTCGCAACCATACTTCTAAATTAAAATCAGTAATTTAGTCTAGAAGGTACTATACATGTTTGGGTTAGTACTTACGAGTTTAGATTGAAAATTTGAAATGGATTCATGAGTGTTTTAGTTCTTGTGTGGCAAAGTTTGACCGGGTACATTTCCTACAAGTCAAACAGCTAAACTTTAATAGAACAAAAGTAAACTGTAAACGGTTCTAAATGAAGTTTTAATTCTAAATTTGCTAGACAAAATGACAGTTTCAAAAAAAGAGTTGTTTCTTTGTTATTTTAAGTTCTTTAAAAAGGGAACGCCCTTTCATTCCGAAAGAAAAGCATATGTAACACAAGATCAAAAAAAGTTACGGATCACTAAATATTACACTTTCAAATTTAATTGTGTACCATAACGGGGTTAGCTATACGCCTTCTAAAAGTAGCAAATGTACTACCCCATAGTCTTTCACCGCCCACGCCCGCCACCTACAACCAGAACAAAAACATTCTCAGGGTAAACTAGTGTTACGAGGCATGCTCAAATGTAGACCAGTCCTCCTCTACCGCTTCCATCATCTAGACCATAGCCTATGCCTTTTGTAGGGCGTCCAACGGTGCCATCCTCTTTACCTCTTCCTCTGCCCCAGCCCAGTACAGGTGGTTTCCTATCTGAAAATTGCAATATACACAAATCACAATAGCAACCACTAGTTACACAAGCTTCATGTTGGAAATTCCGGAAAAAAAAAACAGATAACATATGTTTCTTTTATAACAGATAGAATAGACACTACGATATCTGATGCTGGAATCAGTTAAAGAAAGATTCGACTATAGCTGCACGACTCTTATCTTCTTGAACCTTATCAATAACATGGTTATTTGAAGAGTACAAAAATAGGTTAGATATGTGTGTATAGATATATGTAATACAATGAATATATACAAAGAACATAATTTTTGAAAGCATTTAAAAACTGTCACTCTGGACAAGTTATACAGGACAACAGGTTTACTATACTATATGTAAATTAACACAATAAAGTTAAGCAAATGTTATTTTACAAGAGAGGAATGGTGAGCTTTGCTGTTTAGAAGGCCTTTTAAAAATCAGAAGTTATATACATGTCAAAAGACACAACCATCATTCATTTTAATGAGACAACTAGACTTTGTGAAAGGCATATAATCTTAATATCTTATAGCATTACATCACCAAATATGGAACCAATGAGCAAGGTTTAACAATGAACAAGCAACATGATCTATATGCGGCTCCAAAATCCAGAGTTGCAAAAATCAAGATTAATTGCCGATTAATCGGAAATCGGACATTCACCTAGTAAATTTTTGCTAATCGACCAATTAATCGCTAAGCGGTCAACATAGGTCAAAATCGGACCTAGGCGGTCTTAATCGGCCAAAAATCTGTGATTCCGGCGAGGTTCCGGTGACTTTCCCGCAAACTTCAAAAAATCCGGCCCAAAAATTGTAAATTCCTGCTTAAACTTGAAAATTCCAGCCAAATATGTGTATTTATATATAAAACTGAACTTTTTTTATTAAATTTCTATATGAAAATGTGTGTATTTATATATAAAACAGAAAATTATATATAAAAATCCCGATCCGATTAATCCCGATTACTCCCGATTAATCGCTAGTCGGTACCCCACCGCTCGACTAACGCCTAGCGATTTTTACAACACTGCCAAAATCTGAGGTTAATATGTCACTATCACCTTACATCTTACAACACAGTGTAATAAAATGAAAAGATCCATACATCCAATAAAGATGGTTAACTATGGCCTTCGGAGAAAGCCAAATCGAGATGTCACGGGTAGCAAATAGTAAGGTTAAATAAAATTATACATTACACTTAATTATACATTACACTTTACAGGTTCCATTTAGTTATAGATCATAGCTAGATATGGTAACTCAACCCCTTTACTTCAATGGATCTAATGAGCCAAAATAAAAAATTAAACATAAAAATAAATATGTAACTAAAATAAAACCGGGGCGTGTAAAGTTCGTTGAAATTTGGCCAAAGTGTTATACGAGTGTATTCAACCTCCTAAATCAATCTACTTAGAAGTAGATATTATGTTGATGATATTCATTGTAATAACGTGTAGCACATTTTAAGTATTTGGATTATTCAATATATAAAATTTGTACCAAAAGCATTGACGGATCTACCCAACCAACCCAATGCATCGTCACGTATGTTAAAGAATTACTTGTTTTGACCTGACCCGTTTTGACTTGTTGCCCAACCTGTCCATTTTGCCACCTCATATCATATCAATTGTTTGTTTACTATCACAATGAACTGCATGCATATAAGCAGAAAGAAGCAAATAAGAGGTCCAAATCCAAAAACACACGAGTACATACAACCATGAAATAAGTGCCACTCGTCTACAAATATAATATATAAAAAATTCAAGTTCTATTTTTCATACCTCATTCTTCTCCCACAAAATTTAGACAATAGCAACTATCACTCAGCAGTTAAGTCATTTACAAGGTTTATATTGTGAGAGTATTTATCCTCGTTTACACTTCATCTCTTCCACGCTTTTTTCTGGTTTCTTAATATAGATGTAGATCTGTGAATTGCAATATACACAAAAAGTATCACAACTGGTTTCTATCCTTGGTGGAATTGTTTAACTTATATTTATTACTCTTTTTTATCACTTATGATTGTGCATTGTTCTCACTTAGAGCCTAATGATCAAAACTTTAAATTTTAAAAGAGCTATTATGTGTTGAAAACAAAGATACATCCAGAGATAGCATAAACATTCAGTAATTCACATAATAACCCAAGCCATCAAACTAACCTCATCTGGAACTCTAAGATAGTTGATGGTATTACCTCGAATGTAGCATTCAGGCATTCGGTAAAACCTATCTCCGTCCTTCATGAAAAAATCGTTAATCATTTCAGAACTGAGACTGAAAATACCGTGTAAAAACAAATCGTATAAGTATAGTGTAAATACTAAATACTGACCTTATTGGTACATAACTTTATGGAGATGAATGTTCATCCAGGTATCACAGTTAACCAAATGCCCATTGTATGTCTCCTCATTTTTCAGTTCTACCAACTATCAAATTCATAAGAAAAATAGCATGAACATCAATTCACACTACATTGGGAATATAATTCAAACATAATCAAACAGCTTACATTTGCCAACAAAGTTATAATACATCTAGAGCTCGTGCCGCTTGAAGCTTGTTTGAAAAAAACTTGTTCGAAATCAATTCGTTATTTAAATGACCCGAGCCCGAGCCAAAGTAAGCTCAACTTGTTAGCTTGATCGTTTGACTCATTTAAAACTAAAGCCTAAATTATAATTTTTATAAATTATAACAAAACATTATATTATAATATCTAGAATTACTCAGCGTAAGTCATTAATTAAACAAGAATAAACCCTAGAATTACTCGATGAGGGAGAAGATCATACCATCGGATGATCTTGAGCCGTCTTTAGCAGAGATAGAGGAAGCTGATACAAATTACACTACATGAATGAATGAATACACAAACATAAAACAATCAATGCTCTAAAAATAATGAAACTCAGTTCAAGCTTGCGGTACATACCATTTTCTAGGGTTCAAAACGTAAACGGATGAACAGTAAACCAGCGATCACAAAAAATTGGGGATGCTGAATTAGTCGTCGGATTGAAGGATTCACGGAAACACATGAACCCTAGATTTTACTAAGCATTAATCTCGTTGATCGTTAGCCTAATTATAAGATGTTTAGTGTTGCTAAATAGCAGAGTAAATTTGAATTACTTGGGGAAGAAAGAAGTCAAGAAGCAGTATGTGTTTGATGATCTTCGTCTCCCTTAAACTGGACAAGGGACACAAGTACGATTGAAGTACAAATTTGTCTCACCCTCAAAAACCTGTTTCATCGAGTGACGCGTGACAAACCAAAATCTCAAACACGATCATATCAAATGACAATATATGAGTTTAAATAAACGTTTGAACTTTAATCAGAGTGAAACATATTTTGAATAATAACTAGTGCGAAAGCATATAAGTAAAATCTAAAACCAATACTAAAAGTTGTGCAACACATGAAGACCAAATAAAAAGTATTAAATGCAAAGAAATAAGTTTGTAATGCATGCCTTGAGTGGACCCTTAGTCGTGCAATTTAACCTTAAGCGTTCCTGCGACCCGAGAAAACATGCTAAAGTGTATCAACATAAGGTTGCTGAGTTTACAAGTTTAACAACAAATAATATGTTTGAAAATGTTCACATGGTAAAGTAATTAAAGCATATCGATAGGTAGCTAGCCTATAATCAAGTTACTTAGCGTTTCAAACCGAAGCTGACTGTTTGTAAGTTGTTTGTCTTTTCATCACGTCTAAGACAGACAGTGGCAAGTGTTAGGTCAATTAAACACCTGTTCGACCTCCAGTCGAGTTAGCACGACTAACGCGGGTGAGGTTCGTCAAACCCAATAGTACTACACAAAATTACCTCGCTAGCTCGTTACTAACTGTTCGAGAATGTAAGGTTTATATGTTTGCACTAACGTAACATGTGATAAACAATAATAATAAAAACCACTAAAAATAAAATTTGCATGTTTCTTCCCTCAAAAAGGAAGGAATATAAAATAGGAGTCGTGAAGACTCACCTTAGAGTGCGTAACGAGGGTTAAGACAAGTGCTGCCAGCTAACCGGGACCTAACAATTTATAAGTCTATAAGTGTGTGTATATAATGGTTGATACAAACCTATTATATCCAATCAACATTCAACGTTAGTGTGTTTGAGAAAACTAATCATTGGCAAGTTTGACCCTTTTGGCAAAATTCAACCAGTTTGATCCGATGAACCGTTGGTGATTCCAATATGTGAAAACATGTTTAGTTATTCATAAATAAATTCAATTGGAATTTGAAAAAAAAAACCGCTTTGTCCTTAAGTTATTTGAAAATCAACGTTTTTAATCGTCTCGAGTGCAATTTATGGAATTTTTGTAATGTTGTCTTATTAGTTGGTTATTCGACGTTCCGGCAACAAAAATCTTTTAAATTTTCAAATCTTATGTTGTACTACTATATTTGATACAACCTTCCAACTTAATGGTATGAATAGACTATTATTATGAATTAATGAACCCAACCATAACCTTATAAGTGTTCTACAATTACTCTTAATCTTAACGGATGCTAACACGTGTCTTAATCCAGAACTCATCTAACAATTTATGATGATCAACTCCACGTGCAACTTATGAAAATTGCATAATAAATATTTATTTTGAGCCACATAGACATATTAATATATTCTGTTACATCCTTAAATCTTTTGCTTTGATTATTTAACAATTATATTCATCAATTCCTCTAACCACTAACCATATATATTACATGCACGTGCGTGGACGAAAGCTACTGTTGTACCATAATAGATTTATCAAAGCTTTAAGAAAGGATTATGAAACTACCTTCCAAAATACTTAAGGTATCAAGCTTATGAACCATATTCATGAGATTTAAAATCTTAGTTGTCACGATTCAAATCTTTTTTTTAAGTTTTTAGACAACTTGAATCATTCTTATAATCTCTTGGTAGCAACTAGAACACCATAAACGGGAGTAACCACATGCATGAACTTAAGTTATTAGTTTGTTAAACGAGTTCTAACCGTACACATTGCCGGAACCAAATCGAATCCATTTAAATTGATTTACGAAACATATGAACAACATTAAACGATCAGATCTGTTACCTTACTTGTCGAGCAGTCAGTTCCGAAAACAATGTTTATACGAACGACGGTGAGGCTGCAGTAATGTCGACAACGTATGATGGTTTCCGAACATCAATCACGTTGAACCGAAAGATCAAAACGCGTGTAGTTGTCCAACGTTGCCCCGTCGTCCTCATCGGTTGAAGTTGATGGTACGCAGATGGGACCTAACTAGTGGCGGGGCTGATTTAATGGTGACGGTGTGGTGCGATGGTGGTTAGTCGGAGCAGCAGTGGAGGCGTGATCAATAACTGTCGTATTTGAATACAAAGTACTAAACGCATGCATCTATGTTTGGGAAACAATGTTTATGTTAATCGGAAAATGTCCAGAAAATGGGTGTCACAAAATTGCTGTAATAAACTTTTGTTTTAATATTTACTAGTTTGGAACAATGATACTAGCTCAAGTAGTTAAGATACATTATTTCAAGCTCATAGAAATAGATGAAGTTTTCGTGTTGAAGTAATATTTATGATAAAATAAAAAGTAATGTTTCAGGTGGGCTATAGGGTTTTCTCATCTAATATGAGTTTTCTTCTGATTGTTGTCTTAATTTTCGTATTTGAGTAATGGAGATGATCGGATGGCCTATTGACCCGTCAGTGATCCAGTTAGCCGGTCAAAAAAAATATTTACTAGTTTAGAAACATGTGTAAGTGTCGGGTATAAATATTAAATTAACAGGTATTAATTAATATTTAAAAATTATACATTATTTTGAGAGATAATATATAATAAAAATTACCTATTATTAATACGTTAAGTAATAAAACAATAATAATATCTTTTAAACTTTAGTGTTTAAAAATACTTTATTTAAAAAAAAAAAAAAAATTTTTAACATTCCTTTTTTTAAAACTAGTTTTAAAAAATGTCTTTTTTTCTAAAATTCTTTATAATAAAAAAGTCATATATTTTAAAGAAAATTAAGTTTTTTAATAAAAAGAAACATATTTTTATTTTATTAAAAATTGTTTTATAGTTTGAAAAGAATATACATAATAACATTAGTTACACATTTAATATTATTGTTAAATGTTTGACTTTGTATGCAAATGATATGTGGTACCTGCCTAGAAAAATATTGGATCAAATCTTATATAGTGTAGGTATGTTGATTTTACAAAATAAAGTAAGTATAAAACAGAGAGTATGTGTTGCGGGTGAAATAAATATATATTCATGATTGTAAACATCTAAATATTGTTCGGGCCTTAATAATTTACCCTACAATGTTAATGGTATAATACAGCATTAGAATCACATAGTGTTTGATTGTGCTAAATGCTTCTTCGATAGAAAAAAGATTTTGCTGGGAAATACCAGAAAACAATTACTTTACTAGAGTTCATCAATATATATATCAATCAAAACATAGTAAAGGGCTTAGTTTAGATCATCTCTTTGTGGGGAACAAATTTTACAACAAAGCCTTATTAGGTTGTATCATGTTTATAGCATCAGTCACTAAACTATAAAGGTCAAAACATCGTACTAAAGTTATCAGCTCAACATTAAAGGAGAATGTTTAAGCATCAATTATATGTCTTATGCAATGTTGCCACAATGATTGATATGGTTCAATCAATGTAATAAATATATTGGGTTGTGACACTCAAGGCTGTTCTTATGCCTATAAACAAGCATAATATTCTCTAACAATGAATACAGGGTCAAGATAAAAACCATTAATAGACAATATCTTCATTTTGATCGTTGGTTGTACCGTCATGATAAAGTAACACAATTAAAGTTGAAGTTCGTCTACTATCATTATATTGACTAAAGTAACAATTGGGCACACCTCCCTTGAAAACCAATAAGAAACTACCATCTATTGTAATAAAAAAACAACTATAATTGTTTTTTTAGATAAGAATCTATCTCTACAGTCATAAAATAAGGTAACAAACTTCACTATGTTCAAATATTCCCTTTATGTTCATGTATCATCATAAATGTCTTAAAATATAAAAAACCCGTATAAAAACTAATTAGATGGCTATATGCTAGATAAAAATACAAAAAATTAAAACACAGATCAAGTCTGTATATTCCACTCAAACATAAAGTAGGTATGCAAAATAACTTTACATAGTTCATTGTTACAGAAGTAAAAGTTTGTCACATAGACACCATATACATATACCCAAAAATGATTATTCTTGGTGATTTTCTTTCAAAAAAACACAAGAAAAAACAGACCACTACTAATCTTGCTAATTTAACTTATCCTTTAAAAAAGCAAACCAACTATTTTTTTTCTCCAAAATCAGCAGAAATAATAATTAAATGGAACTACAAAAATTGGCCTTCAGATAATACTCCTGGTGCAATCTAAAACCTATATCAGTTGGATAGCCAAAAGCTGTTAAAATAAAACACATGTGAACAAGGCAAAAGATAGAGCACCAGAAGATCATAAAAAGCCAGCCTTCCTGAACTATTTGCATCTAAGGATATACAATCTGAACCCCAATAGTCTCTAGCACTAAACTACATCGTCTTCGGCAGAAGACCTTTTACGCACGGTTGTTAAATCCACCAAGTGACGCATTGTCGGTCTGCCATGTGGGCAATTCCATGGTGATCTTAAACCCATCAAATGTTCAAGTATCTACAATCATAAACAGCAAAAGCCGAAGAATCAGAAGTGAGCGATTTATAAAACAAAATGCATCAAACTAGATCGAAATAAGATGACTAAGTTGGGTACTCGGGTCGACAGGTAACTTTTTCAATAGCATAGTAGTTTACAAAATAACTTTTAAATGGTAAGTTCTTTTTTGGTTTTTAGAAAGGTGGTAACCGGGTTTGTAACCACGGTTCTCTCTCCTCCAAACTAACTCATGTTAAAAGGTGTTTGTAACCACGGTTCTCTCTCCTCCAAACTAACTCATGTTAAAAGGTGCTATTTTTTCTTTTTGCTTATTCTTTATATATAATATTTAGTTTTCTCTAGTAATTTATAATACTTGAAATTAAATATAAGCCTATATATACAATTTTATTCAGTTTTTTAGTCTACATTATATAAATTTAGTTGACACTGAGTCGTATCTACCATTAAGTATTTTTTTTGTCCCATAATATCTAAAAGATACTTTATGGTGGATGCAACTCTGTTTCTAATAATATTTATATCGAAATATAAACAAAAAAGATAGAAAAAACTGTATGTTTGCTATTTAAAGTTATTTTAAATGCTTCTGTACTACGAAAAGAGATTCTAGTTTTAACTCCATTTTTGTTAACTTTTTTCATTCAAACTGATTTGAGCATTTCTCCATTCTTTTACTCTTGAATCAAATGATTAAAGTTATAATTTTGACTCATTTACTTACAAATGGGTTCAAGTTATATTTTATCTCTAACGGGTCAAACAAGCTGAAAAAGATAAGCACCTTTTGCATCTCGTTTCTTCCAAGTGGATCTCCAATCATAATAGATGATCTGCAGGCACGTGATGCTAACATTGCACGTACTCTTGGGGGACACACTGAATCAGCAGTGTCCATCTTATAAGTACCCATAATCGAACATTCTCCATGACCATCAGCCAAAATAGATATAAGCTCCTTCACATCTGCAAAATAACTCAATTATATAAAACATCAACAAAAAATATACAATATATGCAGATTATGTAACATAGTGCTTAGTTATGCTTTTTGCTAAAATTAATAATAATTTTGTAGGCAACCTGCAACACCAAAAGTTATGTTTTTACTGAAGGGGACAGCTTTTAATTTGTAACGATGCCCAGGAGGAGCATCCACATCTTCTTCTAATGAGAACCCATTTTTCCTGGAATTTAAAGAGAATAACAGATATTAGAACTGATTATAAATACTAAAGTGACAGTATTTTAACAGATTTCAAAAAATCAAAACAAATTGCAACTAAATATCAAAATCACCATCTAGGTTACCAGATAGGAAAATAAAAATCTTGAATAATAGCTGGGAAAGCTCACCTGATAGTATCCATGTGCATCGAGACCATTATTTCTTCTTCAGGAGGTAACTCCACTGCAATTGGCCTTTTTATCATAAAACAGAAGGTAATTCAGAAATAATAAACAATATATACACAACTGTCCATATATTTTTTCACAAAATTAAAACTCCTCACCTCAGTAACGGTTGTTGGTTCAATATGGTGGACTGTGACAAACGCTCATAATTGTATTTTTCATCCGCAGCATGCTGATAAGAAGTAAACAGAATTAAACCATCAACTACAAAACAAATTTTCATTACATACACACTATAGTCTATGCATGGAACAATCTTGAAATAGCATTTGGTGTTATATATATAAGATGAAGATTCATATTGAAACATGAAATACAGATAGTAGTGAAAAATCAAGACCTGATCCACTATAAAGAGGTCTTGGTCTAACTTGCCAATGATAAATCCAAGATTGAACTGCCCAATAACCTAGAGAAGAAAAAAAAATGAATCAAAACAATTATCTCATTATACATTTGCAGCCTTCTTTATAATATAAAATTATAGATATTTGTTTAGTGATTCTAGTATACAAATTCTAACAATAGTCTTTAAACAAGCAAGAAGGATTAATAACCTTCATGCGGCCAAAATCTTCCTTCTTGAATAACTTTTCTAATTCATTTGTTGCTGCAGATAAAGCTTTTTCTTTAGCATCCTCTTTTACTACTTGAGAAATCTCTAATGTTGCATCCGCATAGCATCTGTAGGTAAATAACAAGAAACAGTTAAAAAACAGATCTTTACAGTAAATTACCACCAAAATTTCACAGTTTCAAACCCTTTGGTCTTTGATACTCCGGGTGATTTTTTGCTTGCTTGAAATGCTGCTAATTTTTGCTGCCTCTTTTTCTTTAATTCCTCAAAACTAAACTGCATCGTATAACACATCTTTGAAGGTGAAGAAGACACAGGTGAATCTGAAGGTGGCTTGAAAGAATTTAATGGAGTTGGCATGTCATCATTACTTTTTTCAGGAGATGAAGCATTTAATATGGATTTTGAAACAGATTCAAGCATCTCAGTTCTTATTATGTCCTGCACAAGAAGCAACGCTCAAGTTTTCTTATCGCATAATATATCAACAGTAAGAATCTAAAATTGGCGTACCTCATCAATTTGTCCAGAAGTTTTTACAACTTTAACAGGAGCAGCTTCTAAATCAACATGGTGTTCATCCACCAGAGTATGGCTGAAAGACTTTGACTTTGACTCATTCAGGTCAACTACATCAGAGTCATCAACCATGTGACATTTTACTAAAGATTTTGCACATGCAGAATTCGAATTATAACTTCGATCAACTGACTGACGAAAGGTGGGTCCATTTCTAAGAACAGGGACCTCAGATAAAGTATTACTGATGCTTTCATGCTTTCTCTTGTTTACAGAAACAAATGACGTAAGCAATGACTGAACAGGACCTACAGAACGAGGTGAATCTGTTCTTTCATTAACATTTGTATGCACTGTGGAGCTGATTGATAATGATGACTGCTGATTACACGTAGTGTTGTTAGTTATGACTGTATGCTTCTCACTATAGCTCCTAGAAACAGTATCAGTTTTCTTCACGCCATGAAATTTAAGTGTAAAATCTCTCTTTGATAAACTATAATCATCAATATCTACCAAATTCACAACAGGTGAGGATCCTAAGGTCTCTTCATCTTCACCCACAACATTGGTAGTTTCCTTTTTACAATCACTTTCCTCTGGTGATACTTGCTTTGATGATAACTGTGAAGAAGACTGATCATGTTGAGATGACAACTTGGAGTTATTTCCATCTTGACCGAGTTCCTCAGCTTTCTGCACCGAGAAGCTAGCAAGATTTGGGGAATAAATCTTTAATAAAGCGTCTTTTAATGACTTCAAAACCGACCCTTCATCAGTAAGAAAGATTTTTCTTTTGTCCGGGGTCACATTGACATCACAAACACTAGTTGGAACAACAAAATTCATTATTGCAATTGGGTATTGCTTTGAGTTTGCAGACCTATACAATTCATTTACAAGCTTGCTGACTTTTGGCATGTCAACAGGTCGGCCATTAACAAAAAAATATTGTCGATCACCTAGACTTCGTCCACTACCATTGCCAGATTTAGAAATAAAGCCATCCACCTGGCAAGTATTTGATATAAACAGACTCATAGGTTCTAAGCAGGTGAAAGTATTCATGCCAAACACTGTAATGATATTATCCTTGAGAGAACCACTTCCCTGTGTTTTAAGTACTACAGAGCTTTTGTTTTTTCCAGTAGTATTTCTACAAACCAACCGAACCCCTTTTGCAGTAAGAGCATAGGCCTGGATTGGTAACAAGAATAATATAGAAAATGAGATATACTTTAAATATTAGACAACAAATATAGAAGATTTAACCTACGAAACCAACAGAATGACAAATGCATACAGATTTCCAGATCCAAAAATTCTAATGAAAAGAAAGATACCCAAGACAGTAAGATACTTTCAAGCACATCTCAAACAAGAAAAACAATTAAAGGCATTTAAAGTTTCTTATTCAGCATTAGCAGAGTTCTCAAGATTCAGCACATAATAATAATGTCTTTAAATTTACCTGCTACGTTTTAGCAATGATCAAAACATGATACTAGAGTAACAATCTATGAAAACTAAGCCATCTACGTTCAATATGATGCAAGAAAACCAATTACTTAGAGAATGGGAATCCATGATCATCAAGATTAGTAATCAGAACAAATTAGATTCCAGTCTTTGTCTCCATGAGCACCATCTTTGACAACATTAACAATTTCAAGAACACAACAACGGTAAAATCAAGAAACTTAACAAAGCAACAAACAAGCAAAACAAGCTCAAAAGAACATAAAACAACTCACATTCAGTAAAGAAATCAACTTTCCATACTCCTTCCGAATATTCCGATGGAACTCCTTGCATCTCACAGGCAAGTTGGAGAACAGCTTCTTCACAGTCACAGTGGTACCAACCTGCCTCGCAGTCTTCCTCTCATCCGTAACCACACCCGATCGATCAAACATCAAGTGCGTAGCCACCTTCTCATTTCGCGTTCTCGTCTCCACCGTCAAATCCCCCAAATTACACAGAGCACTAAGAGCTTCCCCTCTGAACCCAAAAGTCGTCAACGATTGAAGATCAGGGAAATCAGTCAACTTCGACGTATGGTGCCTCAATGCTAGAGACTACAACACAACACTTCAATCACAAAATCCCAATTTATCAATAGACATTATTTTATTAATACAAATATACAATTGTACCTTGAAATTGTGGGGTGAAATGCCACAACCGTTATCGACGACCTGAAAGGATTCTTCACCGTATTCTTTTAGTGAAATCTCGATGCTGGTGGCTCCGGCGTCTAGGCTGTTCTCCACCAGCTCCTTCACGGCGGAGGGGAGGTCTAAGATCACTTGGCCGGAGCAGATTCGGTGGATGACGCTCTTGTTGATGGGTTTTATCGACGGTGATGTTATGGTTGATGGTGGTAAGTCACCACCTTCCATTGAAACACAATTCTTGGGGTTTGATTGCAGATAATAATCTGTTTCTTCACCGGAAAGAATATGATCTCAATCAAGCTCAAACGAATTGGATAATGGAAGAAATTCGATGGAGGGAAGGGGGGTTTGGAAGAACCCTAGTAGTTTTATTTCAGTGTGTTGCCGCCAAAAAAACTTCAATACCTTACAAATAATAGAATTGAAGAAACGTTATCACAATTGGTTTCGTGGTGTAGTTGGTTATCACGTCAGTCTAACACACTGAAGGTCTCCGGTTCGAACCCGGGCGAAGCCAATCAATTGTTTTTATTAATTTGAGTTTTGTATGATGTGGATGTGGATTTATGTATTTATAAAAGGTTTAAATTCTTGGAGTCTTTTGAGTTTACATAGTGTCCATGAAAAAAGATTTTTACACTAAGTTATAGTATGATAAAACATTTATCATCTAAAAGCATATTGAGATGTTTTTGATATTGTATGGTTTCGTACGGAGAGACTGTGAAATAATATATCATATATTTTATATAAAAAAAATCATATAAATTGCTTCTGTGTTTAATTCTTAAAACATATTTTATCTTTATGATTTGCAATAAAATTTATGGGAGTTACAGTTAAATATACCATATCAGTGTACATACCATATCCCATTAAGCGACTTAGGACAACTTCAACTCGAACTCGAAGTTAAATGATCTAGCTCGAATCAATTTGTTTACTATTTATAAGCTAAACATTAAGCTCAAGCTCGACCAATAAAAAAACTTGAGTCAGTGCATGGCTTGACGAGAAAACGTGTTTATTTTCTTAAATTTTAACAAAGATATAATACTCTATAGAATTTATAAACAGATTCATTATAAGTCAACGAGCTTAGATTAATATAATTTGAGCTTAGAAAGATGAAGATTGAAAAACTATTTGGGTTATAGCTTATAAATAAATATTAGAGTAAATTACAAGTATTGTTCTTTAAGTATTGTAAAAATTATGGATCATGTCATTAAAGTTTGATAATTACATTGAGTGTTTTTTATTTGAAAATTTGTGACATGTTTCGTCCTTTCCACTAACAAAAGTTAACTTTTTTGTTAGTTTTCTACTAATGACAATTTTACCATTAACATACAAAGGACTCAATGTGTAATTTTCATCAAATATCTTTTATTTTTTTCTTTCTTTTTTAATTACTTATACTTTGATTTATTTCTTTTTATTACATCACATTTGTTTTATAAACTAATTAGTTTCAATACTTTTTTTTATAAAATATAACTACAGTTATAAATGTTCCAATTAGTTGGAATAATAATTGGTATACTTTTTAATACTTTTATTTCATCACTTTAATTTATTTCTTTTTATTTCATCACGTCATCTATATACTTATCAAAAATCTAAAGTAATTGATTTATAATCCAATTGATTTATTAAAACGTGTATTTTACAAATTGTACATAGTCTTTATTTGTAGCTTAATATTGCCTAGTCTATATATCTAAACAGTTTAAGATGAAAACTTTATAAAATTTTGTTGGTTTAACTTTGAATTAGATCTCCAAAATCAAAAAACAAAATTTAAACTATAATAATAAATAACTTCGTTTTTTTAGATAAACATGTTAAGTAATTTATTTAATTAAACTTTTAATAATTTAAATTTTTTAATAGATTATATATACAAAAAATAACCATGAAAGAAAGGTAGCTAATGAGATCGCCATAATTCTTATTTAAATTTCTATTCCTAAATTTTTTAAACGTGGTTTTAATTCATTTTTTGTTGGAAACTTGCCGGTTTTGTTTTAAAATTGAAATTTATTAAACTCTTTAGATTAAACTTACTTATGTGCATAAACTACTTGTTATTTAAAAGAAACTATAATTTTATTATTAAAGTATTTAAACAGAATCGTGGGAAGTGAAGAAATAAATCAACATAGTTGATCTAGTGTTTCGAGTGAAGGATGCATTTTATAGAAATAAATAAATAACGCCAAAATCAGTTATGTTTATTCAATGTTTAATGATCAGTTATGTTTATGCTTTAATTTATGTTTTAATTAATAATATTTTAGTAATTTATGTCAATATATTTTTAATTAAAAAAATTATGAGTTCACTAAATTTTATAATTTTATTAAAAAGTAAATAACTTAAATGAACAACAAAAAAAATATAATAAAGTGAAATTTTATAAGAAAAATATATTTAATAAAAAATAAATTAATTAATGAATTATATTTAAAATAAGTTTGTATAAAAGTGGTGAGAAAAAAATAGAAAGAAGGATTAAGTAAATAAACTAAATATAATTTACATATTTTAACCTTTAAAGGGTAAGGGTAAAAATATCATTTACTAGAAAATTAACATAAAAAGTTAACTTTAGCTAGTTGAAAGAACATAAAACGTGACAAATTCCCAAATAAAGGGCATTTAGTGTACTTATCAAAGTTTAAGGATAAGATTCGTAGTTTTTGTAATACTTAAATAATAATATTTGTAATTTACTCTAAATATGAAAAATTGGAGTTCATTTAGGCAAGTCAAAACAAGTGAGCTTGCTACTCATGTACAAATTAAGCTAGCTTGGCTCTCTTTATTTACAAAGGAGCCAATTTCGAATGATTTTTTTTGAGCGAGTTTTTAGCCGTAAGGTCTTCAAATACGCACAATGATCCGTATAAATCGTTATTTCCAACATAAATATAATCTCAACTCGGTGGATATTGATACCGACTGAGATGGTTCATTTACTTTGGGTAGTTGAATGGGTTTGACGTATTTTGCAAAGAAAACTCCAGCAATAAAGATGACGATGGGACCAATAGCTTATCTTAAGATGATTAGGGGAGAACTCTCTTGTGGATGATTGTATCAATATTATTAAGTTCAATCTCATACACAACTAGAAAACTTCACTTTGAAATGGAATGCTCCCCATGGAAGCAGTAGTGGGATGATCACTAACTGATTCTGATTGTCCTTATAACAAACACTATTATTATTATTATTATTATTATTATTATTATTTTTATAAAATTTTAAATGGCTCGTCGTTAAACCATTGCAAAGTTACTGACAACTATAACCCATTGGTAATGCCTTGGTAAACGGAGGACAATATTGTCCTCGAAACCTTTCTTTCAGGTTTACTATCCGTAAACTCTTCTAGTATTGGTTTCTTACAACCATTCCTTTAAAAACAAGACCATTTCCAAAACCACAATTCTACACAAACTAGATTTTCTAGAAATAATTCGTAAAATTTGTCTTGTTGGCACTTCAAACCAACATCCATTTGCAATTACGTCAAAATTTTCATTGTTGATTCGGCGGTGATGGTCTATATAACCCCATAGGCAGTGTTGTAAAAATCGCTAGACGCTAGTCGGGCGGTGAGGTAGGGACTAGGGAGTAATCAGGAGTAATCGGGATTAATCAGTTTGGAACTTTTATATGTAATTTTCAAATCTTTATATATATACACACATTTTTATATGTATTTCTACTAAAAATGTTAGTTTTATATATATATATATATATATATATATATATACATGTACTGCCGGAATTTCGGAGTTTTCACCGGAATTTTTAGACTTTGCCGGAATCTCGCCGAAACTGGAAAAAACGCCGATTATTGGCCGACTAGGGCCGATTAATCCCGATTTTTAACCAATTTCATCGATTAGCGATTATTGTTGCCGATTAGCAAAAATCAAAGCGGGAAGCCTCCGATTACCGATTAGTCGCCGATTAATCGACCAACTAATCCGATTTTTGCAACACTGCCTCTAGGCTAAACATTTTATGTTCAGACACAATACTTTGTTTATTTTTTAGAAGAATGTAACTACACACAATGCTCTTATTACGAAAATCAACGTCTTTACTGTTGTATATAATGAATGCAACATCAAATCCGTCATCTACGCAACAAATAGGTCTCGAATTATGAGAAGGTCCACTAGCGTATACGTCAATCTAGCTCTGCATAAAATCCTTCATTTATCGAAACAAAGCCTAGATTGACACAATAATCCAGTAGAATTCCTCAACTCTTAATACTTGATACGAGAAAGCGTCCTCGTACTAAGAGTTGAGTTATCTTATCTGCACGACTCTCATACGTACATATTTATGTATTGCAGCTAATGACGTTTTTTGAAGCTTAATTTGTAAAATCTGAAAACATAATTATCTTAAGTTGAGTTATTATATGTGGAGTGTAATCTAAAATATAAAATAACTATTGTATACGCATAATATAGACGGGTAACAATGTAATTCATCTTTATCACCAACACTCCCACGAAATGAAATCATAGTATTTACATATGAGTTTAAATGAGTTGGACGGATATTAATGTAATTCATCTTTATCCCTAACACTACGATGACTATGAAATCTTACTATATGCATATGAGCTTGAATGATTTGATATTCTAATTTTTTATTTGATATTCTATTTTATTTTTCATAAAATTTATTTAAAATTGACCAAACATGGTTGACTTTGAATCAAATGTGGCCATAACCGGCTCCATAGATTTTAGATTTTCTTTTTGAGTTTGTTTTCCTTAATTCCTTTCTTCTATTTAATTCCTTCTATATATAAATTACCATGCTAGTTTTGTATAAAGTTGATACTCTATTTATGTATAGATTACGACGCCAGTTTTGAGTGAAATTTACCCTCAGCCATTGTAGAAGACTTGGGAGCTTGATCATCAATGGAGCCTTACTCGAAGAACGACTAACACATATATGAACTTCCACTATATCGAAATTACATTTTAGTTTCTATATTTCTTTATAAATCGTAATACTTCTATCGTATATCCAATTGTGACCATTTAAATAATAATCATCATAACAAAATATAAAATATATATAAATGTAGAACTTACCCACTCCTTAAAAATAGGAGAATGTTGGTAGGGTGGTGATTTTGTGCAACTTGGCCAACTCATGTTCGAATTTAACGTCCGTCAACATCATCGCATCATGCATGCTATTTTGGTCAATAAAGCACTCAAATTCCAACATGACTACAGAAGCTTATCTCTTCTAAAAGAAAATAACTTTAATGTTAATTAAGACCCAAAATATTATGGGCTGTGTTCTTATCCCAGAAAATCATGTGTTCTTGTTTGAAAAAAACACAAACACCATTACTATACCTTATTATTATTGTACACATAAGAGTAACATAAAACTTCTACTTACAAAAACCCTTTCACCATCCTTTCACATACGCATTAAACCATCAAACCACAAAATACAAGTTCACAAGCGTCAAAAACCCGGACCAGACCAAACAAAGCTTCACCAAGTCACCCGCGGTCCGGTTAACCCGCCCGAACATCCGCGAACACGACAACGTAGTCGTCAACTGAGCCAACGACACCAACAAACCCGCCCTAGCCGCACCCATCTTGAAGAATATCGGGTCCCAAGCCAGACTCAAACCCAACTGACCCAAATACAACCAGACCGCACCCGGTTTTCGATGAAACCCGCCCTCGGCCCACACGAGCCAGGCCGATAAACCCATGACAAAAGCCGAAGACAAACACGTTAAATGTAACGCCCATAAGGGTGGCACCCAAAAGGGCTTTTGGATGGTCCGGTAGGTTCGGTTCCATCCGAACATGGATATGTTGGCTAGGGTTAGAGCCAGCGGGACCGCGATCCCAACCGCCAGTGACCGGACCCCGCGGCGCGGGATCGCAGACCATTGTGGCTTTTGAGTCTTTGTGGTGGTGGTGTCGTCGTCTTGAACGGTTGGCGATTGGTCTGTGGTGGTTCGGTGTTTTAGTTCTTGTGTGGTGGAATCCATGGTGGAATGATAAGATGAAATGATGAATTGATGGTGGTTTTAGGGTGGTTTTTATAGGGGGTTTTCGCGGGAAGATTTGTATGAGGGTGGTGGAAGGGGTGACACGTGGCGGAAGACGGTGGCGATTGGTGGTGCATCGGATAGGGTTTTGACACGTGGGTGAGTGTAAGTGCCACGTATGTGGTCACATGTATTATCCAACTTACTTAAGGATCAAGTCTAAGAACCGAACAGAAACTTGAATATTTTAGACTTGTTAAGGTTACTTCACTTGTATTGTTACGTACTTTTCGTTGGAACTTCTTTTTATTTTCATTGATTGTTGTTAAATATAATATAATTAGCTGTGGTGAACTTATGTATTACACAAATTAAAAAGATAAAATATTAAATAAAAAAATTTATTAATTAAATGATATTTTAAAATAAGATATAGTTTAAATTATGTATGAATAAAAACTATAAAAGTTAAAACAATGATATCAATTTTTTTAATTCTTTTTGTTTTTTTAAAAATAAAAAGTTAAACATGTTGTTTTAAAATAAACTATTTAATTTCTTTTATTATAACTTTCAATTTTAATTATATTTGGTTTACAAAAATTTTACTTTTTAAAAACACCAATTATAAAATAATTTATATTTTTTTTAGAATTGATATTTTAAAAAATTTCTTATGTTATAAAAATTTGTGTAAGTAGAAATAACATTAATAAAAATATCTTCTTTTTAATTTCTTAGAAAGCTATTTTTATTCTAAAAAAAATTAAATAATATTATTAGTAATTAATGTAATTATTTAATAGGAGAGAAAGAAACATAAAAGTTTTATGAGTATAAATATAATGTTGTCAAGTGTCCCCATTTGGTTAATCTTTTATTAGAGTAGAAAGATTTTGTTAGGTTATTTGTTATGGTGATATTAGTGAGTGAGCATAAAATATTGTTAGACATATGTATTAATTTGGTGTGATTACATTTATACTTACTATAGATGTGTAATAGTGATTGTGTGAATTTGAGTCTTAATTTTAAAAAGAAATTAATACATGCATGGTTCAAGAAATCAAGCACCACCACCGTCATCCTACCCCACCATCATCATTAACCACCGCAACTCCATCCTTGAAATCAAGTTGCATGACACCGCCACCATTCCATCGTCACAACAAGCACCACCACTCCATCGATACCACAACCACCATCACTCCATCTAAGTCTCCTTCTCTCTATCTCTTTCTCATCCAAGACCATCGACCACAACCGTTACCACTTCATACAAGGTTTGCAATCCGTGATGAACTAGATTTGACGTTGTAATAAGTCGCACTTGGCTTGTTTTTTCGATTGTAGTTGTAATAAGTCACACCCTACTCGTTTTCACATTTGGCTCGTAGCTCTAGTTCGAATAAGTCGTCACCGTTCATAGTGGTAGCCACATGTGGTTGTTTGATTGTGTGATGGCGGGTCGAGGGTGCAGCCGGCGACAGTGGTTGTGGGTTGAGGGTGTAGGCAACGACAGGGGTGGTGGGTTGAGGGTGGAGGCAACGCCCACGACGACGGTGGGCGTTGAGGTTGGAGAACTATAATGTGAAGATGAAGATAAAAAAAAGAGGGGCTTATAGTTTTTATTTTTATTATATTTAAATTTTTACGACATATATTTTTCTTTAAAAGAAAACAACTGAGAAACTTAACATTTGTTAACGTCAGGACCTATCCACATACACTCTTTGTATAGTTCAAGCTCTCTTCTGTGAATTTTTCAAAGTGGTAACTAAATTTAAAATACATACGACAACGACTGCCCGTGTAGTTAATAAAGACTATAATTTGTAATTTTGAAACAAGGAATATGAATAAACCATGTGATTACTGGTGAAATTAACGATTATACCTCTAAATTTCATGATTACATGTGTCCTATTAATAGTTTCAAAGAAAATAATTATAGTTAACAAAAATTTATCATGCTTTTTTTCCCTTTTCTTTCACCTTTTAATTTTAATATTTTAATCAATGGTATGGCAAAGATTTTTTTTTAAAAATGAGTGTAATTTTAAAAATGTTTTAACATGAAGGGTATTTCTCGGTTTATTTAGAAATCAAGGGTACCCGCCACCCATGGTGGCGGGTTCTGCCATCGAATTCAGCCATCCCAGAACTCACCGACGGGGATGGCGGGTTCTGGGTTCGAGACAACCACAACCACACAATCTACCAACTTATTTTCTTTATAAACATCGATTTTTCCTTTCGATTTCAACAGCGCAACTCACCTACTCAACTTCATTTTATTCTTTATAAACACCCCCTTTAACCCACATTAACATACATTTTTTTACATATCTTCATTACAACAAAAATTTTAGTATGTCTCGACCTTATTTTCTACAGTTGTATTAGGGTGGTGATGTTTCTTTTATGAATGGAAAGATTATGTGCGATGCTTCAACCCGAAGTACCACTGTTGTTCTTCATCAAAGAATGTCATACGTATCATTTGTTGATTTCATTTACGGTCATCTTGAAGTTGAAAGAGAGCATTATAATTTGAAATTCAAATTATTTTACACGTATGGTGTGTTTTCTCAAACTTCTGAAATTTTTAACGATGCAAGTCTTGAGATATTGTATCATTTGGCAGATAACATTGAAAATTTCCTTGGAAATATTCATGTTATTTTTCAGCGAATACCATCTGTCCAACAATCCCATTGTATGGATCCACTACATGATCATCAAGCCGGTCCGTCATGCAACTTCAACTCGGAATATTTTACAACTCAGCAATCAAATGTTGATGTGAATGACGATGAAAACGGAGGGTTTGATAACTCGGATGATGATATATCGCAAGATACCGAATCGGTTCCATCGCATGATGAGTCAACTGACGATGAAGACTGTACGGAATTGTAGACCACAACAATTCTGTGGCTAATGCAGCAGTATCCTACGGGGATGTGAACTATTCTGAAGATCCGCAACAACTACGAGGTTATGAGGCTGCTGATTTTGATGATGAAGACCATATGGATGTATGGAATGAGGATTCAAAAGACATTCGTGTTGGTATGTATTTTCGATCAAAAGTTGAACTCAAGTATGCGGTGCAGCTATGGAATGTTACATGTAATTGGGAACCTTTTGTGGTTGAAAGTAAAGCTACAACTTATAGAGCAAAATGCTACACCACCAACCCTAAGTACAAAAGTGATCTTCCCACTGGTCCTCCATGTAGTTGGTTTGTGTATGCTACTAAACCCACCCATCATACCATGTGGCAAATTTCAAGATGGGTGAATGAACACAACTGCTTTGGTAGTATCGTTGGCAACAATAACAGAGGGTTGAAATCGAGAAATATTGTAACTCGGATCATCCACTTTATTTACCAAAATGTTACTTTTCCCGTCAAACAAATTCAAGCACATATAAAAAGACACCCTGAATGTTGATGTATCATATAACAAGGCGTGGCGTGCTCGAAAGGCTGCTATTAATAATATTTACGGTACTTGGGACAGTAATTTTGAAGAATTACCTAAGTACATCAACGCACTACAAGAAAAGAACCATACTATCGTGGAATGGTTACATGATGCAGCCAGTTCTTCACAATGCTATACGTTTAAATACGTTTTTTGGGCATTTGGTCCGATAATCAAGACATTCAAGCATTGTCAACCTGTTATATGTGTCGACGAGACTTTCTTGAAAGGATCCTACCATGCTAAAATGTTGATTGTTGTTACCAAAAATGCAAACAACTACGTAGTACCAGTAGCATATGCAATTGTGGATGAAGAGACAATTGAAAGTTGGAGTTGGTTTTTGCAGCAGTTTTGGTCACACATTGGAGTTAATCATAACTTTGTGGGTACGGGGAAAAAATTGTGTGTTATCTCCGATAGGCACAAAGGAATCATCAACGCAATGAACTCTCTTGAAGACCTGAAATCCCACACAGTTCATCGTTTTTGTCTCCGACATGTTCGTAGTAACTTTATGCATAAATTCAAGGTTTCCAGTTTGAAAAAAGTTTGTTGGTTAATCGGCAGTGCCACCCAACAAAGGAAGTATGACTACTTTGTCAGTCAAATGGAAAGGGTCAATCCGGAAGCGTGGAATTATTTAAAAGCCATTAAAGAAAGAAGATGGACGCTTCTACATGACAAAAACCAACATCGGTGGGGTAACCTAACGACAAAATTTTTGAAAGTTTTAACAACACGTTGCGAGGGGTAAGACTTTTGCCAATAAAGGCTATTATTAATTGCACGTTTGAGAAAACCGTTGAACAATTCAAAATCCACAACGAGATTGCAACAACTTGCAACACACCGTTACCCCCTCGCATGTAGCGTTTATTTCATGGTCGTGATATCACTTCACAGGAACATGTGATAACGGAGTTTGATTACAGAGAGGCAAGGTACAGGGTTATGTTAAAGCTATATACAAATGAAGTGGGTGGAAATGATTATACTGTGGAATTCGCAGAAAGAACCTGTACATGTGGTAAGTGGCAAATACAAAGATAACGGAGTTTGATTACAGAGTGGCAAGGTACAGGGTTATGTTAAAGCTATATACAAATGAAGTGGGTGGAAATGATTATACTGTGGAATTCGCAGAAAGAACCTGTACATGTGGTAAGTGGCAAATACAAAGATTTCCATGCTCACATGCAAGCGTGGTATGTCGACATAGAGGTTTATTTCCTCTTACTACTGTGCACCAGGTATACCCTACTGCAGTTTATCAGGAACAATATAATGGGAATTTTTACCCGCTTCGTCACCCAGGTTATTGGACGGATCCAGGTTGGAGGATTAGAGGAGATCCATCAAAGATTACCACGAAACGAGGTAGGCGACGCACTCGTAGGATACATAATGAAATGGATGTTCGTTGTCATCCAGATGAGCATGTTATACGTAGATGTTCCATATGTAGACAGATGGGTCACAATATGAATACGTGTCCAAACTCGCATCCATGATTTTCTGCTTTATGTTTTTTAAAAACTATTATTGTGTGTATTTTTTATTGAAGTTAATAAAGTTGTATATTTCTGATTTGTTAGTAGAACCCCTGGTAAGTTGTATCACCTCAAATCCTCCTATATATATCACATCTCCTAACTCATTTCTCTTCACTCTTCTCCTCATTTTCATAACACACATCAAAAATCTTCATCTAATATCATGGATTCATCTTCATCTTCTTCATCCAATACCAAAAACTCTTTAATAAGTTTTCGTTCCGGTGAGAACTGCTTCCGTTGCGGTGGTAAAACAGAGTATCGTTACTTTTTCAAGACCGAAATGTTAATATGTGTAAGATTATATTATAAACTTTGACTTTTGATCTTTTGGTTATTTACCAAAATATTTGAATATTCTATCTATTTTTAATTTTATAGACATCGTGTGACCGTCTTCAACCAGATAAAGAACCGGAGATGAACCCAGAGTTGATCCCGGAGATGAACCCAGAGTTGATCTCGCAGATGAACCCGGAGAAAAATGAAGACCCGGAAGTATTAAAAAGTGCTTATGTTTATGACAGTCCTGAAAAACAAGAAGAAATAACACACAACTTTAATCCATATCCAGGGGAGCACTCATCAGATTCAGAATACTCAAATGAAGATTGTCATTGGAAATAAGTTTGTATTTGTTTCAGTATTAATAAAATCATGCTTATGTGTTTTTATTTGTTGGTTATTTATAAATCAAAACATGATTACAAAAATAAACAATAGATAAAAAATATCAAAACATTACATATATCTTTTTTTCATTCATTTATATTACATTTGACGAGGTTGGGTAGGAATAGGAGCATCAGAATCTTCGTCAATTAACTCATTTAAGTCAAACAGACATGGTGATGCATTTGAAAACCGCGAAGCATCTGGAATCGTCTGTTGAAACTGAGGGATATATGTATCAGACTGAGACTGTTGAAACTGGTTAAAAAAATTGTTTGAGGGGACGCGTAAGCATTTGATGTATCTCCCTCCTCATAATTTTGGGTACCGATTTCAAACGGGGTGTTTGATGTTCCACTATAATAAAAATTTAGGTTACCCATGTTGCTAAATTGTTGGTATGGAGAGTTTAAATTTGATGATTTAGACTGATTTCCTTCGTGAAAGTCTTGCCCTCCCATATCCTGTTGTCTCTTATTTTCTTCAACAGCCTGACCACCAACCCTCCCTCGTCCCCGACCCCTTCTACGTAAACGTTGCGGGACAGGTGGAAGTTGAGTCTCAACTGGATTTTGCATCATATGTGTAGGTAGATAGCCTCCGTGATCAACATGTGCAAACTCCATATAACGACTAGCCTCCGTACACATTTCATCTCTTAACCTTTGATAAAATTGGCTCATCCCTTCCATCTACAATTAAACTATCTTAATAATACAAAATAATAATAATAATAATAATAATAATAATAATAATAATATAATAATAATAATAATAATAATAATAATAATAATAATAATAAAATAATAATAATAATAATAATAATAATAATAATAATAATAATAATAATAATAATAATAATACCAGCATTGTCATTCTTTGCCCTTCGTTTTGAAACCCATGCGGGTTTATGTCTTGATGGCTTGGGTTCGTTACATTTGTAACGGTACGATCCATATACCACCTCATGTATGATTCGGACGCAACTGTCATATCTGTGTAACTACCATTCACAAAAGTATCATGTCTCGACTCCCATGCCTGAACATAAAAATTATGCATTTCTTTCCAATCACTGTTTCTTCCACCTCTACGAGCAATGGAATGGAGTCGAAAATGTTCCTCCCGTGTTAGTAGTACACTTGTTGGGATCGGTTGAGCCATTCCAAATTGTCGTAAAACCCTGCTAGCACAGTGGGGCTCAACATATTCCCAACAGATGAGATATGTGTCACTCCTCCAGCACGTATGACCATTTGTACAAATTTCAGGTAGATATTGGATAATATGATCATAAGACCTCCAGTTAAACTGAAATAAATAACATATAATTAAATTTATAACACCTTGTAATAACTAATTTTTTAAAAATATATGATTGAAAAGTTAATACCATCCTGTCATTTAACGAATGTAATGTGGATCGGTACGCGCTCAGGCAATGAGGAGTGGTGTTAACATAGCTAAATTTGCCGCCTTGCCATCTTTCAAAAATATTCAAATAAACCAACGCTTAATCGGTAATTTTTTTTATTAAACATAGAAATAATACAGGTACCAAAAATTTGTACTTTGTTTTAACATAACTTGCACCGTAGGGTTTTATAAAATCAATAACGCGGTTATTAATTGGAGCCATGGTAGGAAATCTTTCCCACGCCCATAGTTGTAGCAAGAATAACGGACCCCGAACATCAGTTACTGTTATTTTTGTTGCTCTGCAAAGTTGCCTATACAACCACGCTAAAACTGCACTATCCCAGTTTAGTTGCCCACTAACACTTAAATTTTCAATGTGGGATAAAAAATTAACATGCAACATGTTGGAAGACGTATCCGGGAATAAAGTTGCCCCAATTATGTAAAATATAATTAATTTAGCACGTTGTACACATTGCTCTTTGTTGGCATCGTCAGGAAAGTCTTTCCTTATTTCATTTAGAATTGCAGCAAGATTAATTTTGTTACCTTCCACAACACGTGAATTAAGAGAATAACCAGTTAAATGTTCAAACCTCATTAATATTTCAGTTTTGCTAATCAACTCATCAGTGCCAGAAATAACATCACCATCAACTTGTAAACCCCATAATACCTGGACATCTTGAAGGGTGATCGTGCATTTTCCAATAGGTAAGTGAAAAGTGTGTGTCTCCGGCCGCCATCTCTCCACCAAAGCTGTAATAAGACCACAGTCAAGCGTACGATATCCACAATTGATAATACCTCCGAAACCAGCCAACCTTATGTGGCGCATGACATTATGCGAGATAGGTTTTTCAGCAATGTGTTTCCAAAAATTTTTATCACCCCTTCTAGCTCTAAATATATCAGCATCACTCGATGAATTTTGAAAATAGTGAGCTGCTCTATGCTCATCACCCAAGAATAATAACTCATTGTTAATAGGACCTGATGTAATTCGCCAACTCATTTTGTAAGAATTTTTTTGGTATAATGAAGATATGTAAAAAAAATGTATGTTAACGTGGGTTGAACGGGGTGTTTATAAAGAACAAAATGGAGTTGAGTAGGTGAGTTGCGCGGTTGAAATCGAAAGGAAAAATCGGTGTTTATAAAGAAAATAAGTTGGTAGATTGTGTGGTTGTGGTTGTCTCGAACCCAGAACCCGCCATCCCCGTCGGCGAGTTCTGAGATGGCTGAATTCGGTGGCGGAACCCGCCACCATGGGTGGCGGGTACCCTTGATTTTTAAATAAACCGAGAAATACCCTTCATGTTAACACGTGTTTTAAATTACACCTTACACCCATTTTTTAAAAAAATTCTATGGCAAAGAGTAATTTTAACAAAAGGTAAAGCAAACATCAAAGGAACATAAACTGCCCCAACTGAATTGATCCCCATTCACTACAAAAATGGTATGCAAAAATCTTTTTATATCATTCTTTACGATCACTGATTGTTTCGTGAAGATCTCTGTCATTAGTTTCGTATCCTCCATTGATGTGATCATCGCAACATTCATAAGATCCTATTAAATCCGGAATTTCGTTCGATTTGTGAGAAATTTCGACGAGAATCATGAGTAGTGTGTCGTAAGGATCATTAATTTCTTTATTATTAGATGCTTATGCTTAATGCGTGTCAGATAATGGAGTTTATATGCTCAAATCGTCCGATTATTGTTAATTATAGATCTGCATAGAAAGAAAAGATTTTCATTATTGTTGAATCTGGAGCTTGTAGGTTGAGAAAAGATTTATTCGCCTTTGATTTAAGATAATTGATATAGTTTTGAAATGCCAAGGGATGCTCGATTATGATTGTGATGAATTCTTAGAAGTTTGATGTTTGTGGTTAATTATGAATTACATATATTTGTTTTGCATATTTGGGTTTGAAGTAATTTGCTTATTATTGAAAGGATTAAACTGCTTTTGTTCACAGGATGGAAAAGATTCTGGAGATGGTAAGCAAAATACTGCTGACATGACACAATTTGTAAGTTTCTTGTACTCTGTCGTTTCAATTTTGCAAAGTTAAAAGTAGGGTCTTACATATGACACCTTAGGCAAGTCGTACACGACCTCAAATAACATCAACGTGTTTTGGGCATGTTAGTTATGAACGAGAGAACTCCATAGCTAAACGTGCTTATGAGTGATTCTAGGATGGGTGACCTCTTGAGAATTCCTCACTCGAGTAACCAAAAAGTCGTGAGATCCTTATAGGCAAAGGGATGACACTAGCTGGTATGAAACATATTCACGGTATTCGCTCAACCCCCTGCGAATCGCGTATTTCGATCAAACCTATACGCGGTACAAAATCGTACCAATCACAGTTGGTATGCGATCCAGATCGATTAAATTGAGCGTTCCCGATTGAAATAATTTTCGAACTATATTAATCGAATTCGCGAACCCGATTGTATACATCGGTGATTGGATAGCCTATGGTACGCGTTTCGGATCGCCTATGGTACTCGTTCCAGATCCCAACAGTCATTTTCCCACTGATTTTTTATTGAATTAAATGTTAAACAATCATTTTTGAATGAATTGAATGTTTACTTTGCTATCTGAATGTTAACACTTCTTTTCACATGAGTTGAATGTTTGCTTTGATATCTGAAATATGAAATCATGAATGAATTGATTGTTAAACAATCGTTAACAGTTCTTTTCACATGAGTTGAATGTTAACATTTTTGTTATGATTATGAAATGCTTTTGATATGATTATGAAATGTGTCCTTTTAAAGTGGAATTTTTTTAAAGTTTATTTTATACTGTTTTGTAAATGATACGACGTACTGGACTATATGGGATACCGTACCACGTACCGAATTGGCGTTCCAAATAAACCTACCCTCCCTTTACCGAATTTTTGAAATGCACGAACCACGTACCGGTTTTCGTACCGTGTACCGGAACATACCACGATCAATGTGAGTATGTGACTATGGTATGAAAGCCGGACTCTATGTTATATATCACTACATTTCTAATTAATAGCTATAGAACTATTGAAGCTAACATATGGACATATATCATGTTGTAACCTAACTTGAAATATATGTCTATCTGCTTTAACATAATGTTCCTGAATGTTCATATTTGTTACTGATCAATTACTGACTGTCTTATAGCTACAAATCTTCAAATTTGTTTGAAAGAAGTTATTCACTCTAGAGCAGCGGCGGACCATAATTTTTTTTACTGCTATTTGATTTGTGTTAGATGAATCAGTGTTACTCAATTGTGAGATACATAAAAAAAACGAGTATGGAATACTATGTACACATAAATTTTTTACTTGTGTTACCAGGCTATATAGGTGGGCCCCTGCTCCAAAGTCATTTAGTTCATAGGAAGTCTATTTCTCTATTTTAACTTGTAGTTTGCAATCTCCCTTACACGAACTAATAGTAACACCATTGTTTTGGCAGGTTCAAACTCTTCTCCAGCAGATGGTAAGTTTGCAAATGCTAGTGTGGTTCTATTTAGAGTACTATTACACTACAAATTCGTACTCATCGTTTTTCTCTTTGCAGCAAAATAGATTCCAAACAATGTCAGACTCCATTGTTTCGAAGAATATCCTTTTTGCATACATGTTTATTACAATTACACAATCAAAATATTATGAAAACTGAACTGATAAGTATTTTAATAGTTGGATTATATTTTAAGTAGGTCAAAACTCACTACGCGTATTCTTCTTTGAATCTAATTAGTCACTCCTATACATCCTATGTCTGTAAGACTTAATATTTCTGTTGGGTCCCATAATATTCAAATATTATTATACATTTATCTCAAGTCTCCTTAACTATAATGCACTCGATGAGATGGGAGAAAGGATTAGCGAGTTGGAGCAGAGCATCAATGATCTTAGAGCGGAAATGGGAGCTGAGGGCACTCCACCTCCTGCAGCACCATCAAAGACACCTGATGATGATTGATGAATGAGATTGGTTTTTGGTGTAACTTTTGTTTCTTTTATTGCATACCACATTTAGATATTCAAAACGGTGATTATTATCTATTTCTTGTCTAGCCAACAGTCTCTTGCTGGATATTCTTGTTATGTTGCTGATTTAGGATTTTTGAACTTTGAACATGGATACCTTTTTCATGATTTGAAGTTATTAGCATGCATAATGTTACTGTAAGGTTTACCTGCTTAAATGTGCCATACTATCATGTTTGTTTTGCATTCCATGCAGCTGATGCCCATAGGCTTCTCCAGATCATTAGCTTCAAAAGGCACTTCTTAGATTGCAATGACTTTTTCATGTTGATTTGCTTAAGAACTAAGGTACAATCTTCCTACATAAGAAAAAGAAAAAAAAATAGGTGTGCCTATAGTCTTATGAAACTGATATGATATTTTAAAAGAAAAAGATTATGAAAATCTAAAGTTTTAACCCTTGCAGTGGTTTTCAAGAACAACAGGAAGTTGTATCATTAGAGAATCTTTTGCAAATAAGACTTTGAACAGTTGAAATAGTCATAACTTTATTTCTTAGAAATGTCATATATAATCAACTTTCTTAAAAATATATAATTATTAGTTTAACCTACCAACATATTTACGACCCGTCAAGTTTTGAAGAATTAAGGGCAAAACTTGACACGTTCTCTAGTTCACACCATTTACAACTTTACTACAACTTGTTAATTAACATGTTTACAATCCGTACTGTTTACAACCCACAACATTTATAGCCTGCCTACTCTTTTGACCTATCAACCTCTTCGACCTATCAACCTCTTTGACCTGTTAGATAAACGGGTCACATAGATCATGTTTTGGTTACATGGTAGTGTGTTAGGATCCTGACTGGTTTTTACAATGTATAAATACATAGGTTGTTTTTGGGTTCATTAATTTCAACCTATAAACCCAGTATGATTGCGACCCATAAGAAAAGTTCTCTTGTTTATGCATGAGTTGTTGTCAAAACTAGTAATTTTTCTACGTGCGCTACGCAGGGAAATCCACAACCAACCCAAATCATAATATATGCAAATATAAAAACATATCGTAATGGTTGTCACTTTTACGAAAGAAAAAAAAGTTAAACATACCAACCAACTTTTATCTAAATTGTTAATAAACTTTTATAGACTCTAAGTTTTCTAATTTGAATCATACATTTATTTATCTATTTATGTTTTACATAACTTTTCATAAACAATAGTTCTTTTTTTTGTTTTTTCAAGATTTCTGTAATACTTTACATAATTCTTGTAAGAAATATATTTAAAGGCTGATGCAACCAAAGAACAACCAAAGAGCTCTCAACATGTACATATGAAGTACAAGAAAGTTATTTCGAAAGATTTGATATAACTCAGTAAATTATGCTAAGTATCACCTCTTCTGAAGCCAAAGAACCATAACTTCAAAAGCCAAAGATAAGGTCTTCTAAAGTTTCAAGGACAAAGTTTTTTGAAGCCAAAGACTGATTTCTTTCGAAAATAGAGAATACATGCTTTTACTAAATCACCTTTTGAAAAAAGCTGAATCATTTTTCGCTGCCACTTCTAAAGACTCACCAACTTATGTCAACTGTAGATTAAGGTCTGTTGTCTGTAACTTTCCAACTATGTACTTTTATTATTTTTGTAATATATTAGGATGTGAGCTATAACATGTTATAGTTACTAGTCAAAGGCAATCTACCTTTTGACTATACATTGATCTTGTTATCTAGATTAGTATTTCCAGCTGGCTTTCAAAGTATGGCCGGCTGTAGGCAGGGCCGACCCAAGAGAACCAAGCTAGGGCTTGGGGCCCCCACTTCTCAAGGGCCCCCAACTCGGGAATGTTCATTTCATATAAATGTGTAACCTGGGCTGAATACAGGGTTTGAGAATGTCCAGAGCTAGTTGCGGTAATTTCCGATGAAGAGAAGATGAAGAGACCTGACGATTCTCAAGGTATTTAGTATTTCAGTCTCAAGTCTGATTTTTTGATTCAGAATTAGATTTACAGTATCCTTGTTTGTTTCATAGGAAGGTGATGATGAGTAGAAGGGGTCAAATGGGAGCCAACACTAATGAAAATACCTTTGTCAGCGGGGGTGGAGGGAGGTGAAGCTAGTGGTGGAGAAAGCATCAAATTACAAACTCTGGTAAGTTTCTATTGTCATTCTCTCCATAATTGGTCATGATTGATAGTGTAAATCACTTCACTTGGAAATTGGGATGGTCGATGATGCACACAAACCTAATTCTTATGTAAACCCTTTTATATAGTATGAATATTAGACCATGACTTTGCTGCTTCGAATCGAGTATTATGGGCGTTGAAAATTGTAATTTTTGGCTCATTACATGAACTGCATATTCCTTAATAAAGGATAGAATGATGGTGATGTTGTATATGAAGTGAATTAAAGTATCCAATAATTTTGCCTACGAAACATATTAGGTTAGACTAAATTTAAGTGCAGCTTAGAGTTTCTAAAAGTATACTGTAAATTTGGTTTAGTGTGTTTTATGTGCTTCTTCAGTTTTGGTGCCTGCAACTAATTTATGTGTCGATGAAGATCTTTGAACATGTTATACTTATTTAATAGTGAAGGAGGCATGCCTATCTTAGTATATGTTGTTTGGTTTTCTAGTCAATTTTCAATTCCATAAAGGTGTACTTATATATTGCATGCTAAGGTTGTGATTAGGATTTTCTATTGATTCAGGATAAGGTGTCGGTCTTATCTATTTTCTATTTAATCATTCACATTGCATATATATAAAATGTAATATTTGAAAAATCAACTTCTAAAGCCATAAATATATCAAAGAAATTATCTCTCAATTCATCCAAACAAAACTAAAATCACATGTAAATTTAAAATATTTTTGTGACCTTCAAAAAGATCCGAACCGAAGCACATCTCTTGTTGATAAATATACGAAAACCAAAAAATTTGACCCCTACAAAAAAATTCAAATTTTTGTCATAGATTTGGTGAAGAGCCCTATACATCAACTTCGCTTTGGGCCTTCAAAAAGATTAAGCCGCCCTTGGCTGTAGGATGTAGTATAAAGTGTCTTAAGTATTTATATTCTAAAAGTAAACTTTCGTTTGTAAGAACTTGAGAGCAATATACATCATTCTTGAAAACCATATTTGAATATTCTTGTTATTGTTCTTTTACTTGTGTTTATTGTTTCATCCTAACTGGTTCTCTATTTGATCTGCTAATGTTTTAAATCTCTCCACCTTGTGAAACTGTTGCATTGACCACCCTTCAACGGTCCTGCAATTCTCTTATGAAACCAATTTTAAATAAAAATCAAATATTTAATAAATAATCAAACATTAATTATCTGTTTTACGTTTAGAAAATAAACAAACATAAATACATTATTTATTTTCATAGTTTTAGGAAAAAAGTTTTATCATATTTTTATATGTAGATGTAGAGAGAATCAAACACTACCTATAATTTATTTACTTCTCTCCTGTAACTACTTTCACTCTCTACATATACGTACCCAGTAGTGATACACGTAATAGTGTGTCGCTTTATTTTTTATTTTGTAAATTAAAACCCAACAAACTCTAGAGATCCACCTTCTCCCTTCCCCCTGTAATACGTAAGGTTGATTACCATCGCCACCACCACACCCTCGCTTCACATGCTACCACCACCGGTTACTTCCACCACTGACTACCACCACCAATCGTGACGCAAACACAGGCCCAGACCACCACCACCTTTGTTGCCCCGTTCAAGTTCGCCGACGCACCACTACCATCATTGCGTCACATATCGTTGCCTACCCACCATTGCCCACATTCACTATACCGCACTTCTCCCCCACCTTCTCGACTGAATCGCGATGACACATCATCATATCTTATTGGTGGTAATAGTCTATGTGGTCAGGTTTGCCGACACCAAAGCTCCGATCAGGTGTCGTCGGTGAAGGTGAATGTTACGGTGGTCTAGAGATTGGTTTGAGTTGCAGGTGGTGTGGGTTAGGTTTGATCTATCTAAGAGTGGAAATTGGTTGTCATCCACACTAAGTGACGGACCTGTTAGCTTCACTGTTTTCAGACTCAGATTGGACCATCCGGTCGAACCACTCGGACCAGGATTCGGAGGTCGGACTGGTACGATCCACCCTAAAGGGTTTTGTTTCAAGGAACCGGCCGGTTCGAACCGGTTTGGTGGTCGAATCGGGAATCGGGAACCGAGTTGGACCGGATTTTTTAATTGTTTGATTTTTTTTTAGTTTTTTGGATTTTTAATGAGTTTAACGGGTGGTTTAAATTATAAATTAAAGTGATGGACATAACATTATTGTTACGTTTTTATATATAACTATAAACTATACATATAAAAATATTTATATTGAACTATGTATATAATTATATATCTAATATACATATATATAAGGCAAGTTGGATTTTAATAATTCAAACTATTACTTATTAGCCGATAATAATCAATACTATTAATTTGACCGATAATAATCCCAATCTTTATTTTTTTAGCTACAATACTCTCATTAGCATAATTATTAAAATTTACACTTGATTTGCGCTCATTTTCATTCACCATAATGATTATGAACGAAATGAAAAAACATAAAGCTAAATCGAGCATAAAATAAATACAAATTAAATTTGAATGTATGATAATTATACTACTAGGATTATCAGTGGTAACAAAAGTGAAACTTGGAATTATTATTAGCCAAATTAATAGTATGGATTATTATCGGTCAATGAGTAATAGTTTGGATTATTAAAATCCAATTTGCCTATATGTAATTGTAATATCATCCGGTTCTTATATCCGGTCTGACTGGTTCAACCCGTTGACCAGAAAGGTGACCGGTTCATCGTCCAATCCTGTTCTGAAAACATTGGTTAGCTTAATGATGTAGCGCATGGAATGAAATCGAAGCTCAAACACGTTGATTCTGCGAATACCCGTGATGATCTTCACCCAAACCCCAAATTCGACCCCAAAAGTCACGAATTTGAAAAAACAAACTTTTTTTGCAGAAATGATCAAGTGACCATCCAAATTACATCAAGACAACTTAAATAACAAGCCAAAATTCGAACGGGCCTAAAACAAACAACCATGGGCCAAACAAAAGCCCAAAACAAACCGAAAAACTAGAAAAAAAACATAAAAGTGGCCCAAAAACCCATTTAGAGGCCTTATTTTGGTGCAGCGCGGTCTAGGGCCTCCAAAAACATTAAGACCCGGTCTTCAACACTTGGGCCCGCATCACTTAACAACAACATCAACACTCTTGTACCTTATGTTACAGGGATGGTATTTTACTTGGCACATGCATGACCGATAAGGGTATCTAATTCACATGATATCCATAGCATTTTGGAGTGACTCTACTAACTAATGCACATGAATCTTTGTATGGACATAAACTTCTATAAGATTGTTTCAAGAGATCATTGTTTTTGGAAATGACAAGAAAAAGTGTTTTTTATTAATGTGTATGATTAATTAAGTAAATCACGATTAGCCTTATGATTTCCTTTAGGGGAGGTTGTGAGTTCAAGTCCTACCGAGTACCAACAGTAAAATGTTGTTGGTAGGCCGAGTTTTACCGTAGTGGGCCTTCAGGTAGCGAGTTTTCCCCGGAATTGGTGGTTGGTGGGCTTGGGCTACTATCATGAGCCTAACAGACCAGCACAACCTGCCCAACAATGGTGTTGCACAGAACGAGGATCCACCACAATTATGAAGGAGTAATAGAACACGAAAAAAACCAAAGAAATACCATGACTTCATCATGAATGCCACATCAGCTAAGGCCTTACAGAAATTGGTTACTTCCTTATTTAAAGTAAATATTGTGTAAGGGTGAGGTAGAAAAAGTTTGTTAGATCTTCTTGGTCATTCTCTCTCATATCCTTCTTTGTATTCTCTTCTCACCTTGAATTCTATCCTTATCAATGAAATTTACCTAATGCTTGTTTGATTTAGTGAATTGCAATTGTTCCTAGTTAGTTCATTACAAATTGGTGTTTTCATTGAACCTTTGTTTCGATGGAAGAGGGAACTTGGTCTCGTACGATGGACGAAACGGTAAAGACTGTTCAAAATTATCAGAAAGCGATACTCCAAGAGTTAGATGGTGTGGTCACTGCCATCGCCTCGCTCCAACAATCCATTAACGAGTTGATTAAACGATCTGATGCTGGATTGAGCAGTTCGAATAAACCGACAATTTCTAAAGCTCCCCACAGTCCAGATGATGCATGATCTAGCATTCTGGGAAAACACAAACCAACTCTGGTGTATTTAGCCAGGTCCAATGGAAAGAATCCGGAGCGATGGCTTGCTCAAGTTGGTCTTTATTTTGAGTTCTACGCGGTTCCGATGCTTGATCGGCTCATTATTTCTTCTTTTTACCTCGATGCTGCTGCTGTTGATTACTACGAATGGTTACATCGTCACCACCAGATTACGAATTAGGAGGGTTTTATCGCCGCTATGCTGTAGCGGTTCTGATTGACTGCGTTTGAATAACCGGAAGGGTCGCTTGCTAAATTATATCAAACTTCCACCATCGCTGATTACCATTCTAAATTTGAGGGTATTTCCAATTGTACTATGCCCTTATTGAAGGAGTTCTTAATTCGCTGTTGGATATCCGGTCTCAGGATCGATATTAAACAGTCGTTTATATGCCATGGGCCATTAACTCTTGAATATGTAATGGACAAGGCCTAATTGCATGAAAGATGGGTCCAATTTGAGAAAGGTTTGGGCCGGGTTTCACTTGGGTCTTCTAAACCCTTACTACCTACACCAAATCTGCGCGTTTACTCTCTTCGATGACTCCGCCGATTCTGACCAAGCCAACAACTCCTTTTTCTTCTAAAGTGGGTTTTCATCATTTATCATCGGCATAAATGGCTCAAAAGCGTTCTCAGGGTTTATTTTTTGTTGTGAAGAGAAATATACCTGGGATCACAAATGCAAATCGGCTCCTCAACTTCTTTTCTTCGATGACGATCCTCCAGATGCAAGTGATTCACCGATATCCCCATCCTTCGAAGGTACTGATTTTCTATGCTAAAAAACTACAACTCGATGATGTTAAAACCCAATCTACGATTTCTTATAATGCGTTATCGAGTGGTTGTTCGTCCACTACGCTCTGTTTTACTAGTTTGATTCATGGCAAAGAAGTTCAGATATTATTAGATGGGAGTAGTACTCACTGTTTTATGCAAACTAGAATCGTGAAGTTTCTTAATCTTACTATCTACAGGACCGATGAAGGGGGGTCAATGCAAAAGTTTCACAATTGTTAGGAGAGTGTTTAGAACACTTAGCAGATCAAATAGGAAACTGGCTTAAGATGAATCAAAGAACACAAGTAAAGAACAGAACAAGAATAAGATTATATGATTTTCTGATGTATATTGCTCTCAAGTTCTTACAAAGTGTTACAAAGCTTACCTCTAAAGTTACAAGTACTTGAGATACTTTATACTACATCCTACAGCTGACCATACTTTGAAGGCTAGCTGAAAACACTATTCTAGCAACAAGATCAATGTAGAGTCAAAAGACAGATTGCCTTTTGACTAGTGACTATGACATGCCATAGCTCACATCCTAATATATTATAAAAAGGATAAAAGTACAATAGTAGAAAGTTACAGACATAAGACCTTAATCTACAGTTTGACAAAAGTATGGACTTTTTACCAACTCATATAAGTTGGTGAGTCTTCAAAGATGGCAGCGAAAAGTGGTTCAGCTTTTGTTAAAAGGTGATTCAGAAAAAAACATGTCTTCTCTGTCTTTAGAAGAAATCAATCTTTGGCTTCGGTGTTCGAGGCTTGAGAAGCTTCCGTGTTCGAGGCTGGCGAAGGATGTAGCGGTGGTTATTCAAGGTCATACGATTATTGTCGATTTTTGTGTTTTACCGTTGCAGGGTTGGAATATTGTGTTGGGGGTATCTTGATTGGCCACCCTTGGACCGGTTCTTATAGATTATTCAAAGTCTATATTTAAGGTTACTTTACATGGCCAACAGGTGCAATGGCAGGGTGATGTTCCTTAGGCTCGGAAAATTCAATTCATGGGTTTCGACATCTTGTTCACTCCAATGGTATTGGGTAATTGTATCATTTAAGCCTCTTACCTCAAGACACCAACCCACCTCCTTACCCTGTTGAATTACAAGAAGTTTTAACCATATCTACCTCTGTTTTCAAACCCCCTACTGGTTTACCACCTATTCTATCTCAAGATCACCACATTGACTTGTTACCTTCTAGAAAACCGGTATCCGTGCGTCCATATCATTACCCCCATTTTCAAAAACAATAGATCGAACAATTGGTCCATGAAATGCTCCAAGAAGGAATTATTCGGCCAAGCACAAATGCCTTCTCTTCCTAGGTGTTATTCGTTCGCAAGAAGGACGACACGTGGTAGTTTTGTGTGGATTATCATGCCTTGAACGCGATAACAGTTCAGGAATGGTTTCCTATATCGTCGGTGGATGAACTATTTGATGAACTACATGGTGCTCACTATTTATCTAAGTTTGATCCATTGGCTGGTTACTATCAAATTCGGATTGCATAGGGTGACGCTATGAAGACAATTTTCCGCACACACGATGACCATTAGGAATTTTTGGTGATGCCTTTTGGGCTCACCAATGCCTCGTATACCTTTCAACGGCTTATGAACGATGTCTTTTGGCCCTTCCTCCGTCGTTTTATCTTGGTATTTTTCGATGACATCTTGATATATGGCAAATCTTGACTGGGACACTTATAAAATCTCATTCTTACTCTACAATTGTTACTTGATAACTAGCTGGTCGCTAAACTTTCCAAGTGTGTCTTTGGTCAGACCCAAGTGGCCTATTTGGGCTACATTATTTTGGCTAAAGGTGTGGTAGTGGACCCTGATACAATAAGTACCATTCAACAATGGTCGGTTCCTAAAACAGTGAAACAAGTTCATGGTTTTTTAGGGCTTACGGGGTACTATCACCGGTTCATTAAGAACTATGCATCTATAGCCGCTCCTTTAACGGATCTTCTTCGTAAAGACACATTTTGTTGGAATGAGATTACATTTCAAGCCTTTAAAACTCTTCAACATCCAACATCTTCTAAGTTTAACACCAATTTTGCATCAGGCGGACTTCTCTAAACCCTTAACCTTTGAAACGGATGCTTTAGGTACCGGCGTCAAGGCTATTTTGTCTCAGGAGAAACACCCTTTAGCTTACTGTAGCAAGAAACTATTCCCTCGGATGCAGCATGCTTCAACTTATAACCGCAAGATGTATGCTATCACCCAAGCTATTTCCAAATGGAGACAACACCTCTTGGTCCACCGTTTCACTATCGTCACCGACCATCAGTCCCTTAAACGTTTATAAGATCAAGTCATTCAGACTCCTAAACAATCGAAGTGGTTGGGTAAACTCTTAGGGTTTGATTTGACATTGTATACCAGCCCAATCCATAAAACAGGGCTGCCTATGCCTTATCATGTATTCCTATCGGTCGTCTCCTAGCCTTTTCAGCACCGGTTCCTAATTTGTTACAGGAAATTCACTCAGCTTGTCATTCAGATCCTGAATTCGCTTCTTTATTGCTAAAGTTTTTTGTTGATCCTACCTTGTTTCATGATTATTCACTTGGAAAACTTGGTGTACAGTTGTTCCCTTTTAAGTAATTCCAAGATTAGACGTAGGTGCTCTTCATGTTCTTCCTTGGTCCTCGAGTAGATCAATATTTCATCGATAAACACGATAACAAACTGATCAAGATAGGGTTTGCACACACGATTCATGAGATCCATGAACACTGCTGGTGCATTTGTCAACCCAAATAGCATGACCAAGAACTCATAATGACCATAACGCATACGGAATGCAGTCTTCGAGATGTCTTCCTCTCGGACTCTTAGTTGATGATACCCAGACCTCAAATCAATCTTAGAGTAGTAGCTTGATCCTTGAAGTTGATCAAACAAATCATCTATATGAGGTAAAGGATATCTGTTCTTGACCGTAACCTTGTTCAATTCTCTATAGTCTATACACATTCAAAATGTGCCATCCTTTTTCTTGACAAAGAGAACAGGTGCTCCCCAAGGTGATGAGCTCGGTCGAATAAACCCTTTATCCAACAGCTCCTGTAGTTGTGCAGATAGTTCCTGCAGTTTGTTTAGGGCTAACCGGTAAGGTGCTCTCGCAATCGGAGCGGCTCCGGGAGTCAAAATCAATCTGAAACTCAACTTGACGATAAGGTGGTAGTCCAGGCAGATCATTTGGAAACACTTCACGAAAGTCACAAATGACTAGAATATCCTCTATCTTCTTTTCTTCCGGTTGCTTGTTAGTGACGAGGGCTAATATAGCTAAGCGACCTTTACGTAGCAACTTCTGTGCTTTCATGTATGATATGATGCCCATCACTGCACCACACCTATCACCTTTGACCGAGAGAATTTCTTCACCAATGGGAATTAGTATAATCTTCTTGTGACATATGACTTCCGCCTGCTTGTCGGAAAGCCAATCCATGCCTACTACTACATCAAAACTCCCAAGTGTAACAGGCATGAGGTCTATGTCAAAGGTATGACTAGTAAGTTCTATCTTGCAACCCCTAAGGATGTGTGTCACGTGAATATGTTTACCGTCAGCTAATTCTACTATGTAACTAGATTCCAACGCAGAAGGCATATCACTTGAGATGCTACTAAACTTAGTAGAGATAAAACTTCTATCGACTCCAGTGTCAAACAATACAGTAGCAAAAAGACCGTTAACAAAAAATTTACCAGTAATGGTAGTAGGGTCGTTTAGAGCCTCACCTGAACCCATGACGAAGGCTCTCCCTTTAGCTCCACCGTTGTTGCCACCGTTATTATCACCATTGCCATTGTTGTTATTGTTGTTTCCACCATTTCCAGTAGCATTCCTATTTTTCTTCAACTGAGGACAATTCCTATTGTAGTTTCCTTCCTTTCCACATTCAAAGCAACCTTTTCTTCATCAACTCACCACGACAATCCTTTGCCGCGTGTCCAGCCTTACCACAACGCTGGCATCGAAAATTATCACACCTGCCGGTGTGATGGTAGTTGCATCGATTACATTTGGGATACTTCCCCATGTATCCACCTTGTCCCTGAGATGAAGAAGATGACTGATTGAAACTACGGTTGTTGTCATACCTTCTTTGCTGCTGTTGATGCTGATGCTGTTGAGTGTGCTGTTGTTGCTGCTGATGTTGCTGAGATTGGTGGTTTGACGAAGATCCCTTGTTGCCAGAGTTATCCTACTTGCGTTTATTGTCAGGCACGCTTGCCATAACGCCCCGTTTGGGTAGCTTTCCCTGCTCCACCGCTTGGTCAGTAAGCTTGTGAGCCAATCGAATAACCTGCTGAATAGTAGGGAGGATCCGAGCAGTCACCATACTGTGTATCTCTGGAACCAAGCCACATAGATAAAGCTCAATTCGTTTGATCGGCGGGTCGATCATGCCAGGGCAAAGTGTCGCCAACTCGTGAGACCTCGTAGTGTAAGCCTCGATCTTAGATCCTTCCATCTTTAACTGCCAGAAATCCTCCAATTTCTGGACTTCATCCAGTTCTTCCTTCGGATCTTCTTCTGGTTCCTCTTCAGGGTCTTCTTTATTAGGGTCTTTCGCAGGTGTAGGGGAATCTGCAATCTGAAGTGCCGCTAGATGTGCCTCCTGCTCTGTCACTCTATCATCTATCCCTACACTGTGAGGCTCTTGCGTGGACATGCGCTTAGTAAGTGCAAAAACATTACCAGCCAAGGTATGATGTCCACCAATAGACATAGAAAGTCGCTTCAGAAGTGTCTCTACCGGTAAATGGTAAACGCAACTGACGCATCTCGTGTCGCAAAGTGGAGTTCTCGTCAGTAAGTCCTCTGATACGCTGTCTCTCAGTGTCCAGTGCAGCAACCAAAGCTGCAACCGCCAGCTCAAAATAGGCAGAGAAGGAAGGGTAGGTGTCGTAGAGGCAGTCACCGACCTAGTCTTAGGGCCAGTAGTAGCTATAGCTGGAACACGCTCCCTGTAGACCATGCGACATATGTAAGTAGGGTAGTAACTCTCGTCCTATGGAGCATCACGCTCGGGTAATGCAAAAGGCTGATCCCAGTCTATCACTTCAGAAGGATAAGGATGTCGGGGCCAGTTAGGTCCTCTATCAGGTACAGGAGGAGGAGGTGACTCGAAACGTGTAGGCCTCTTACCCAGAGCCCGTGAAGACGATGCCATGCTGCGAGGTACGTGACGTGTATGCCAATGAGTATACAGTAAGGGATAAGTAACGAGTAACTAACAAACTGTACGGTTATAGTCTAGTGTGTATGCAACCTAGTTTCCTATAACCAATGGCTTTGATACCAATCTGTCACACCCTCAAATTCCACGTGCGGGTTTTACCATGAGACGTGTGAACAAACCAGGATCTCAGTCATTAGTTACTCAGAACGACTCTACATGCAACAATTAAACAAATCAGAGTTTAAAACTTTAAAATATTTGCGGAAGCGTTTTGTAAATAACCCAAACACAAGGTACTAAAAGTAAACTACGCAAAACACGCGCCCAAACCAAAATACGTAAGTAAATGCTAAATTAAAAGTAAAAAATGTTTGAACAAAGCATGCTTGACACGTGCGTGCTCCTAAGGGTAGCTGCTAGAAACAACCTGAGAAAATCATACTAAAAGTGTCAACACGATGGTTGGTGAGTTCAAGAGTTTGTAATCAATCATAAGCAGTAGCGTTAGTAAAAATATAAACAAGTGCATTGAAATAGATAGCTAGTCTAATTTCATTAGTAAAGAACAATAGTGATTTCACGATCGAAGCTGACTATGTTTGTCTGTTTGCCTCCTGCCACGACATACCAGGTCGTGACGCTGTTAGTTGACTTCCGTTGACTTCCGGTACTACCAAGTGCATCGAAGCTGATTTCGTTTAGGACAAAATTGCACCCGTTGACTTCCGGTCACCCAGGTGGGGCTTGTCAGACACAGTAGTACTACCCAAGATTTCCCGTTAGATTCCTTAATTAACGATCCAAAAGTATGAGGACTTTCTATGGTATAACCCACTATGTCTTACCAAACACATGTTATATTAGTAAAGCGTTTAAAAAACAAGTATGCTTTCTCCCCCAAAAAAAGAAGTAGTAAAAGTGGGGCATTGAACTCACCTGGTGCGCAAACGAATGATTGTAAAAGCTAATGATGAGTTGAAAGACATCCCTTCAAAGGTTACCTAGAACACACAAGTACATAAGTATGTGTACACAGAAAACTTAACAATCCTAAGTGCTCAATAACCACATTGACCCAAGGTTTTGGAAAACAAGAGTCATTTGACCAAGTTGACCCGTTTGACCCATTGGTGACATGTCAAGTTAAATTCTTGTTTAATCAAGTATAGCTATCCATCATACATGGTTATCACACAAGTTATTCACGTATGCCATATTACAAACCCTTAAATGCTATAAAGCTCATCATACATCATCCATTATCATGTATACTCTATAAAAGCCTAAATTTCCCAAATTGTGCATCAAGTATTCATACAACCCAAATAACACAATCTACCACCTTAGACATCATCAACGAACATTCTAACATGATCCTAATATAATAAACATGCTCAATTAACAATATCCAATGATCTACATAAATAAAGTTTCCCTTTGTCACACCCCAATCTTAACGGCGGAAACGTTGAGATGTGAGGGTTAAGATTGTTCATGCCACACAACGCTATTTCAAAGTGTAAATATTATTAAATTCCAAGTTTCATGACATACATAGATGAAAAGCATAAGTGTCAAACAACCAATGTAACAAGTATTCAAATAGCATCATGTGACAATATATGTTATTTTATTAATCTCTAGGTCCAATCCTAGATGTGTTCAAGTCTTCAAGAGCAATTAAACGAGATCATTTCCTGAAACATATTAAAAATAATGTCAACATATGATGTTGGTGAGTTTCCATAGGTTTAACATACATAAATATATAAACTTTAAGACGGCAATTCATGTCATAGGTTAATAAATAATGTAATAATAAATGGGTAAACAAATGTAATAATCAAACCTCGACAAATATGGCCACAACATGATTATACGATTAGCTAAGTGTACTTGGTTCCCATAGTGATCAAGAATACGTCACTAGGAGCCGGCAATACCTCGGCTTTAGCACCAAATAGGCTTGTCAGGCCCATAGATCTATGACGTCGCTAGGCTAGCAATAGTTAATGATTGTATCTTACAAGCGTTATCACATGATGATTACAAGAGTCCAAATAACCATGACAAGATAAGATGAATTGCACAAGTGTTACAAGAGTAAAACGTATTTACAAATGTGTTTATAATAAGGTTAATATGTTTCACCCTAAAAGTGTAAAATAATATAAAATGGGGTATGAAAAACTCACATGAATTATAAGGATGAACAAATATGAAGTCTTGTACTAAACGCCAAAGATTTGTAAAAATTCAACCTAGAGAACGGCGTTTAAAGTTAAGTCATAATTAGTATAATATTAACGGTTACTTGGCAATCTACGGTTCCTTTGAAATTTGGGGTTTTGGATGGCAACGGTAATCGTATAACGATTTTTATTTGAAAACTTCTAAACCACTTAGCCAACGATTATAAATTATAAAATAAACCCAATAAATGTTTATTTTAAAATTTAAATAACCAAATAAGAAATAATTTCAATTATTAAAATCAATTATTAAATATAATAGATGAAACATTTTAATTATGTATATATTTTTATACAAGTTCAAACTTGTAGATATATTTTATAGAAATTTTATAACTAATAAAAGAAAATTATATTTTCTAAAAAATTTAAAGAAATATTTCTAATTTAATATAAGTTATAGAAATGATTTTTATTTTAGTTAAATATTATTTCAGAATTTTCTGAATATTTTTATTTAATAAAATGGTAAAAAAAATATAAGTTGTAGGGCTCGGGTTCAAACCCGGGTCCCCGGTGTATTTCCCAGCACCTAAACCAGTGGGCCAAGGTCTCAATCCCGGTTCATATTCCATAATTATTAAATATAAGGTTACGCAATAAGAAACCCCCAAATCCGTATGAACCCTAGTGTCCAAATCGATACAATTGAACCATGAAACGAAATCAGGAAGGAAATTAACATTGGAGCTTTTGATCCCCATATGAAATCGAGTATATACATGTACTCAATTACCTGATTTAGTTACGGGATCGACGATCTCGAGCTCGTGCTTGTGCCGCGACTGTGTGAGTTTCCAATTGCGAGGTGTGTGTGTGTTTTAGTAGAATTGAGAGTGCAGAAAGTGTAAGAGCGTCGAAAGGAAAGTTTTGCCTCTATTTTATAGTTTTAATTTAACCGATTAGATGCTGAACAATTTCAGGTTAGTTCACGGGGGTTACGAGTTGAGTTGAGTGCACAAGTTGCCGTTTCTCATGAAATTAAACATACCATTGATTTCGTAATGATTAGATGAACGTTGATACATAGTTAATTTCATTAATTGTAACACGTGGATGTGGAAACGGATTTGGTATTTCTACCGTGATGTTTGGTTTCAGATGGAACAGTTAATGGTTCGAATTACAAAGGGTGTGAGTTCGAAACGGTTCGCGACAGGTTTAGGGGTGGATTGGCGGTTTAAAAACGTTCAATTTTTGAGCGTTTGAGGTTCGCCGGCGCCGCCAGAATCCCCGCCGGCCGGCGACCGAAAAGACGGGAAGGGAGAGGGGGAAACTTTTGGATTAAAAAGTATTTACACTTTGGTCCCTGTAGTTTAGGAACTTTTCATTAATTCTTTTAATTTATAATTTTTAAAACTTTTACCATTATTTATAAATCTTGCGAATTTTTATAAAATTCCTCATTTGATTATCTGATTTAATTAAATGTTTAGGATCACATATATATATATATATATATATATATATATGTGTGTGTGTGTGTGTGTATATATATGTGTGTATATATATATATATATATATTAACAATTAAGTTCTATTTATCTACATATATGTATATATATATATGTATGTATATATATATTAACAATTAAGTTCTATTTATCTATATATATGTATATATATATATGTATGTATACATCCATATAAGTATATATATATATATATATATATATATATATATATATATATATATATATATATATATATATATTTAAAGATAGAAACATTTATAAATTTACAAATAGAATTTTGTTAATTTATTTATTTAATAACCAATTAAGTTATAGGATTTAAGCTAAATATTACACTGAACATTTGGATTAGCAACAACATGCATCCTCATAATTATGTTACCAAATAAATAGTCTTTACATAAGATAACGAAGCTAACAATTATTTGAAAAAAAAATCGAAAGGTCACAGTCTCCCCAACTTTAAGAAATTTCGTCCCGAAATTACGGATAAACTATTCAAATAAGTGGGGGTATCTCTTCTTCATGTGATCCTCGCGTTCCCAGGTGAACTCGGCTCCACGTTTATTTTCCCAATGAACTTTGGCGATTGGCGTGGTAGTTGTTCGGGTCTTCTTCAGTGTTCGATCCATAATCTTGACAGGTTTCTCAACAAAATGTAGGGACTCGTCAATTTGGATTTCCTCCAAAGGAACGTGCAAATTTTCATCGGCTAAGCATTTCCTCAAGTTTGAGACATGGAAGACAGGATGAACCCCGCTAAGTTCAGAAGGTAGTTCCAGTTTGTAAGTCACTTTCCCAACTCTTTTCAGAATCTTGAAAGGTCCTACAAATCGTGAGGCTAACTTGCCCTTCTTCCCAAAGCGAACAACACCCTTCCATGGTGAGACCTTAAGAAGGACCATATCGTTGACTTGGAACTCCAATGGTTTGCGTCTTTTATCGGCGTAACTCTTTTGACGACTTCTAGCCATCTCAAGGTTATTACGGATTTTGGAGAGTTTATCGGTCATTTCTTGAATGAGTTCTGGACCGGTAATGAAATTCTCACCGATATCAGTCCAGCAGATCGGAGAACGACATTTACAACCGTATAAAGCTTCGAATGGTGCCATCTTGATACTTGAGTGGTAGCTGTTGTTATACTAGAATTCCGCTAGCGGTAAATGCGTATCCCAATCACCACCAAAGTCAAGGACACAAAGACGTAGCAAATCCTCAAGGGTTTGAATTGTTCGCTCAGTTTGACCGTCCGTTTGAGGATGATAAGCCGTGCTTAAATCCAGTTGAGTACCCAAGAGTTCTTGTATAGAATACCAAAAGTGTGAAGTGAAACGAGCATCACGATCGGAAATGATATGCAAAGGCACGCCGTGACGACTCATAATTTCATCGATATAGATACACGCCAACTTTGAAACCTTGTAAGTGTCTCGTATTGGTATGAAATGTGCTGTTTTGGTCAAACGGTCAACAATCACCCATATGCTATCATGGCCTCAAGGAGTACGTGGCAATTTGGTTATGAAATCTATGGATATGTGTTCCCATTTCCACATAGGGATTTCGGGTTGTTCAAGTAAACCACTAGGACGTTGATGTTCAGCTTTGACCCTTGCACACGTGAGGTATTTGGATACATAAGATGCAATATCCTTCTTCATCCCTGACCACCAATATTGGCCACGCAGATCCATATACATCTTATCGGACCCAGGGTGAATAGAATAACGTGTTTGATGAGCTTCGTTCATGATGAAGTGATGGAGATTGTCGCGATTTGGAATCCAAAGCCGGTTCAAGAAATACAACATACCATTCGGTTTTGTTTCCAATTGTGATCAAACATTAAACACTAGTTCCTCATCCTTCCGTTCCTCGGTTAATGCTGCTTTTTGAGCCTCGCGGATGTAAAACTCGAGATCACTATCAATCCTTATATTTTGAAGCATGATAGTAGCCTCGTTAACATCCATGTGAATCTCAGTATCAAATTCTCCCAACGTGTCAAACCATTGCCTTCGATCTCGAATTTCTTGAAGTGAGACAGTCTTATTATGGATCTTGCGACTCAGCGCGTCGGCTACAACATTCGCCTTTCCGGGTTGATAGCGAATGTCACAGTCGTAGTCGCTAATCAACTCAACCCAACGTCTTTGTCTCATGTTGAGATCCTTTTGATTGAACACGTGTTGAAGGCTCTTATGATCGGTGTAGACTATGCATTGCGTCCCATAAGGATAGTGCCGCCAAATCTTCAAGGCAAAAACCACGGCACCAAGTTCAAGATCGTGGGTTGTGTAGTTCACTTCATGAACCTTCAATTGTCTCGACGCGTATGCTATGACCTTTCCTCGTTGTATGAGAACACAACCAAGACCTTGACTAGACGCATCACAATACACGATAAAATCGTCATTTCCATCGGGGAGAGTTAGGATAGGAGCATTACAAAGCTTGCGTTTCAGTGTCTCGAAAGCCTCTTCTTGTTCGGGTCCCCATTCAAAAAGTCGATTCTTTTGGGTTAGCGCCGTAAGTGGTTTAGCAATCTTCGAGAAGTTTGAAATGAACCTACGATAGTAACCCGCTAAACCAAGAAAAGAACGAACTTCAGTTGGGGTCATGGGAACACACCAGTTTTTCACGGCTTCTATTTTAGCAGGGTCAACGTGAATTCCTTGGCTATTCACCACATGACCTAGGAATTGAACTTCTTCAAGCCAGAATTCGCACTTAGAGAACTTGGCATACAGTTGTTCCTTTTTCAAAAGTTCGAGAACTTGTCGCAAATGCAACTCGTGATCGGTTTTTGTCTTAGAATAAATGAGAATATCATCGATGAACACGATCACGAATTTGTCCAAGTATGGTTTACATACTCGATTCATGAGATCCATGAAAACAACAGGTGCATTAGTCAAGCCAAAAGGCATAACCATGAACTCATAATGTCCATATCGAGTACGAAAAGCGGTCTTTGAAATATCATTATCGTGAACTCGCAATTGATGATATCCAGAACGTAGATCGATCTTCGAGAATTGCGTAGCTCCTTGGATTTGATCGAAGAGGTCATCGATTTGAGGGAGAGGGTATCGGTTTTTGATGGTAAGTTTGTTGAGTTCCCGATAATCGATACACATATGAAATGATCCATCTTTCTTCTTCATGAATAACACAGGTGCACCCCATGGTGACGAGCTAGGACGAATGAAGCCCTTATCGATCAATTCTTGTAGTTGACTGGCTAGTTCTCGCATTTCAGTAGGCGCAAGATGATAAGGCGATTTAGCCACAGGGTTTGCACAAGGGATCAAGTCAATCTTGAACTCAACTTCCCGAACGGGAGGTAGCCCACTAAGATCCTCGAGAAACACCTTGGGAAAGTCTCGTACAACGGGTATATCCTTAAGTTCCTTCCCCTTGGCTTTCGTGTTAACTACGTAAGCCATAAAGGCTATGTAATTTTTACTCAAACACTTTCGGGCCTTGATACAGGATATGAGTTTGAGTCCTTGGGACGATCTCTCACCAAAGACTTTTAGTGTATCTCCCGAAGGTAGCGGAATTCGAATGCACTTCTCGAAACAAATGATTTCCGCGTGCTGTTTGGCTAACCAATCCATGCCAATAATGATGTCGAAGCTCCCCAGTTGAATAGGAATAAGATCGATAGGAAATTCGTGCTCGTTAAGATTCAGGACGCAATCACGTATTACGACGACAACTACGATTGATTTTCCATCGGCGACTTCGACCGTAAAGGATCTTTCTAGCGTAGAATGCGGCTTAGCAAGAATGGGTTCGAATTCTAAGGATACAAAGCTCTTATCCGCACCTGAATCAAAAAGTACAGACGCATAACGATTATTTACAAGATACATACCTGCTCAGATATAGAACTATCATTGGTACATAGAAAGTAGGTAGGATTTTACACTATAAAAGATCGATTAATAGAAAAAGAGTGACGTACCATTCACCACGTCGTTGTTGGCTTGCGCTTGATTCGCATTAATGTTGAAAGCCCGTCCTCAAGCCGGTGGAACATTTCCCGCAAGACAAGGACATTATGGACGGAAATGCCCAGTTTCGCCATAATTGTAGCAGGCTCGGTTAACAATCATGGCAGCATTGTTTGGGGCACGATGACAAGTAGCCACCAAATGCTCGTATTTCCCGCAAAGAGTGCAGATTCGGCATGGATTATTTCCCGCATGATGATACTTGCAGGTGTTACACATCGGGTGTGGACTAGTGTAAGCTCTTGCTATGGGTGCTTGGTTTACAGCGACAGCTTGCCTTTGAGGGGCATTGGGTGCTGTCACAACAAAGTTGCGGGCCGATGTGAACTTGCGCTTCTTGCCCTTGAATGAGGATTCAGCCTTCACCTCCTTCGTCGCCTCGGGAGTCACCTTCGTAGTTGAGTTTGCACCCTTCACCGTCAAAGTACCAGCCTTAATATGATTCTCGGTGAGCTGGGCGGTGATGTTGATTGCTTCTTCCAGAGTCGTGGGCCTACTTCCCACCATAACATCTTGAATTTGGGGTGGTACCCCTTTGATAAACTTCTCGATGCTACGGGGTACAGTATCCACCATATGCGGTAGAAGCATGCTCAGTTCATGATGTCGGGTGGAGTATGCCAAATGATTCCCACTATCATGTTTGAGGTTCCAGAACTCCTCCTCCAGTTTTTGTAGTCACTCCTCTAGCAGAATTTTTGGATCATAATGTCCTTGAACTCTTCCCAAGGGAGTGCCAAAGCCACCTCCGCACCCCGGTTTCTTTTCTCGCTATTCCACCAGGTAAGTGCTCGTTGTTAAAGGACACTCGCAGCATAACGGACCTTGAGCTCCTCGGGACACTCACTATTTATGAAGGTGTTCTCCATACTTTCGAACCACTTGAGAAGTCCGGTGGCTCCCTCCTTTCCACTAAAACTAGTGGGTTTACAGGAGTTGAAGTGTTTGAAGGTGTAGGTTCGATTGTTTCCCCCTTGATTGTTGCTATTCTCACCATGGCCATTGTTATCACCACCACCATTATTCGCATTTGCATTATTACTGTTGTTAGCCATTAGGGTGCTACTAAGTTCGGCAACCATGGTTGGAAGGACAGCAGCCATTTGCCGGGCAATCATCGCGGCAAGTTTGCGGTCGGAGGTAGCACGTTTTCCTTGATGACGAGACATTCTATAAAATAGAAATAAAGAAGATATTAGAATTTGGAAATTAACCAGTTCAAGAAAATCATGAATTTTTGATATTTACAAATATAAGCAGGATGGTTCCATTTGGTACCACACAACCTATAGGAACATGGACACGTCGAGGTGACTTAATCCCAATTACCTTGGGGAAAATATGTATGTTGACCATAATTTAGCACTCATCCCGGAAATCCCCAAGTAAGCATAACAGGTCCCGCAATGGGATTTATACGAAATGGTTGCCTTAGCCCGAGGGCCTTTTGTCAGGAAATCCAGAATACAGGTGTTTATGTGTCACACACTTCCCTATAGGCTATTAGAATTAAAACCTCGATAAGATTTTCAAGATTTAGACATAACATCTAACATGTTTTATCCACTCGATAAGATGCGTAGAATTCCACACGTAGTCTAGAATAAGTTTTAGAAGAGATTAGATGTGGTAGAACTGAAAGGCATATGAAGAGGATTAGGAAGTTGGGGTATACAAGATTCAAATCATACTCCTAAGGCACCATTTTCTAAATATAATCAAATAGCACATAAAGGATTTATCATGCAACACGTAATATCATGTAATAGACATATAAGCAAGCTTACAAGATGATAACAAATATTCATGAAAAGGGGTCCCTAGGTTAACCATAGTCTAGGCCACCATTTCTAATAACCTACATCCTTATAGTTATGGGCTCTGATACCAATCTGTCACACCCTAACCTTAACGGCGGAAACGTTGAGATGTGAGGGTTAAGATTGTTCATGCCACACAACGCTATTTCAAAGTGTAAATATTATTAAATTCCAAGTTTCATGACATACATAGATGAAAAGCATAAGTTTCAAACAACCAATGTAACAAGTATTCAAATAGCATCATGTGACAATATATGTCATTTTATTAATCTCTAGGTCCAATCCTAGATGTGTTCAAGTCTTCAAGAGCAATTAAATGGGATCATTTCCTAAAACATGTTAAAAATAATATCAACATATGATGTTGGTGAGTTTCCATAGGTTTAACATACATAAATATATAAACTTTAAGACGGCAATTTATGTCATAGGTTAATGAATAATGTAATAATAAATGGGTAAACAAATGTAACAATTAAACCTCGACAAATATATCCACAACATGATTATACGATTAGCTAAGTGTACTTGGTTCCCATAGTGATCAAGAATACGTCACTAGGGGCTGGCAATACCTCGGCTTTAGCATCAAATAGGCTTGTCAGACCCATAGATCTATGACGTCGCTAGGCTAGCAATAGTTAATGATTATATCTTACAAGCGTTATCACATGATGATTACAAGAGTCCAAATAACCATGACAAGATAAGATGAATTACACAAGTGTTACAAGAGTAAAACGTATTTACAAGTATGTTTATAATAAGGTTAACATGTTTCACCCCAAAAGTGTGAAATAATATAAAATGGGGTATGAAAAACTCACATGAATTATAAGGATGAACAAATATGAAGTCTTGTACTAAACGCCAAAGATTCGTAAAAATTCAACCTAGAGAACAGCGTTTAAAGTTAAGTCATAATTAGTATAATATTAACGGTTACTCGGAATCTACGGTTCCTTTGAAATTTGGGGTTTTGGATGGCAACGGTAATCGTATAACGATTTTTATTTGAAAACTTCTAAACCACTTAGCCAACGATTATAAATTATAAAATAAACCCAATAAATGTTTATTTTAAAATTTAAATAACCAAATAAGAAATAATTTCATTAATTAAAATTTTATAATTAAAGAATTTATTGATTTACTATTTGATTTAATAATTAATTTATAGTTTAATACCAATTTATAGTAAATGATGTGGTATTAAAATCAATTATTAAATATAATAGATGAAACATTTTAGTTATGTATATAGTTTTATACAAGTTCAAACTTGTAGATATATTTTATAGAAATTTTATACTAATAAAAGAAAATTTATATTTTTTAAAAAATTTAAAAGAAATATTTCTAATTTAATATGTTATAGAAATGATTTTTATTTTAGTTAAATATTATTTCAGAATTTTTTGAATATTTTTATTTAATAAAACGGTAAAAAAAATATAAGTTGTAGGGGCTCGGGTTCGAACCCGGGTCCCCGGTGTATTTCCTAGCGCCTAAACAAGTGGGCCAAGGTCACAATCCCGGTTCATATTCCATAATTATTAAATATAAGGTTACGCAATAAGAAACCCCCAAATCCGTATGAACCCTAGTGTCCAAATCGATCCAATTGAACCATGAAACGAAATCGGGAAGGAAATTAACATTGGGGATTTTGTTCCCCACATGAAATCGAGTATATACATGTACTCAATTACCTGATTTAGTTGCGGGATCGACGATCGCGAGCTCGTGCTTGTGCCGCGACTGTGTGAGTTTCCAATTGCGAGGTGTGTGTGTGTTTTAGTGGAATTGAGCGTGCAGAAAGTGTAAGAGCGTCGAAAGGAAAGTTTTGCCTCTATTTTATAGTTTTAATTTAACCGATTAGATGCTCAACAATTTCAGGTTAGTTCACGGGGGTTACAAGTTGAGTTGAGTGCACAAGTTGCCGTTTCTCATGAAATTAAACGTACCATTGATTTCGTAATGATTAGATGAACGTTGATACATAGTTAATTTCATTAATTGTAACACGTGGATGTGGAAACGAATTTGGTATTTCGACCGTGATGTTCGGTTTTAGATGGAACAGTTAATGGTTCGAATTAAAAAGGGTGTGAGTTCGAAATGGTTCGCGACAGGTTTAGGGGTGGATTGGCGGTTTAAAAACGTTCAATTTTTGAGCGTTTGAAGTTCGCCGGCACCATCGGAATTCCCGCCGGCCGGCGACCTGAAAGACGGGAAGGGAGAGGGGGAAACTTTTGGATTAAAAAATATTTACACTTTGGTCCCTGTAGTTTAGGAACTTTTCATTAATTCTTTTAATTTATAATTTTTAAAACTTTTACCATTATTTATAAATCTTGGGAATTTTTATAAAATTCCTCATTTGATTATCTGATTTAATTAAATGCTTAGGATCACATATATATATATATACATATATATATATATGTATATATATATATATGTATATATATATGTATATATATATATATATGTATATGTATGTATATATATATATATATGTATATGTATATATATATGTATGTATATATATATATATATGTATATGTATATATGTATATATGTATATATATATATATATGTATATATATATATGTATATGTATATATATATGTATATATATATGTATATATATATATATATATGTATATATGTATATATATGTATATATGTATATATATGTATATATATATATGTATATATATATATATGTATATATATATATTAACAATTAAGTTCTATTTATCTACATATATGTATATATATATATATATATATATATGTATGTATATATCCATATAAGTATATATATATATTTTTAAAGATAGAAACATTTATAAATTTACAAATAGAATTTTGTTAATTTATTTATTTAATAACCAATTAAGTTATAGGATTTAAGCTCAATATTACACCAAACATTTGGATTAGCAACAACATGCATCCTCATAATTATGTTACCACATAAATAGTCCTTTCATAAGATAACGAAGCTAACAATTATTTGAAAAAAAAATCGAAAGGTCACACCCTTTCGGGAAAGTAACACCCAAAACCAAATCTAGCATCTCATTCATTCAAAAATTCACCAACTTTATGCCTAATCAAGTCTATAACAATCATCTAGACATGACTAACATCATCAATTCATCATAATTCATCAATCTCGTACATAAAAGTTACTATTAATAGTAAGATATGAACAACCACTCAATTTCAATCATAGATTCATCAATATTACACCTAATCTAGTTCATAGCATTCATAATCATCCATTTAACATCAACAATTCATCAAAACATGAATTCTCATGAATAAAAGTTTTCACTTTTGGCAATGTATGAACTAGATGACAAAAACTATAGATTTCTTGCATAATCTACATAGATTAACATTCATACAACATAACTAACATCATATCATCATCAAATCATCATCAATTTCGACTTCTTCTCTGAAAATCGAACTAGGGTTCTTCAAGAATCAAAAATCATGAAAACCAATCAAAATCTAACCTTTAATAACGTAAAAATCAAGAATTGATGCTTGCTACACGTCGGAATCACTTGGAACTAATCAAAATCGATGCTTGATTGTTGTTGTTGATCAAAATCGAAGTGTGTGTGGGTGTGGGGAAGTCGCGGCCGAAAAGGGAAGGGTGGGGGGATTAGGGTTTGATTTTTGTTAATATTTGGTAATTATCATTTTTACCATTAAACCCTCCTTAATTATATTTTGTAAAAGTTAATCTTTTTAGCAATTTTTAATAAAATTTAACTACAAAATACAAGTATTACTAATTAACAATAATAATCATATGTTTCAACTAGCAATAAAACACATGAATCAAATCTAACAAGTTTGCACGTTACAAGGTAAAATTCACAAATAATATTTAAATTCACAAATCACATAACTACAAATTAATAATCAACATTATTAATCAAGTTATTATGAGATAACCATTGTTAATTATTATTAAGTCATCAACGTTCAACGACAACTAGTGTGTGCTCACGACACGTGTATGCAAGACCTAACGGAACTAACGGAGTTTGGTAACGGAAAATTACCGGATATCACATAATATAGGTGTTCTTACTTCTTAATATGATCACATGATTCGAACATCGAACACACTAACTTTAAATTTTGAACTTAGACAAGACTTGAAACTTTTAAGCACAAGCTATTAGAAAGAAAGAATATGCACAATGACAAGAATGAGGCAAGACATGTGTTTGGAGTACGAAGGTAAACCCCTATAAAATGTTTTTTTCTCCATTAATTACATGTTTACATTTCTTAACGTCTTAAGACTCGTGTTCTATAAAATCGAGGAATTACTTAACATTCTTTGAGAAGAGTAACAATACATTAGTATTTTACAACCTTGATTTATTACTTCCTATATTGAAGATTACTATTGAACTTAATTTGATTGAACAATGACAAAAACAAGATATTTTAGCCAGATGTCACTATATATTCGATTCAACTTCTCTAATATGAAGAGTAACAACACATTCGTATATCACAACCTTGATTTATAACTAGCTCTACTGAAGATTACTATCGAACTTAATTTGATTGATCGAACAATGACAGAAACATGACACTTTGGCTAGATGTCACTAGATATTTGATTCAGCTACTCTATTGATAATTTTAAAGATCAAACCAAAAGAAAGTAATGATGTTCAACACCCTGTTAATAAAAATATATTTTATGGCTAGGAAGGCCAACAGAGTCTAAGTATACTAATATGACATGTTAGCCAACTTCTGACTCATTGAAGAATAGAGAACAAGCTAATAATACTTCGCAAATGCGTTAGACATCAAAATCCGAAGAGATAACCGAAGAATACTTTTTTACTTTAACACATTAAAATTGTGAACAATAAGTATCAAACTAATGTTACAATTTCAAAATCTCCCAACTCAAAAACCATGAAGTTGTCAAAGATGTAAAATTAGAGACATGTACATAAGGCGTATTTCTAGAAATAGTAAAATGACCGAAGGAAGAAAAGAGGATTACCTATAGAAGTTGGACTTGAAATCTCTTCCCCTTTTTGATGAGCAAATGAACTTTTGATGTTCAAGTAGGAGTGCATTCATTCAGCGTTCACTATCCCCATCTCCACTTTATACTACTTATCAATTTATTTTTATTTTTATTTTAAAGAAAAAAAATATAAACAGGTTAAAGTACTATTCTAATTTAATTTTGTTTTTCCATAATATAACATACTTTGAAATTTAAGAAAAAATAACTTTAGGAGCTCAAATTTTGTTGCTTTTACTACAAGGGCACATATACCTGGTTTTTAACTTAATTCTCAATCTGCATAGAGACCAAAACTTGTTTATCTCACACTTTATGTATGAAATTGTTTCCTATGACTTGAACTTATGAGTTTAATGTCATAAAATAATAATCTTATTAGTTGCTTCAAAGTTCATTCTCTTACTTTTGATACTAAAGATATGATATTACACTGATAAAAGTCTTGTTATAATTAATAATAAATATAATAGTATATTACTACTTATGATAATTATAAAAGTATATTGCTCAATTAATATTAATTAACAATTATATAAATTACATGCAAATCATATTTTATTGAAAAAATTAAGAAAACCGCATACCTTTTTTAATGCTTTTTAATTCCAAATTATCTGATTGTTCTATGGGTAATGTGCGGAAGAATGTTACTATATTTACGGTTTTATGTACTAAATTTTTTTTATTAATTTGATTATATAATCATTATAATATCTATGTCGTTTATTTATTAATAGTTACCACTTAATAATTTGTTTAACATATATAAGAACTGACAATAGAACACATCCTAAGTATCTATTATTTGTGACTCACAACTTTTTTCATTTAAAAAGTGTTGTGAAGGTTTCTAAGCGGATCTCTTTTTATATAATAATTTCTTCACAGTAAAATTTGTAATGTGAAGGTTTTTAACATTCACAGCTGAATGGTTTGAAAAAAATAAAATCTCCAAATGCAAATACAGTGAAATGCTAACTATTGTGAAATATCAAAAAGAAAGAGAAGTTTTCAAGTTTTTTTAAGAGCAATACTAGGGTTAAGATTTGAAGTTGTAAAGCATGTTTTTGAGGGTGTAAAATGTTTTTTTGTTACCCTAAAACGGTGTGTCACGTGATCTATTTCAAGGTTAAGAATTTCGAGAATGACTCTTATGCCTTCAATAAATATATTTTCTACATGCAAAAATGAATTATACTAGATGTTTAAATTATATATTAGGTTTATTCAAACTCTAGAATTTAAACCTAATATATATGATTATTTATTGTTAGTATGGATATATGCATATGTTGGTATAGTACCTTAAAAACCTATTGTATTTAGTTGTTTATTGCTATCCTTCAAGATTCACTTCTATAAGATATAAGATGTAAAGAATGTATAACTTAGTATCACGTATTCATTCTTCTTTCTTTAATGATGAAAACCCTACTACAATATTCCATCACCTTATACGTTAAACCATGCGCACAAAATCAAGTATTTTAACTGAGTAAACACACTTCTTTATATTGAAAAAGATAGTTGATAAGGTATGGTTTAATATTATTGAAAAAGATTAGTAAGTGATATCGATTCAAATACATGTTTCGTGATGGTAGTTGATTTATATTTAACATTACGTATAATACGTGATTTGTGATGCGTGGTTAATTAAGGGTTTAAGGTTATGGCATATCTGTATTCATAACGTAACATCAAGCATTAGATGATTTATTATAATTATTGAGGATAATTTAATGCATAATATAAAACATTACGTGATTTTTTGATTGTGATTTTACATGCATTATTAGCGAAAGCTGATTCGATCACTTGTTCTATAGCAGGATCTTCAGTAACTATACTCCACTATGCATGCATATATGCTATCAACAAAAGCTGCTCTAATTGGATTGCTTGTTCCATTGCAAAATCTTTAGTAACTATAACTTTTGGTTCATTAGCGATACCTTAACAACCACTTTAATATCCAATTGTCTTTGATCCTAACAATGAGGCTCCAAGTGTGACGTTCCAATACTGATTACCAATATCGGTGAACGTAACGATAACCAATTAATAATATCTACACCAAGAAACACTTGTTCAATGAAACTAGTCACACTCTCTAATACAAATAGTACTAAAACAAAAAGCAATAATAATTATTGAAAAGAAAATTCACTTGTATGATTCGATTGTCTCTGATACTAACAATGTAGCTTCAAGAGTGACGTTACGATAATGATTATCAATATCGGTGAATGAATCAAAAACCAAGTTTATGTCTATAAAAAGAAACACTTAATAAATTATTAAATGAAACTACTAATCACACTTTATAACACAAAATAATAACAGTAAAAATCGCAAAACAAAAATAATTACAGGAACAAATAAAACTTACTTGCTTGAATATTTAAAAGTTGTATCAAAAGAGATCACAACATAAAAAATTGTAACAACACCGTTCATAAAGTAAAACAAAACACTTTTACTACTACAAATATTTGGATTAAATACAGAATTGGGATGAAAAAGAAACATAAATTATAAAACTTAACCAATTCAGAATGGATATAAGCTAGAATATAACATAAAGAAGTTGGATTGGTTGAGAGTTTCAGTTCAACGAATGTCTCTTAATACAGGTTACGTGCCATCCAGGTGAATATGTCTGTATTCCAGGGTGCAACAGCCTAAGCAAATAGGTACGTTTGGGATTATCCTAGCACCTGAAAACGTATGTGAAATAAGAGTGCACAGAAACGAGAAAGCTGGAAATTCTTTAAATTTGCTGAAACATGTAAGTTCAAGTATTTCTAAACAAAGCACATAAACGTTGTTTATGTACTTGAAGGTGTGAATGAGAAGGGTTTGAAAACAATACACAAATTAAAGAAATTTAATTGGTGCATCACTATTCCAAAATTGGAACAAACAAACGGTTCGTTTACTGAGCTGAAACTCAATCTTCCGAACCCCTACAACTGCTGATCAACTTCCGCACCAGCTTCTGGCCTTTCGAACCATTACTGAATAGCTCAAAATACTAAAGGCAACTCTTAAATGGCTCGCAAAAATACAAGTATGTGAAGTGCGCCAATAAAGTGCTTATCGCTCTAGCCCGCATCGCACCCATCTGGTTGTCACTGGGTGTTCCCTATCATATAGAAACACATATCTATGGAAACTCACTTATAAACCCTTTCAAGTTTAGTCGCACCTCCAATGTGAGACAAAATTAATTTCCATAATTTTATATGTTTCAACTACAAACCTTTGAGCGTCGATTCATTCATCTTAATTTCGTTTTGGGCAGACTTTGATTCGTTGTGATCCCCTCGTATAGTCGAACATAAACGAAATAGTTTAATAATTATATTAATAACAAATACAAATAATTATTAGTGTCTAAAGTGAGTGGAAAAAAAAAATACATTTTCACCCAATTTCCAACAAAAATTATATAATTTCTTTTTAAATAAAAAGAGTCAAGTTTGCCAAATATTTATTAGTAGCATACTTAAATGAAAATTTTGAAGGATATTCTTTTTTATTCATTAGCATACTTACAACCATCTTTACATCGCACTTTCGTATAAACAAATTTAATCCTTCTTAAAGGTCTTGCAATTAACATAAGTTGCACCAATATGTTCAAATCACCCCACCTCCGATAACACTAAACCTAAATCGTTTATATTTTTTTTTATTATTAACGGTTCGTTTTTTGTTTTTTTTGTTTTTTTAACTTCGTACATACAAATATGTATGATATGTATATAAAAATCTAATAAAATAACTAAAATATACGTTTGTTAACTTTCAAACTTTACCCTCACATGTGTACATTCTATAAAAAACTAAAACTTATTCATATCTTTTGTTAGAAGTTTAAGATTAATGACTACATATTGTATTTCATTAATTTTCTTATATTCTATAAATAATTAATTTATAAAGTAAAAGATTTATTTTGTTCTTCTAGTTCTTGCAAAAAGTTAGTGTTTTGCTTCATATCTCTCTCTCTCTCTCTCTCTCTCTCTCTCTCTCTATATATATATATATATATATATATATATATATATATACTAGTGTGTGAACCCGCGCTTTCTCACGGGTTGTTAAAAATTTATAACACTTGATTTCGGTACGTCGAAACGTTGATATAATTTAGCACATCATAACGATAAATTTAGATTTTATTACACATTATTACTTATTACTAAAATTATTTTTATTTTGTAAATTACTATTTTAATTACTTTAAATACTATTATTATTATTATTATTATTATTATTATTATTATTATTATTATTATTTTTATTATTATTGTTATTATTATTATTATTAAATTCAATAACTTCATATAGATTAAAAAATTAAATTAAAATCCACCATAATATTACCATACTAACCCTATAGGTGTCTTAAGTTTAAGATAAAATTATTATTTTAACATCTTAAAATGCTTTATAAATAGTATAGATAATATAGATATTCATTATTGCTTTATGATGAGCGAATGCTACTGAGTATATTTTTCGACCAACTTTAAATATTGATTACATAATTATTATTATTATTATTATTATTATTATTATTATTATTATCATTATTATTATTGTTATTATTATTATAACTATGTAAATATTTGGTAAAAAGTATTTAGTTAATAATATAATACTTAATTTTAATAATAAAAATATAAATAAAAATTGTAAATATAATATTAATATATTATTATAAATAAATTAATGTTTAATATAATAAATTTAATCATATGCATTAACTCATATATTAATTAGAATAAGTTTATTAAATGAAAACAGTTTAAGAACACTTACATAAAATACTTGTATCATATTTTTAAATAGTTGTTCTAGACATCTTAAAAAAATAATATATATATATATATATATAAATGAAAATGTACAAATAAAAACTAAATTATGTGTAGGAAGGCTAAGAAGGTTTTTAGTCATTTCAAAACTAGCTCAAAGGAACTCTAATTAAATTCACACAAACGGTGTTGGAATTAGCTCGTATTATAATATGGATTGATCTATTATCGACAATAAACCAAATCCCCTAACTGTAAATCGAATTACGATTATCTGAAGAAGTCGATACAAATTTAAGAAAATGCAAAATTTAAAAACAGACGATACAAATTAATAATAAAAAACATTACAAACCAAAAAGACAGTATTTTTAGCATCTTTTAGGCAAAATTTAGTTTTTAATATATAAGAGGGGTTCACATAGAAACATTTTTTTGTCTAATTAGGAGCTAAGAAAAATTTTTAGCCACTTCAAAACCAGCTCAAACAAACTTTAATTGAACTCATTGTAGCAATGTTGAAATCAACTCATCTAATAATCTAAATATATTATCCGCTATAAATCATTCTCCCTAACTACATATCGGATTTCTATCATATGAAGAAGACAGTAAAAAGACTATAATATTTAAACATGACAGTAGAAATTTTTTAACATATTTCGAAAGGAAATACCTTTATATCCTTCTTAAAATAATTAGTTTTTAAAACAATTTGCTTCTATATATATGTATGTATATGTCCAGATTATGCTATTAATTAAAAATTTTCAACTCTAATAAAAAAGTGACTAAGGTGGTGATTATTTTTTTAAAAAAGGTATGCGTAGGCTCTTCTGTCTGCGTCGCGCAGACCACACGCAGACGTTACCATTTGCACACTGTTTATTTCTTCGAAGACGTTTCACTAAAAAAACGGCTGCACGAGCTCTTTTTGGTGCAGATTTGGCCTAGCCATTTTTAAGATTTTCTAAGGTCTGTAGAGGGTTAAACACCACCACCCACCACCGCCCACTGTCCACCACCACCACCACCACCGCCGTCCACCACCACCATCCACTATCACCACCATCCACCATCACCACCCTCCACCATCACCACCACCACCACCACCACCGTCCACCGTCCACCACGACCACTCACCGTCCACCACCCACCGTTCACCTCCACCACCCACCGTCCACCACAACCCATTATCCACCACCACCAACCGTCCACCATCACTACCTCTACCGTCCAGTCGTCCACCTCCACCACCACCCACCACCACCACCATCCACCATCCACCACCACCCACCATTTACCATCACCACCACCAACGTCCAGCACCGCCGTATACCACCACCAGTTTATTTTAGCAGTTTTTAGACGTTAAAAACCAAATAGTCTTCTTCTTGCAGACTGAAGAGGTTTGGTCTACCTCTTCTTGTACAGATGTTTGAAGATGTGATCCACAAACTACAAAATATTTTACCTCTGATAAAAAAATTACAACTACATAAGACATGTAGTAGTACCATATTTCTTCTCACCAAAATTTTTATGCTTCTCACTCATATTAAAATAATTTCATTAATTATAAATAATATTATTTAATTCTTTTTTAGATTACAAATAGGTATTTAATAAATTAAGAAAATATATATTTTATTAACGCTATTTCTAAGAAAACAAATTTTTATAAAATAACAACTTTTTCTAAAACATAAAATTTTTATAAAAATATGAAATATTTTAAAAAGTAATTTTTTACAAACCAAAAATAATTAATAATTGTGAATTATAATAAAGAAAATTTTAGAAATGAAACGGTTTATTTTGAAACAAAATATTATTTTTTGAAAATATCAAAAAAGAAAAGTTTAAAAGATCGATATTATTGATTTATTATTTATAGTCATTACTCATATGTAATTTCAAATATATATTATCTTAAAATATTATTTTATAAATAATAAAATTTTATTTTAATTAATATTATATTTATTTAACACGTGTAATACACGTGTTATTAAAACTAGTTATTCATATATATTTCTTTAAAGATTCAAATACCTAAGCATTATTTTATAATAGTTTTTTCTTATTTCAAGATCTAATAAGAAATTAGAATAGAATATTATTGTATAAAATCAATTAACTTATCCATGACATAATCAATGACGTTCTTAATTTTGTTCTCCTTCAAAATTTTAAGGTTTGGGTGATAAATTAGTTAAATGTCTTTTACTATGAATTTTTTATTTGAACAAAAGTGAATGTGAAACTTAAAATAATCAAATTAAAATTTCTTTGAAGTAAATATAAGTACGGAACATCTATTATGCTCTCTTCCAGAATATATATGAGGAATAATATATATATATATATATATATATATATATATATATATATATATATATATATATATATATATATATATATATATATATATATATATATATATATGATAAACCGACAATAGTTTGACCTGTTTTTTTTAAGGTTATTGGATTTTAATAATCATAAGTTTTATTTGTTGGCTGGTATTAATTTTAACTCAATAAATATTTACAGATACATCTAACTTTAAGTTTATTTTCCTCCAACGATCCCTTACTAATCGAAAGTTAACCCCGTTAGTTTTTTGATGACGTGGACAATTTTTGTAGCCAAAACACTAAACAGAAAGTTGAAATCTATAATCAGATCCGTCAATTTGAACTTCCGCACCCAAAAACCCATCAATTTTCACCTCCTGATTTGAACCACCGAACTCGTTGGAGATAGATTTCAGGTGATGATGGAGGCTAGATAATGGAAAACGAACCTAATTGAGACTAGGCGGTGCTGAAGTTGAAAATGGCTCAAAGTTGGTCCCATTTCATAAAAAAAAACTAACGAGGGTTAACTCTCGGTTAGTAAGGGATCATTGGAGAAAAATAATTTCAAAGTTAGGAGTGTCTGTGAACATTTCCTGAGTTGGGATTAATCCCGGCCAATAAATGAAAGTTAAGATTATTAAAATCCAATAAGCCTTTTTTTACTCACATGGTACCTTTGTCAATCGAATAATTCAATATGATATATTTTCTTTAATTTATAATATACTAATTTTCAACTTTTTTTTGCATAAAGTGTTGTATCTTATGCATAAGGTGTTGCATCTTATGATTAGAGTGTTTTATTAAAAATAATGATTTTTTTGCTTTGAATCTAAAACTTTTTATCTTTTCTAACTTGACCTTTCAATATTTTTTATTTTTAACTCTAATTCCTTACACTTTTTATTTTTTGCAAATTTGCGTTTTATGTTTCATTCTACGTTTTGCAAGTTAACACGACGCAACATGCATGTGTGGCTTAGTATTTTTATCTTTCGCTTTACGTTTTGTTCTAAATTTTGTGAGTTAACAGGTGCAACGCCTCAATGTGCATCTGTGGTTCAACGTTATTACGTCTATTTTTCTCGTTTGACAGGTTCGTCGCAATGCGCGGGTCCTAGATTAACTTAGTTAAACTTTTATATATTTTACGTTTTGGTCTAATTTATTTGCATTAACACACCACAACTTCAATATTAGTGGTCGCTGTTAGTGGTGTGACATTTTGATGATATTTGGTACTATTTTTCGCCCCTACCGCAAAGCAGGATGCTTAATTCTAATTACATCTACTTATAAACCATTTAATTTTACTAATATTATACACCATAATTAATTTATATCAAACTGTGATGTACTAGACTCGAACTCTTAAATACATAAAGAACTTTACAATTTTAATTTTAAATATTTTTACCACTAAACCCAACCATATAAGCGTAAACACTATATGTTAAATATTGTACTGGTCTCAGTTTGAGAGAATAAATAAAATATTGTTCACTTGTTTCATCATGCGATATTCAAGAGTGCAGTGGCTAGTCACATGTAATTTCATAAACTCTGGTATCCGTGTTGACTACCTGTCTCAATTATGATGTATATAGGTTAAGAACAATAACTTATGCTGTTTAGAAAAAAAAAAAAACAAAAGCCATAAGTTATGTAACGAAATTTCCCATGATGTTTCCTTCATCTTTCTACGCCTAATCAATGTTCTTAAAAGATAAGATTGATTTTTTTCATTTTAACAATTTTAGGGGTGCATGAAAATTTAATCGAACATAATGCATTTAACTTCTCCCTTCGGTACAACAAATACTCATAGCAATATATGAAAGTAAAAATATGACTTATTTTTATTAAAGATTAGTTGAGTAAGAAGACAATTTTTATAATGTTAGATCCATAATTGCATATAAAGAAGGTAACCATGGAGACTAATATAATTATGGGAGAACAATTCGTATGCATAAAAATCAAGAAGTTTTACGTTACTAGCTCAATTAGTTTTTAAAAGAGATATTAAATATATATGGTGGTCAAAATTAATATATTTATGGGAGAAATTTCTTGAAAACCATATAATAATTAAAAACTACGAAAATCATGGGTTACATATATATAATTATGAGTTACACATGTACAACTATGTGTTACGTATATGTAATGCATATGGGTTACATATATGTAATATGTTTTATTATAATCTTCGTTACTTTGATATTTAAGATAAAAAAATATACTAACCTAAAATAATAAGATTAAAGCTTACTTAACACACTTCAAATAAAAATAATAATATTTAAATTATATGATTGACTAGATGTGATTTTTACGGTTTCTCTCAAGATGATGGTCGTCAATTGATCCACCTTCTCTTCACACATATAGAGAGAGGGGATTGTGTTAACTAAGGAACACCTAAAAGATTAAGAACAAAAGAACACATCCTACTCATTCATTTACATTTAAATTGATTGCTAGAAATTAACTTGGAATTTCTATTTGACTTACGGTGGCCTCATGTACACTATAAAACCCTAATCAAAAACTGAACAAAACATATTATATTTAAAATTTAAATATCTTAACAATACAAACTAATTAAATCAATCAAAACTATATTATTAAACGAAACGTTTTTTTCTTTCTTTAAATAGACACCCCACTTAATACATATTTTTGTTCCAATTCATATGTGAGCTGATCATGTATGATGTATAAATAACATTATTTAATCACCTTTTAAAACACTTAATTAGTATAAAATATCATATAAAGTATGGTTTGCAAAATACATAATCGTGATAAACAAATGGAGACAAGTTGTGATTTTATTTATATATGGGTGGTAGCAAAATGCAGGTGTAACTGGGGGAGGCTTGCAAGGGTCTGTAAGAATTAATAAAATATTCAAGAACGTCATTAATTATGTCATGGATTAGTTTAATATTAATTCAACTTGTTCTATGTATACGTGTAAGTAGGACTAGGGCCGTCCAAATAGCTCGCGGCTCGTAGCTCGCTCGAAGCTCGCTCGGAAAAAGTTCGATTAAAGCTCGCTCGAAATGACTCGGTTTTAAACTGAACCGAACCGAGCCGACTCGGTATGAAAACGAGCTGATCTCGGCTAGGTTCGTAACGAGCCGAGCCGGCTCGGTTTAGCTCGCATGTTAGCTCGGCTCGGTATGGCTCGGATTGTTTTACTTGTAATATATATGTTTTTATGTATATAACATATATCATTGCATTTACTTATTTGTTAAAAATATAATATATTTTTTAACTAATCTTTTTATCAAAATATTAAACTATAATGTTTGTTTTGCAATGTTTCATGTGATGCTTATATATCTTTATATATTAGAATAAATTCTTCAAACATACTTTTAATTTATTTATTAAAAATATACTACTGGTTGTATGTGTGTTACGGGTTTTATTCGTTCAATTTAGATAATGATTAAGTTATTTGTATTTTATTAAAGTTGAACTTAGTTTCTTTAAAGTAATTCATATTTTGTGAAACTTGTTATAAACCGGTAATGTAACGCCCCGAATTCTTTTTGATGAAGGGAGAAGTTCTCGCGCGAGAGGTGGAGTTCTCGTGCAAGTCAGCAAGTTCTCGCGCGAACAGAAGTTCTTGCATGAGAACAGCTGCGAGGAGAGAGAGACACTATAGATAGTCCCATGCACCCAATCTTCTTTACTTCATGCGAAAAGGCCTGCTGTTGTGCTTGTGAAAAGAGAAGTTGGTGCTAGGTGGTGTCTAAGGTATGTATTCGTCGATATTTGATGTATTTAAGCATGTATGAACCATATGTAATGATATTGCACAATGATTATGCAGCTTTTGGCTCGAAACACTCTCGGTTTTGTGGTGTTCGTGTGCAAGGATATCATTAGATGAGTTCTAGTCCCCTTTTTTACGTGTTTTATCCATGTTTTGAGGCTAATATGCATACTTTATGAATGTATTGTTAAAGAATGATGATATAAACTGTTATTGCATGTTTTGGTTGTTAAAGTGGTTAAAGGAGCGATAACGATAAAGTTATGTACAACAGAAAAGTTATAGCGCGAGAGACGAGTTCTCGCGCGAAATGAGGTTTTCGCGGCTAACAGTTACTTTTCGAAAGTACTCGCGTGAATGATGATGTTCTCGCGCGAATGATGAGTTATCACGCGAAGGAGGAGTTGTCGCTCGATGGGAGGAGTTCTCACGCGAATGTGGGTTCTCGCGCAAAAACTTTGGACTGTTATGTGTTATGTTACCCCGTAAGCGTGCGCTATTAATGAATTAATGATGAACTTAATGCTAAAGAATTATATGCGTATGTAGATATATTAAATATATATCGTGATAGTTAAAGGCTAAAGAACGACAATAATTCACATGTGAAACGCTAAAGAACAGTTACCCTGTTACCCGATAAAGCACAACTGTGAAAACGTTAAAGCGCTAAAGAAGTCTTGCAAGCACTGTAAAGGAGATATGCTTGGTGCATTCTCGCATAGGAGCTACACATCGGTGTGCTCACATAGGGGTATACTTTGGGTATGCCCGTGCCGCTAAAGGAGATATGCTTGGCGCATTCTCGTATAGGAGCTACACATAGGTGTGCTCACATAGGGGTATACTTTGGGTATGCCCGTGCCGCTAAAGGAGATATGCTTGGTGCATTCTCGCATAGGAGCTACATACCGGTGTGCTCACATAGGGGTATACTTTGGGTATGCCCGTGCCGCTAAAGGAGATATGTTTCGTGCTAAGTTCAAATGATGACGTAAAGTGAATGGTAAAGTAATGTGTGGGTAACGTGATGGTAAAGTGTAAAGTGAATGGTAAAGTAAAAGATAAATTTGGTTATCGAACGAGTTCGATCACGATGTTGATGATGAACGAGGTTAAAGTTTTTACGATGTTAATGTATGTTACAGTTTTGTTAAAGTAAACCTAGAGCTCACTCAGCGTCGCTGACTTTTGTATGCGTATTAGATTGACAGGTATGCTATACATTTTGGGTGAGCTTGGCATGGATGGGAGAGCTACCTAGCACATGATCGAGACTGGCATCCTAGCATAGAATTTTTGTTAGTTAGCTAAGTGATCTTTTGATGTAAATGTTAAACAATAGAAATTTTTGTACGTTCCGCTGCGTATATTAATGAAATTTGATGATCGAGAACTTGAGTTTCTGATGACCAAATCCAACTGTGAGGTTTCCCGGATAGGGGCCTTACAAGTTGGTATCAGAGCCATAGTTTAAGAGATTTAGACACTCTGATGTCTAGACTCGAACTGAGAATGGGATCGATTAAGGGATGCTAGTGCCAGTAGCTCCATGCCAGGAAAGGTTATGATTGTTAGAGGTTCCTTGAGATTATAGTGCTTGTAGTGAGATTGAGAGCTGATGTGATTCAGGATAGGAAACGTTTAGGACATGAAGAGTGAAGTAAGTAGTTAATTACAATTGGCCACTATCATTAGAAACTTACATTACTTGACATGATCTGAACTATTACCGGGAATGATAATGTTAGCCTTTTGCATCTTATAGCAAGCAATGGCTGGAAGAAAAGCTACTTGAGAAGGTGCTCGTGGTGGTAGGGGTAGACCACCAGTCACCAAGAACCAAGGACAGACGACCGAGGAGGTGCATGCAGACTCTATTCACACTGCTAGCAAGGAAAACTCTTATCATTCTAAAGAGAGGATTACCTTGGAGCCTGTTGTTAGGGAGGCTATCGTCGAAGAGGTCCACAAGATCCTTCAGGACATCATGCCTTCGATCATGACTGTGGTCATGAAGGAGGTAATAAAAGAGGGGACGTTGGAGGCAAAGAACCAAGCTAGCAAGAAAGATAGTGAAGGTACCGGGGAAGGCTCAAGGAAGGATGGGAAGGACGAGGGGGATGAAACTGATGGGGATTTAGCCAAAGGGTGTTCATATCGCATCTTCAAGGGGTGCAATCCTCCATCCCTGGATGGCAAGGGTGGTGCTATTGCCACTCTCCAGTAGGTGTCTGAGATGGAAGCAGTGATTGAGATCAGTGAATGTAGAGCTGACCAGGCTGTGAAGTTCGCAGCTCACTCATTTTTTGACGAAGCTATTCATTGGTGGTACACCGTCAAGAAGACGAACGACACTCGTGAGTTCAGGAACTTGAATTGGAATGACCTGAAAGAGATGGTGATGAGGACGTTCTACCCTCAGAATGTGATCGACAGGGTGGAAAGGGAATTCTTGGGTTTTAAAGCTGGAAGTATGACCCACAGGCAGTACACGTCTAGCTTCAACGAGATGGCCAGGTTGGTGCCTCACCTGGTGAGTACTGAGGAGAAGAGGATGAAGTGCTATGTGCAGGGTTTGCCTTCGAAGGTCAGGACGTATGTAAAGGCAAGCGGGCCGAAGACCTTCGAGTCTTTGGTGGAGTTGAGTGGGATAGTGTATGATGATGTAGTGGCTGATGAACCCGTTGAGGAGGCGAAGAAGAAGAGTTGGTCGGGGAATGTGAAACGAGAGAGAAATGAGAGGTTTGCTGCTCAGGCCAAAAAGATAAAGGTGGAATTGTCCGGTTATTGCCGGAAATGTGGGAGGATGCACGCTGGTGAATGCAGGCTTGGTTCGAGTCTGTGTTTCAGATGTGGGAAGACGGGGAATTTCTCCAAGGTTTGCCCTAATCTGGTAAAGTGCTACAACTGTGGCAAGTTGGGGCACTATAGCCAAGATTGTAAAGAGGCGTGAGTGGTTGACTCGGCCAAGAGAAAGGAGTCTGAGAAGGAAAAAAAAGCTGCTGACAAGCCAAGGGCCAAGGCTAGGGCTTTCACGATGACAAGAGAGGAGGCCAGAGCAGAACCTGATGTTGTGTCAGGTATGTTCCCAGTTAACAACATACTTGCTTCTGTTCTGTTTGATTCTGGTGCAAGTAAGAGTTTTATAGCTGCCACCTTCTGTGATGTGATGAATGCTAAGGCCAAAGAAATAGATCATGTGTTTGAGGTAGAGACTGCCATTGGAAAGACTACTAAGATAATTGAGGCCTTAGAGGATTGTAGCATAGAATTGGAAGGTCATAGATTTCCCGCTAGGTTGTTTGTTATGACCCTAGGAGGATTTGACGTTGTGTTGGGTATGGACTGGTTAGCCACCTACGAGGCTAATATAGTTTGTCAGAGGAAGATGATTCAGATGAAAGCGCCTGATGGTAGCTTAGTCATGATTTACAGCGATAGGATCTGCGAAGTTCCGAAGATGATTCCTATGATAAAGGCAGAGAATTTTATGAGATGAAGGTGCGGAGCATTCTTGGCATACGTTAAAGATGCTAAAGCAAAAACTGTAAAGTTGACAGATATGCCCGTGGTGTGTGCCTTCCCGGATGTGTTCCCTGATGACTTGACAGAGGTACCACCCAATCGGGAGATAGAGTTTCAGATCGATCTTGTTCCAGGAGCTCAGCCCGTCGCTAAAGAACTGTATCGTCTGCCTCCGTCAGAGTTGAATGAGTTGTTAGCCCAACTACAGGACTTTCTCGATAAATGATTTATCAAACCGAGCATTTCTCCTTGGGGTGCTCCGATGTTGTTCGTGAAGAAGAAGGATGGTAGCATGCGTATGTGTATAGACTACAGGGAGCTGAATAAGCTCACAGTGAAGAATCGATACCCGTTACCTCGGATAGACGATCTATTTGACCAGTTGCAAGGTGCGAGTTGGTTCTCGAGGATCGATCTTCGGTCAGGTTATCACCAGTTAAAGGTTAAGGAGCAGGATATCCCAAAAACTGCTTTTCGGACGCGATATGGGCATTATGAATTTCTCGTGATGTCGTTTGGTCTAACCAATGCTCCTGCAGCATTCATGGACTTGATGAATAGGGTTTGTCGACCGATGCTCGAAAAATCCGTGATAGTGTTCAAAGACGATATCCTGATTTACTCGAAGAATGAGGGAGACCACGCCTGTCACCTCTGCGAGGTGCTGGAAACTCTAAGAAGGGAGAAGTTGTATGCAAAATTCTCCAAATGTGCATTTTGGTTACGCGAGGTGTAGTTTCTGGGTCATGTGATTCACCCAGAGGGAATCATGGTTGATCCTGCTAAGGTGGAGGCGGTGAAGAAGTGGAATTCGCCTAAAACGCCGTCTGAAATCCGAAGCTTCCTCGGAATGGTGGGTTATTACAGGAGGTTCATTCAGGATTTTTCCAAGATTGCCTCGCCGTTGACCAAATTGACGAGAAAAGATGTGAAGTTTGAATGGGGCGACAGTCAAGAGAATGCATTCATGGAGTTAAAGAGGAGATTGACACAAGCTCCAGTGTTAACGTTACCGGAAGGGAATGAGGACTTGGTTGTCTATTCCGACACTTCTTATCAAGGGTTAGGGTGCGTACTAATGTAGCGAGGCAAAGTCATAGCATACGCATCTTGACAGTTAAAGGTTCACGAGGTGAACTACCCTACCCACGATCTGGAGCTGGCTGTTGTGGTATTCGCGTTAAAGATATGGAGACACTACTTATATGGTGTTAAATGTACGATTTTCACGGACCACAAAAGCCTGAAGTATTTCTTTGAGCAGAAAGATCTTAATATGAGGCAGAGACGATGGTTGGAGCTTATAAAAGATTACGACTGTGAGATTCTTTATCACCCGGGTAAGGCGAACGTGGTAGCCGATGCCCTAAGCCGGAAGGAGGACCGGCAACCAATTCAGGTGAGATCTTACTAGTTGATTGTGACTCCTGATGTGTTAAAACATATCTACGAAGCTCAGAAAGAAGCTCTAAAGCCCGAGCACGTTAATGAAGAAAGGATGAAAAGGCAGATCGCGAACCTGGAAGAAAACGCCAATGGTGTCAAAACTAGATTTGGGCTTATGTGGATTCCTAGACGTGGAGGTCTGCGAGAGAAGGTGTTGGACGAAGCCCACAAGACTCGCTACTCCATTCACCCGGGAACCAACAAGATGTACCAAGACCTAAAGAAGAACTATTGGTGGCCGGGAATGAAAGCCGAATTGGCAAGGTACGTAGAAAGGTGCTTGACCTATATCCAGGTTATGGCTGAGTATCAGAAGCCATACGGGAAAATCCAACCCTTGGAAATTCCCGAATGGAAGTGGGAGCACATTACTATGGACTTCATAACGAAGCTACCTCGCACAGCTAAAGGTTATGATGCCATATGGGTCATAGTGGATAGACTGACGAAAAGTGCTCACTTTCTACCCATCCGAGAGACGTATAACTCGGAGCGGCTTGCCAAATTGTTCATCGATGAGATAGTTGCCCGTCATGGTGTGCCGGTGTCGATTGTCTTGGATAGAGATACGCGGTTTACGTCCAAATTTTGGGAGAAGTTCAATGACTCGATGGGAACTAGACTGCACATCAGTACAGCTTACCACCCACAGACGGATGGCCAATCCAAAAGAACTATCCAGACCTTGGAGGACATGCTTCGAGCGTGTATTATAGACTTTGGTGGGAGATGGGATAGTCATCTACTATTGGTGGAGTTCTCATACAATAACAGCTACCATACCAGTATTGGTATGCCCCCGTATGAGATGTTGTATGGCCGGAAGTGTAGGACCCCGTTATGTTGGGGGGAAATCGGACAGAAGGAGTTGGGTAGTATCAAGGTCATCGAGACGACCAACGAGAAGTTGGGCAGGATTAAATCCTTCCTGAAAGCCACTAAAGATAGACAGAAATACTATGCCGAAATATGTCGAAGACCGATTGAGTTTAACGTTGGTGATAGGGTGATGCTAAAGGTGTCACCTTGGAGAGGAATCATTCGATTCCGAAAGAGAGGAAAGTTGAGCCCTCAATTTATTGGGCCTTTCAAGATAGCGGCCCATGTGGGGGAAGTGGCGTATAGGCTGGATTTACCAGATGCATTGAGTGGAATTCATCCTACCTTCCATGTATCACATCTGCATAAGTGTCTAGCAGATGAAGACGCTCATGTTCCACTGGAAGATGTGGAGATTGATAAAAAAGACTAAACTACATGGAACAACCCGTAGCAATAATAGACAGAAAGGAGAAACGATTGAGGAATAAAGTAGTTCCACTTGTCCGAGTGCAGTGGAAGCATAGAAAGGGGTCGGAGTCCACGTGGGAGTCCGAAGATGAGGTGAGATAGCATTATCCTCAGTTGTTTGAGGAATGACTGGTTTCAGGGATGAAACCCAAATAAGGGGGGTGGACTTGTAATGCCCCGAATTCTTTTTGATGAAAGAAGAAGTTCTTGCGTGAGTCAGCAAGTTCTCGCGTCGAGGCGGTTAAAAGAGCGATAACTTGTGGATAAAGTTATGTATAGCAGAAAAGTTATCGCGCGAGAGGCGAGTTCTCGCGCGAAATGTAGTTTTCGCGGCTAACGGTTACTTTTCAAAAGTACTCGCACGAATGATGATGTTCTCGCGCGAATGATGAGTTCTCGCGCGAAGGAGGAGTTGTCGCTCGATGAAAGGAGTTCTCGTGGGTTCTCGTGTAAAAACTTTGGACTGTTACGTGTTATGTTACCCCGTAAGCGTGTGCTATTAATGAATTAATGATGAACTTAATGCTAAAGAATTATGTGGGTATGTAGATATATTAAATATATATCATGGTAGTTAAAGGCTAAAGAACGACGATAATTCACATGTGAAACGCTAAAGAACAATTTCCATGTTACCCGATAAAGCACAGCTGTGAAAACGTTAAAGCGCTAAAGAAGTCTTGCAAGCACTGTAAATGAGATATGCTTGGTGCATTCTAGCATAGGAGCTACACATCGGTGTGCTCACATAGGGATATACTTTGGGTATGCCCGTGCCGCTAAAGGAGATATGCTTGGTGCATTCTTGCATAGGAGCTACACATCGGTGTGCTCACATATGGGTATACTTTGGGTATGCCCGTGCCGCTAAAGGAGATATGCTTGGTGCATTCTCGCATAGGAGCTACACATCGGTGTGCTCACATATGGGTATACTTTGGGTATGCCCGTGCCACTAAAGGAGATATGCTTCGTGCATTCTCACCTGATAGGAACTAAGCTTCGTGCTAAGTTCAAATGATGACGTAAAGTGAATGGTAAAGTAATGTATGGGTAACATGATGGTAAGGTGTAAAGTGAATGGTAAAGTAAAAGATAAATTAGGTTATCGAACGAGTTCGATGACGATGTTGATGATGAACGAGGTTAAAGTTTTTACGATGTTAATGTATGTTACAGTTTTATTAAAGTAAACCTAGAGGCCACTCAGCGTCGCTGACTTTTGTATGAATATTAGATTGACAGGTATGCTATACATTTTGGGTGAGCTTGGCATGGATGGGAGAGCTACCTGGCACATGATCGAGACTAGCATTCTGGCATAGAACTTTTGTTAGTTAGCCAAGTGATCTTTTGATGTAAATGTTAAACAATAGAAATTTTTGTACGTTCCGCTGCGTATATTAATAAAATTTGATGTTCGAGAACTTGAGTTTCTGATGTCCAAATCCAACTGTGAGGTTTCCCGGATTGGGGCCTTACAGGTAATGAGTTATGTAGTATTTTAAATTTATTTTGCATTTGATTTTGTTAATTGTGTTTATGAAATTAAAACCGAGCCAAAACGAACCGAGCCGAGCACGAGCCCAGATTTCTAGCTCGGTTTTAAAACCGAACCGAGCCGAGTTGGCTCGGTTTAAATTCGAGCCGAGTTCGAGCTTGCCCTGGCTCGACTCGGTTCGGCTCGTGAACAGCCCTAAGTAGGACCAATGATAAATGGTGTATTTTTCTGATTATTAACAGGTGAGCGTTTAAATCTAAAGTGTATAGATTTGTTGGTGTTATGAGCAATTAATAGAAATTGACTAGCTGTTAATAATTATTTTTCCTACCTCTTAAAAATTTTCAAATATTTATGTTAGATATTGCAATGAGAAAAACTAATATCAAGTAATGCTTAGATATTTGGATCTTTAATTTATCTTATCTATTAATTTTTGTTAATTTATAAAATGTTTTTAGGTGATAGCAAAATTATGACACCGTTATTTTACACACATGTATATCGACAGATTATCATGCAAAGTGTTATAAAACCTACGAAACATATAAAGTCGTTAGGGTGTGACACTTGTAATTGAGCCAATGAGTAAATCCATCCGGGTCATAATCACGTCACAAGACACATGATTACGTAACTTATGTGATAATTACACAAGCTATATTTATAATTACACAACAGGTACCTATGTATTATGATTACACACAATAATGATTACATAACTTGTAGAAATAGGTATGAAAGTTACATGATAATTATGCCTGTTATTTTTATAACTGAGCAAAATAATAATAATGCAAATTATTACAATAATCATCCAATTTATAAACATACTTACACAAGTAATATTTATAATTACGTAAGCTAGTTTTCTAAAAAGCTGACTTTTAAAAAAAGTATAGGAAGACCATGTTCAAATAAAAATGAGTAAAATGCTCGACTTTATGATATATTTTGTTAAAAAATAATATCATATAAAAAGTTATACACGTTAAAAAATGGGAGGAATTTGAGTATATTTAATAATTGTAGGTTATTTTATTTTACCCTCCATTAAACTTTTATAACACCCCAAATTATGGTTAAAAGTGAATGAAAAAAGATGGAAAAAAGTTGGTAAAATTCAAAGGCCTAAGTTGGCAAAAGAGAGTGTGAAACCCAACATTCCCTATAATAGAAAAGAGGGTCGTCTCGTCTCCCTTTCTTGTCTTTTAAGTTTTGTAAAAGAAGTTAGAGAGAGTCTGGTATTAAAGAGAGAAAGTTAAAGAACAAAGCTAAAGGTATATATTTTATAAGTTTTTGTAGATTTAAGCTAGATCTATGCATATATTGTGATAACATCTCAATTAGAATGATAAAGTTAATGTTTTTACATGTGAAAGATGTAGATCTCGACATTATTCATTCTCGGTTATTGGGTTATTCGAGTTCTACGAAAGAGGTGAGTTCTAGATCCTACTATTTATATGTTTATATGTTTTAAGGCTAGTATGCGTACCTTGATGATTATTTTGATAAAGTTTATTAGCGTTTAATATAAAGTTGGTGTTTTATATATGAGTATTAATATGTATGCATGTATATGAAATATTTTTATGCATGAATTCTAAAATGATAGTATTTATCGTTAAAGTTGCTAAGTATAGTGAAATGTTGTTCTAGATTAGTCTGTGGGGTTTACTCGCTCGTATATAAGCATGGTTAAGGTTATAGTTCACCCGTAGTGAACTTGTTCAAGGTATTAGTAAATTACCATTATAACTAACATTTACATTTATATATTAATAGAGTCACATGTGTTCTCTACAGTAGCATTCCTTACATTACCATTATATTGTAACTACCACTGAATCTTATCGTTTCTAGTAAGTTAACTTATACTTACACCTATATTTGGACATCAAATACTACCATCCCCTAAATATATAATTAACAACAAAATTTTACATTTCCATTGTAAGTAGGGTTTTGATTTAATTTAAACATTAATTTAGTTTGTTAAGAAAGTTAATATATGGATTTACGGAGATTTCAACTTTTGATTAACGTAAGAACAAAGGATCAAGCTTTTAAAACTTGTTCATTCACAATTTTATTAATTCATCTATATCAAGTTATCTACTTTTATCAATAAGCTAACGATACAAGGAAACCAAATACTGATGATAAAGCAAACACTACTAGAAAACTGGCATTTGTGACGGCTTTTTCGGTCGCAAAACAGTTGCAATTGCCCTATTGCAATTGTTTTGTAACCGAAAATGAGGTTGGAAAAACACACGTCTCAGTTGCCCTATTGCGACGATTTTATGATCGTTAAAATATTTGCTACCGAATGTTGCGACCACTACTACCATGGCAAATCTTACGACTACTTTGCTACCACTATATCTGCTACCGATTTGCGACTGCCAAACTGCGACCAATTTGCGACCGCCAACCTGCGACAAATTTGCGACCGCCAACCTACGACAAATTTGCGACCGCCAACCTGCGACCAATTTGCGACCGCCAACCTGCGACCAATTTGTGACCGCCAATCTGCGACCACCCCTTTTGTGACTATCTTTTTGGTTGCAATTCAGTCGCAAATAACTTTATTTATAAACAAAATTTTTAACTTAATTAGAAGTGTAATTTCATTCAAAACTAAAGTGTCAAAGCATAAACCATAATCATACATGCCAATCATCTCTCTTAATAATAATCATCCACCTGAAAGCAATCACCAGGAACTTAGCCACTCATCATCTTCATTATGTCTTCAATCGTGATTTGATGATGAACGTGGATTATTTGGAATGATTAGAGGAGGTTCTAAGGGCTGAATTTTGTCCAAAAATTCATTCTTGGGGCTCAAGGAATGTCTCCTTTCAAAACCCTAATGATTGGGGGGTATTTATAGGATTTAAAATTCAAAATAATCACAAAATATCATGTTAGACTGTAACCTACAACCTATAGTTTAGGCCGTAGGTTACGGCCTATCTTCAACCAGACGGCCAAACCTCCTATCTTACGGGGTTCATAGACGGACTCAGCACAGGGCCGTAAGTTACGGCCTCAGGTACTAGCTTACACCCTCCCTGCAGTGTGCATAGTTTTCTTCAGTTTTAGCACGTTTCAAGCCATAGTCTTGCTATCCGTTGTATCCTTCTCAAATAATGTTCGTCAAGCTTCATTTAACCTACGTTTCAAACACTTAACAAAATCATTGTATTGGATATCAAAACTAGATTAAAACCATGGTTTTAAACATCTAAAACTCACACATAATACTAACACATCACACATCTATTTTACATCTATTTTACTTATGTTTAAATATTCAAACTAAACATATGTTTACATATATGTAAATGGTTTACATATGTGTAAATTGTTGATATACATATATGTATATTATCATTTTACAAAAGAGATTTATGAAAAACAAGAACAACAAGGCTTTTGCAATAATGAATAAAATAATATTGAATAAAATATAAACATTTTAATCAACATATATATAAATATAAGTAAATCTAATTTTTAAGTTGTTATCTATTTACATATGTGTAAGTCTTTGTATTGATCCTTCATTTTTTAAATTTCATTGTTTATTTATGTTTATATAAATCTTTATATTGATCATTTATAATTTGTGCACAAACAATAACAATGTGAATTACTCTCATGCACAATACAATACAAAAACACATCAACATCAATTCTGAACCCTTTCATATACATTTTTTCTTTAAAATTTTTTATTTTATATTTAAAAGGTTAATAAGGTAGTTTTGACACTTTTATAACTTTGATATATATTAAATGGCTGATTTCTCTTCTTGTTTAGTTTATTTGTTAATTAAACTCTAGAATTTAAACCTAATATATATGATTATTTATTGTTAGTATGTATATATGCATATGTTGGTATAGTACCTTAAAAACCTATTGTATTTAGTTGTTTATTGCTATCCTTCAAGATTCACTTCTATAAGATATAAGATGTAAAGAATGTATAACTTAGTATCACGTATTCATTCTTCTTTCTTTAATGATGAAAACCCTACTACAATATTCCATCACCTTATACGTTAAACCATGCAGCACAAAATCAAGTATTTTAACTGAGTAAACACACTTCTTTATATTGAAAAAGATAGTTGATAAGGTATGGTTTAATATTATTGAAAAAAGATTAGTAAGTGATATCGATTCGAATACATGTTTCGTGATGGTAGTTGATTTATATTTAACATTACGTATAATACGTGATTTGTGATGCGTGGTTAATTAAGGGTTTAAGGTTATGGCATATCTGTATTCATAACGTAACATCAAGCATTAGATGATTTATTATAATTATTGAGGATAATTTACTGCATAATATAAAATATTACGTGGTTTTTTGATTGTGATTTTACATGCATTATTAGCGAAAGCTGATTCGATCACTTGTTCTATAGCAGGATCTTCAGTAACTATACTCCACTATGCATATATGCTATCAACAAAAGCTGCTCTAATTGGATTGCTTGTTCCATTGCAAAATCTTTAGTAACTATAACTTTTGGTACATTAGCGATACCTTAACAACCACTTTAATATCCAATTGTCTTTGATCCTAACAATGAGGCTCCAAGTGTGACGTTACAATAGTGATTACCAATATCGGTGAACGGAACAATAACCAATTAATAATATCTACACCAAGAAACACTTGTTCAATGAAACTAGTCACACTCTCTAATACAAATAATACTAAAACAAAAAGCAATAATAATTATTGAAAAGAAAATTCACTTGTATGATTCGATTGTCTCTGATTCTAACAATGTAGCTTCAAGCTAGAGTGACGTTACGATAATGATTATCAATATCGGTGAATGGATCAAAAACCAATTTTATGTCTACAAAAAGAAAAACTCAATAAATTACTCAATAAAATTACTAATCCCACTTTATAACACAAATTAATAACATAAGAATCGCAAAACAAAAATAATTACAGGAACAAATAAAACTTACATGCTTGAATATTTAAAAGTTGTATCAAAAGAGATCACAACATAAAAAATTGTAACATCACCGTTCATAAAGTAAAACAAAACACTTTTACTACTACAAATATTTGGATTACATACAGAATTGGGATGAAAAAGAAACATAAATTATAAAACTGAACCAATTCAAAATGGAAATAAGCTAGAATATAACATAAAGAAATCGGATTGGTTGAGAGTTTCAGTTCAACAAAGGTCTTTTAATACAGGTTACGTGTCATCCAGGTGAATATGTCTGTATTCCAGGGTGCAACAGCCTAAGCAAATAGGTACTTTTGGGATTATGCTAGCACCTGAAAACATACGTGAAATAAGAGTGCACAGAAATAAGAAGGCCGGAAATTCTTCAAAGTGTGTGCTCTTGCTGAAACATGTAAGTTCAAGTATTTCTAAACAAAGCACATAAACGTTGTTTATGTACTTGAAGTTGTGAATGAGAAGAGTTTGAAATCAATACATAAATTAAAGAAATTTTATTGGTGCATCATTATTCCAAAATTGGAAGAAACAAATGGTTCCTTTACTGAGCTGAACCTCAATCTTCCGAACCCCTACAACTGCTCATCAACTGCCGCACCAGCTTTTGATCTTTCGAACCATTACTAAATAGCTTAAAATACTAAAGGCAGCTCTCAAATGACTCGCGGAAATACAAGCATGTGAAGTGCACCATTAAAGTGCTTATCGCTCTAGCCCACATCGCACCCATCTGGCTGTCATTGGGTGTCCTGTATCATATAGAAACACATATCTATGAAAACTCTTACTTATAAACACCTTCAAGTTTTGTCGCACCTCCAATGTGAGACAAATTAATTTTCATAATTTTATGTTTCAAACACAAATCTTCGAGCGTCGATTCATTCATCTTTATTGCGTTTTGGGCACACTTTGATTCGTTGTGATCCTCTCATATAATCAAACATAAACGAAATAGTTTAATAATTATATTAGTAACAAATACAAATAATTATTAGTGTCTAAAATGAGTGGAAAAAAATAGTTTTTTCACTCAATTTCCAACAAAAATCGTATGATTTCTTTTTGAATAAAAAGAGTCAAGTTTGCCAAATATTTATTAGTAGCATACTTAAATCAAAAATTTGAAAGATATTCTTTTTTCTTCATTAGCATACTTACAACCATCTTTATATCGCACATACGTATAAACAAATTTAACCCTTCTTAAACGTCAACATAAGTTGCACCAATTTGTTCAAATCACCACTCCCCCGATAACACTAAACCTAAATCCTTTACTATTTCTTTATTAACGGTTTTTTTTTTTTTTTTTTTTTTACTTCGTACATACAAATATATATGATATGTATATAAAAATCTAATAAAATAACTAATTCATACGTTTGTTAACTTTCAAACTTTACCCTCACATGTGTACATTCTATAAATAACTGAAATTTATTCATATCTTTTGTTAGAAGTTTAAGATTAATGACTAGATATTGTATTTCATTAATTTTCCTATATTCTATAAATAATTAATTTATAAATTAAAAGGTTTATTTTGTTCTTCTATCTTGCAAAAAGTTAGTGTTTTGCTTCATCTATATGTGTGTGTATAGGAAGGCTAAGAAGGTTTTTAGTCATTTCAAAACTGGCTCAAAGGAACTCTAATTAAATTCATACAAACGGTGCTAGAATTAGCTCGTATTATATTCTGGATCGATCTATTATCGGCAATAAACCATAACTATAAATCAGATTATGATTATCTGAAGAAGTCGACACAAATTTAAGAAAATGCAAAATTTAAAAAACAGACGGTACAAATTAAAAATACAAAACATTACAAACTAAAAAGACAGTATTTTTAGCATCTTTTAGGCAAAATTTAGTTTTTAAGATATAAGAGAGGTTCACATAGAAACATTTTTTTGTCTAATTAGGAGCTAATAATAATTTTTAGCCACTTCAAAAACAGCTCAAACAACTTTTAATTGAACTCATTGCAGTGATGTTGAAATCGGTTCATCTAATAATCTAAATATATTATCCGCTATAAATCATTCTCCCAAACTACATATCAGATTTCTATCATCTGAAGAAGACAATACATATCTTACAAACAAATCGTATAAATTCAAAAAAATAGTACAAATTAAAAAAGACAATAATAATTAAACATGGTAGTAGAAAATTTTAAACGTATTGTAAACACGTTACAATAATCTATCTCGTGATGAAAATACGAAATGTTGACATCATGGAATAGGATTGAATAGTAATTGAAGAACACAAACACAAATGTAAATAAACTTTGATTGTATTGCTCTCTGATTTAGAAACTATTACAATACAAATGAAATAAGGTAAATGAAAAAAGCTCCTGAATTACATTACAAAACTTCTATTTATACTATTCTATGAAGTTCTCGCACGACTAACAAGTTTTCGCGCGATCAACAGGTTTTCGCGCGAAAAGCAAGTTATCGCTCGACAACTCTAACTATTCGGGCGACTTGATCTTCTTCATCTTGATTTGATTTCCCAAGCCTGTATGTTCAATCCCTACAATCTCCTCCTAGACTTGGTAAATCAATGCTTTAGAAGTCCACGTCATCTACCTTGTAATTGCCTCCATATGCATACATCTTGTTGTCTAAGGCCTTCGTGATCATCCAACCAAACTGTGCTGCTATGAAATATACAGATTCATCAGCTACAATTGGACACGCCTGCAACCTCATCAAATCTTCTTTTCCAAATTTGAGCAAATCCACAGGGTCGATGACACGGTAATCTTTATCCACACAATGAATTAACGCGTGCCCCGTCTCCTTCTCACAACTCCACCAAATTAGCTTGGACAAGCTGTTAACTAGCACAAGAGCGTGTATAGGGATCTTCCTTGATATCTTGGATGCTTGAACACTCGATCTTCATCGGTTTGTTCGTATTAGGATCTAGTCGTGTCTTATCTTTAATGACTTTGGATTTGGAAGTTTTAAAGTCTTTGAAATTAGTCTTGCTTTGCTTCTAAATCATATTCCTGATCCACTTTGCCTTGCTGTAGTTACTAGGGTTAATGAACGGAACACGACCCATTGCATATAAATCTGACGCTCTGAGGGTATGGAAATCGTGTTCGTCTTGATAGTACTCGATAGCTCCACCCTTTCTCTTAATCACATACATGTATAGGTTTTGAGTTTCCATACCTTGTAAAAGGTTTAAAATGTCTCAACGTGTGAATGTAAGCTGGTGGAGGAGGAGCAACAACTGTTAGGTTCCCGACCTGACGCACAACACTTTGACAAGTAACATTAGCAGTCTCGTCAGTCGTTTCTTGTGTGCTCGTCTCTCCTACGATCTCCCCTTCTTCAGTCAATGTATCTAAAAACAAGTCCTTAAGACTGTTTCCAAATATGTTAGTGAAATCTATTCCTTCATCCAAATCATCAAAAGCTCCAAAATCTTCTTCTGTCTCCTTAGCAATGATCTTTTGCTGGAATGTATAGAACTCTCTGTCATTAGTTTCTTTTACAGCTGGATCTAACGGTATGTACCCAGTGGTATCATTGGACTTGGTCCGGAGACATTGTTAGTACCCGATGAACCATATGCACCAACTGCAGAGCCTACATCTCCTTCTTGATCATCATCGTCATCTTTCTTGTCATCTTTCTTACCATCATCACCCTCATCACAATCATCATCATCATCTCCTTCATCATCATTAACTTCTTCTTCATCACTAGAGGCATAATAACTAGATCCAAACCATCATCATCAAGTACTGGGCTTGGAATAGGAACATCATGTTCAGGATCTACAAACGCCTCTCTAGTATAAACCACAGGTTGATCCTTAGTAGCCATAATATGATCAGTGATAAGTGGCTCTTGATCAACATCAGCAGTCTCTGTTGTCCTTTCTGTAACAACGGGATCAACATCATGCTCTGTAGTGTCAGCAGGATCTTGAGAAACTATGGGATCAGCAGTTTGCTGTCCACTAGATTCTCCAACTTCAGTGGCATGTTGTTGTGACAATGAAAAATACATATGTGAAGTGAGATCTCTTAAGCTCTGCTCTAGAATTTGAACATAATTGAATATGAAGTTTTGTTAATGTTCAAGATTCTTTATCTTTTCATCCTTCTCAAACAGCTACCTCTGCATATTATCAATGAACTGAGTCTTTTCTAAGATCTCACTCTCCAATGTATTAACTCTTTGCTCCAGTGTAACAGATGTAGGTGAACTAGTAGAAGTACTAGCACCTTATGTTGGCGCAGGAGGCGTGTTAAGAAAATCTTCCATTCCTACTATCTCCTCAAACCCTTGATCTCTTGGTGGAGTACTCAACACATCCTTTGTAGCAGGCATAGTAGATGGTGTCTCTAAAGTAGCAGCCTCGCTAACTGTGGTAGGAGTCTCAGAGACAGGTACTTCTTCTTCAGTCAACATAATGGTCGCAGGGGTCCAACGCTTTCTCAATACACCTCGTCCTCTACCCCTACCATGTGGACTTTCACCAGCTCTTCTTGTCGTTCTCTTTTTTCTACCTCGAGAAATAGGTACATCTTCAAGAATAAAATCTGCATCACATTCCTTAGCAGTGTGTTTGGCTGGCATTTCTTACACTCTAGGACGTTCCTAAAGGACATATGGCACATTCCCAATCTGATCACTATCAGTTTCGCTTTCCAAACTAAAACACGAATCTATCTCGGCATCAATCGAAGTTCCAGCTGGTTATGAAGTTTCAGGAACATGTTTAGGAATAGTAGTTGAAGGGCCAGCTTGATCAGCTTGTATAGCCACTTCTTTAGTCTATTGAGCATCTTCCTGATAATCTTCTACAAATCTTCCAAGTTTAGAAAAGTGAGTTCCATCCCATGCGTTGCCTCTAGCCCCCATAAGATAAGTGAATATATCCTTCTTCATCATTATCACAGCATAAGTAGATGAATCAGATATTGCTAGCTCAGGATGAGCAACATTCACTATCATCTGTACAAATCGTGGGTACATAATAAACTTCTTCCCAACTGCAGCTATTACGTTCCTCTGCATCTCAGAAAATCGCCTTGGATATGTTGTATGGTAGATTATCAACTAGAGATATCAGTAGTGATCCGAATATAGCACTTAGGTTGTCCATGCCGGCTTTCAGATTGCTTAGGCAATGTATAACAACATGAAACAAGTACTTCCAGAATGGTGGAAGGTACATCTTCTCAAGAGATGAATATCTATAATCATATCCCATCCTCTTTAGGCAATCTTTAACCACGTCATCATCAATCTTGATAGGCGCATTTGGTTGATCTTCTAATAAAAAAACACTGTTAATCACTTCGGCAGTGATAACAACCCTCTTGCCTTTCACAGTGGCAGATATACATGGTTCTCCAGCCTCATCTATCTCATTTACAGCTGACTGCCAAAACTGATCTATCATGTCTGTAAAAATAGTCTGATTAGTAGAAATGGCATGATAAATCTGTGAAGTCTTCAGTCCATCATTTAGAGATCTAAATAAGACTTTGTCATCTGAAACTTCTCCAAGATAAGCCACAACATTATGGTTCTTGTTAAAGACCATAGATCACGCCATCTGAAAAGTTAAACTAACTAGTATTAGCACACAAGAAGAATTTCACACTCAGAAAATTTTTTGAAAAATTAAACTTCTCGCACGAAAACATTATGTTTTCAGATTCAACTTTTAGCGCGACAAGAAAGGTTATCGCATGAAACTGAATTTGACCAGAAGTCAACTTCTTGCGCGACAAGTCTACTTTTCATGCAAGTAGTTCTATGCGAATTTGAAAGTTCTCCTGTCTGTTCATTTTTAACATACTTTTCGCATGCGACAAGTCTGTAATTTTTAGATTTTCAATCAGCCATTTTCAGAGTGTTTTAACCAATAAATCATGTTCATTAAGTGTCTTCTAAGTCATTATTAAGGTTTATTATATTTAATTTGTTCAATTTAAGATGTATATGTCCATTTAAGATTTGGTCAAGAATCAAACACACTTAAATCTATGCAAACAATGTCAGTATACCTCATCAAATACTAGAATATCAAAATGCGACCACTATGAACACAAATATTGAATCAAACGAGCTTCTTACACTTAGAATTTTTTTAGAGAAATTTTCTGGAAGTTTTTGTGTGAATAGTGTACTTTTCGCTCAACTGTTTCTTTTATAGCCTTCTGACTTCTCGCGCGAGAAGTCAGTGTTTTCGCACACTTGAACTTTTCGCACACGAGAAGTTCAATTCCATTGAACTTTAAAAATTTTCAAATTTTCAAATTTGTTTATCCTATGAAGCCATTTGATTTATTATGATAAAAATTATATTTAACTAAGTGTTTACAATTATCTAAGAACCCTTAATTTTTAAAAATTTTTGAAAATTTTGTAAAAACAAAACAAGTGTAAAACAAAGCTTAACAGAAAATCAAACTTATATTTTTCTTTATATTTACAAATTAAATGTTTTTGGTAAATTTTCAAGTATAGGTTTCTTATGAAATCGATCATAAACATCGTCCAGCTTTATTCAAATAAGACTGGTTATGTTGATTGTCAATATATTTTGTCCATATTATACTTAGACTTCAATATTTTTACTTGGACATATGTTATGTGATTTTATCATATTTAGATTGAATTATATGAAATTTGTGCGTCTCACAATCAAAAATCCTGTAGAATCTTATCCAGCTTCAAGACACTATTGAGATTTCAAGTCACCTCAACTTGACTTAAACCTTTTACCTTTAATCAATATTTTTAGAATTATTTTTCTCTAATATAATATCTATTAAGAGCATAACTAGCCTGAGAAACGTTTCTGAACACAGAATATTAACAAGTTTTAGGACTTATTAACAGCCAGTCGAACTTATGTTTTGCCCCCGCAAGACGTTTAGGACTTATATGCCAAATTGGACTTAGATACCCCATTTTTGATTTTACCTCCTGTGTCAGAACATATTCTCAAAAAGAAAATATTTATCATATAGTATGTATGTCTATGACATATCTTTTATTATTGTGCTTATTGACATCTTTTATTCCTATATGGCCTTTTATCTTTTTGCTCTTTTATTTATCTTTATTTTCTCTTTTGTTTTTGCTTGACATATACTTTTCATCATTTGATATATATATATATATATATATATATATATATATATATATATATATATATATATATATATATATATATATATATATATATATATATATATATATATACATATATTTTTCCGAAAGATACTGAATCAAACGATAATGGGCTTGAGTATGACTAGACTATAACTCTCAGTCTGTTTTAGCATGAAGTTAGAGTTACCACAAAACCTTGATGAGTAACCCACTTCAATCATTTTGAGTTTACTTTAAGTGTATCACAGATCATAGTGCTTTTTAGTCTTGGAAGTCAAGCCTATCAACAAATCAAACATAATCCAAGTCAGTTTTTCTATGCTTTAAGATGTACTGAATCAAAATTAAGAAATGTACTATCATTTCTTAATATGTAAAACAAAATATTTTTGCAAATTTTCTTTTACTCCCCCTAAGAATAAAAATCTTTTTCGAGACATTTTCAAATTTTTAATAACAAAAATCTTTTCAAGATATTTTTATATTTTCTCCCTCTAAAATTATGATTATCTGCAAGAAAATAACAATTTTAACTAAAAATGAAAACAATTTTTAAAAAGGGTGTATGGATAACCATTAACCAAAGTTAATCATTCCCAGAGATTGGACTAAAAAATCAAATCTGGAATGATCAAACGCTTTAGTAAACAAATCAGCAATGTTGTTTTCTAATGAAACTGATTCAAAATGAATAAGTTTTCGATCAAAACAATCACGGATAAAGTGCATGCGGATGTCGATGTGTTTTGTCTTTGAGTGTTGGATTGAATTCTTCATAATATTTAACACTGTAGTGTTATCATATAAAATTTTGGTGTCATAAAGATTAATGCCATAATCAAGAAGTTGTTGCTGAATCCAAACAATCTGTGAACAACAACTTGATGCAGCCACATATTCAGCTTCTGCAATGGATGTGGATACCATTTGTTGTTTCTTACATTGCTAAGAAATTAATCTGTTGCCAAGAAATTGACATCCACCGGTGGTCGATTTTCTATCCAAAGTACATCTTGCATAATTACTGTCAGTATAAACATATAAATTGAAATCGAAATTTTTAGGTTACTAAAGGCCGTGTGTTGGTTGACCCTTGAGATATTTAAAAATCCGCTTGTCAGCTTTCATGTGAGATTCCTTTGGATTACTTTGATAACATGCACACTGATAGACAGGAAACATGATGTCTGGTCTGCTAGCAGTGAGATACATCAGAGATCCAATCATTAACCTATACAAATGTTGGTCAACGTCTTCACCCGTGAGATCTAGAGTTAAAGTCGGACGAGAAGTCATTGGAGTGGAAGAAATCTTGGAGTCTTGAAATTTATATTCTTCAAGAATACTATGAACATATTTTTCTTGATGAATTAGTATTCCCTTATCATCTTGTTTAACTTGAATACCCAAGAAAAATGTCATTTCTCCAAGAGAACTCATCTCAAATTTCTTCTTCATCATAGCTTCAAATTCCTTGCACAAATCATCATTGGTAGATCCAAAGATAATATCGTCGACATAAACTTGAACGAGAATAAGAACATCACCAGTCTTCCGTAAGAATAAAGTTTGATCAATTGCACCCCGTGTATAACCATTTGCAAGCAAATGTTTAGTGAGGGTAGCATACCAAGCTCGTGGTGCTTGATGTAAGCCATACAGTGCTTTGTTCAACCTAAAAACATATTCCGGATGATCTGGATCTTTAAAACCAGGTGGTTGACAAACATAAGTTTCTTCTTTCATTTCGCCATATAAGAAAGCAGTTTTGACATCCATCTGATACACCTTGAAGTTCTTGTATGAAGCATAAGCCAAAAAAATACGTATAGCTTCTAGTCTTGCAACATGAGCATATACTTCTTCATAATCAAGCCCTTCAATTTGATAGAATCCTTGAACAACAAGTCTGGCCTTGTGGCGAACAATCACATCTTTTTCATCCGTTTTGTTCTTAAAAATCCATTTAGTACCAATCGACAACTTACCCTTAGGTAGTTCACACAGATGCCATACATTTGGCTTCTTGAATTGCATCAACTCGTCTTGCATAGCCTCTACCCAACTGTTTTCCTTTAGGGCCATCTCAACGTTCTTTGGTATAATTTATGAGATAAAGCATGAATACAAACATGTGTTTATTATTCCCGATTGGCTTCAAGTTTGGACACCTTATGATAACGGACCATGATTGCTTTAGTTGGATGGTCTTTATGAATTCTCAGCTATGGAATGGCATCTTCAGAAATAACTTCGTCTAAGTTAGACATGTGACCAGCTGGTTCTTCAGCAGTGTTCCCTCCTTCAGATTGATAAACAATATCTTCCTCTTGAAGATTATCATTGTCAACAGATAGATCTTCAAATGGTACTTGAATTGTATCAGTTGGATCAATTGTATAAAAAGAACTCTGATCAGAATCCTGTGGAGCTTGTGCAACAAATGGATCAGAATAAGATGAATCAGATTTAGAAATAGAATGTGGATCGGCCGCAACATTTGAAGAAGAAGGTATATCTGAAGATATTCCTGTTGCTGGAGAAGTGATGGATCTAACATCATCAGCAAAAATATCTTGAATTAAGGATGTCAAAGGTAGATTTGCTGTAGAAACAGCAAATGATCGATTAAATGTTTTAATTAATGAAGCATAATCATATACCCATGAAGGTGCATCTGTTTTGTTAGATTCATGCCAATCAATGTCAAAAGAGTCAATTATTTGTTTGGATCTCTTATAATAAACCTGATATGCGATTTCGTTAGCTGAATATCCAACAAAATAACATTCATAAGCTTTTTCATCAAATTTTGATTTAGAGTCAGATATGTTTAACAAAGTACAACAACATCCAAAAATTTTGAAATATTTGACTTTGGGTTTATTTATGAAAAAGATTTCATAAGGAGTCATATTCTGTTGTTTGTTGATTAACACACGATTCTGAACATAACACCCAGTGTTAACAGCTTCAGCCCAGAAGAATGATGGTAATTTGGCTGTTGATAACATGGTTCTGGCTGCTTCAATTAAAGTTATGTTTGGTCTTTCAGCAATTCGATTTTGTTGTGGAGTTCCTGCAGAACTAAATTGTCTTGGAATCCCCTTTGAATCACAAAATTCGTTTAGTGTACGATTGCAAAATTTGGTTCCATTATCACTTTGAATGCACTTGATTGTTTTGTCAGTCTGATTCTGCACAAGTGTCATGAATTTTATAAGCAAATGAGGTGTCTAATCTTTTTGTTGCTAAGAAGAAAACCCATTTAAATCTTGAAAAATCATCAGTAATGACTAAACAATATGCATGACGTCCCAAACTCAAAACACTAACAGGACCAAATAAATCCATGTGTAACAGTTGAAGAACATAGTCAATTTTGGTATGACCAACTAGTTTATGAGGAAGTTTGCATTGTTTGCCTTTTGAACATGACAGACAATGTTCAGTTAGTTGAAATTCTTTCAAAGGTAGGCCTATAACATGATTTCCTCTAACCAACTTGTTCATATTTTTAACGTTTACATGTCCAAGATGACGATGCCATAACATTGTATCACTTTTCGAGGCTTTAGATAACAAACACGACGCAGTTACAATGAATGTGAACCATTCATATCAAGTAAGTATGTCTTTTTGTCTCTCGGTGTTCTTAATAAGACCCATTCATCAGGAATTACAAATCCAGGTTTTAGAATAAGACAGTCTATATCAGTGAAGTGTGTTGAATACTTTTTGTCACAAATTTGAAAGACACTAAGCAGATTATGTTTTAGTTGTAACCATTCGTGTTTTCGTTAATTGATAGTTAACCTTGTTATGTTCTTGTAAGGACCATTTATGTCATTTAAGAAACTATATGGGTTGTTTATGAATGTTTCTTTTATGGTGCATTAATTCATTAATTTAAGAGTTAATAATTTGTTTTTAATATAATAAAACATAATAATAATAGTTAAAATAAGATAAAAATAATAATAATAATAGAAATAATAATTTATAAGAGTTAAATAATTAACAAGTTTACAATGTTTAAAACTTAAAGTTTAATTAAGTTAGGGGGCCTTTAAGACAATTTACAAACTTAAAATAGAAGTTTTGTACCTAAAATATTAAGTTGAAAACCGCAGGGACTAAAGCTGTAAATATTCAAAACCCAAACCCCCTCCCCTCTTTTCCCCCGTGATTCCGGCGAGGGCTCCGGCCAACTCCGGCGAGACCCCAAAACCATCGAAACCCTTCGAATCTTGATCCCAAACCGTTCCAAATCGATTCGTGAACCCGTTTCGAACTTGAACACGCACCTTAATTGCGTTTAGACGTCGGTTATGAACCCAATCGGTTTGAATAACCGAAGCTTTTAATCATAGAGCCGTTCGAACATTAAAACTCAATAATAATCAAATTAAATGTATCATAATCGAACGTTTAACTAATCCTAAGCTGCTATCAATCTCAATTTCACCTGAAACTCACACGAACATCACATTCGATCATCCCCTTCATCGCGACCTGCAACATTAGTATTCTTCAACACTCGGTCATTATTAAGTGAAATTGATAAAGGGCTTTCAATCATCGAGACCAATAGAAGCTTTCTGTGCAACGAATTTGGTTATCATCATCATTTGCACATCGATTGATTATAGCTTCGGTCGCGGCCTGTTCTTCGTCTTCCTTATCATCAATTCGACTTCAACCGGGTAATTTAACCCACCTACATACTCGATTTTTCATGGGGAACAAAAGCCCCATGATCATTAGCGTTAACAGTAACGAATTGATCTTCAATTTGGTTCAAATCGTTCTAGGGTTCATATGGTTTGGGGGTTTTCTTTGTATTTGTGAATTAAAACCCATTTCCTAACAGGCATAGGCGCCCCAGCCTAATGGTAACACATCACTTTTCTATCCTTGAGGTCCCGGGTTCGAACCCGGGCACCCCCCCATTTTTTTTAAAACTCGTTTTTTTTAACCTATTTAAGTCCAGAAAATTTATAAAAAAATTATAAAAATCATTTTTAATGACTAAAAATTATTTTTAGTTACCCCAATATTTTCTGTAATTTTAATATATTTTTTTAATAAAACAATATGACAAAAAAAAAAAATCATTTCCAGTTATTAGCTATAAAATGGACTTTAAAATGATAGCTTAAATCAATAAATTATTATTGATCCAAACGTTACCCTTAAATTATTGATTAAATCATGATTATTTTAAATAATTATAAAAGTTTATTTAAACTTTATATTTAAACTTTACTAGTTATTATAGATGATTTACATTTATTTCTTTATATTAAAATACTTAAATAGTATATTTATTTCTTTTTCATTGAATCCAAAATATAAGCGGACCCTTTGTTAAAATTATTTATTTGTCAAAAGCCCCAAACTCCACTTGAAACCCTAGTTCACGTATGAATCGTTAAACTTATCTTTAGACTTAATCTTGGAATATATACGTTTAGGTATCTTGTAAAAGGAATCGTTGGAGCACCACTTAATTACTTGTTATTACCTTTAACACCAACTTATATCATGTGAGTTTTTCCATGCCCCTCTTTTACTTTATTTCACACCTTTTGGGGTGAAACATGTTAACTTTATAAACTTGCACTTGTAAACATCTTGATACTTGTAAACGCACATGCAATTCATCTTTACTTTTTGTTATGGTTATTTGTAATATTGTGAGCCTTATATGATGAACACTATATGTTGACAATCATTAACTATTGCTAGCCTGGCGACGTCATAGATCTATGGGCCTGACAAGCCTATTTGGTGCTAAAGCCGAGGTTATTGCCGGCTCCTGATGACGTATGCTTGTTCATCATGGGAACCAAGTACACTTAGCTAATCGTTAAACTTGTAAATGATATTCTTGGTCAAGGTTTGATTGTAGCTATATGTTATCTATAAACTTGCTTTATTCGTAACCATTGACATGAATTGCTACTTGTAAACTTTTATATATATGTATGCTTAACCTATGGAAACTCACCAACTTTTAAAGTTGACCCTTTTATTTTTAACATGTTTCAGGAAATGCACAAGGTTGATGATTATCTTTTGAAGCATGCTTACACCTAGGATTTGGACCTAGAAAAAAATAAATAAAATAACATGAGACTTGAAAGTTGAACTTTGTTTATTTTTGTTTGTTGAGATATTTGATTGTAATGTTTATTTCAACTATTGAATTTTTATATTTACAATTTATGGTAGTGTTATGTGGCTGTGAACAATCTTAACCCTCACATCTCGACGTTTCCGCCGTTAAGGTTGGGGTGTGACATTAGTTCCTCTACAAAATTGACATCTTCAAAACTTAACACACCATTCGATACCGTACCTTTCTTTGTAATCTTACCACCTTTATCTCCTGCAAAGATAACATATCCTCCATTGTAAGGTTGTACGTTGTTTAACAGAGATATATTACCAGTCATGTGCCGTGAACAACCACTGTTAACATGCCAAACACTCTTGATGACTTGTCTTGGTTGTTCCTGCACATTTGAACAAATTTATTCATATTTAGGAACCCAAGCCATGGTTGACTTGAGTACTTTGTTTTCATCCAAATATGATACAAATTGTAATATCATATCTCTTTTGTCATCAAAATGACATTGATTAACAATATTAGGCTTAGATGGTTTTTCTTTAAGTTTCCACTTTTGAATTGGTTTAATCAGATGTGTAACCATTTTCTTTAAAGTGGTCCGAATTAAAGCAGAAGTGCTATTATCAACATGTACAGATTTCACATTTGACTTTTCTTTATTCATATTATTACTATTATTTACAAAAGATTTTGACTGATTTGAATTCCTTTTGAATTTGGCATTTAAAAAGAAATATTTTCTATTATTTGAAATCAAGTTGTAAAATCTTTGTTTGCTTAACAATTGATGTTGATGATGATAATTTCTAGCCTTATGATTTGGCTTGCCACATACATAACAACACATTTTATGATATGTATTTGACGCTTGTGTATTTTGCACAAACTGTTTATGATAACTTCCATAGTTATCATAGAATCTGGCCTTAAAATTTCCTTGGCCTTGTGATTTTTTAATAGTCTCTCTTTTTTTTCTCTCGTTATGGATTGTTTGATATGATTCCAGAAGAATTGAGGTATCTGTTTTAGCTTTTTCATTCACATTTGAAGCCGATGTGGCATGAACGGTAGCTTTAGTCTTTTGAGTCGTAGTTACTGGAATTGGACCAGTGTCTTTGATACCTGTTCTACAAACATCTTGTTTCATAGAGTTAGCAATAATAGAAGGTTTATTTTTAAAGATACTGACATTGGTGTTTTTTAAAAATATGATCTTTTTTATCAATGTTGCCTTTTGAAACAAATCTGTTCTTGAAATCAGTTCTCAAGTCAGATACGGATGTTGTGACTTGTTTTCTTTCTTTGTCCTTAAAATCTATTTTTGATTTTAGTTTCTTTTCTTTGTTAAACATTTTTGAACAAACATTTGTAGCACTAAAAACTTTCGAACTATCATTAATAACTGATGATGAATTACATGAAGATGATTACAATTTTTATTTTCCTGAAAATCTAATTCATCATCACTTTCCCAATCTTCAACCAACCCGTCCTTTTTCACACTTTCTACAAAAAATTGTTATGATTAATTTTAATTTATGTTTTTATGATAGGGTCAACAACCATTGAAACATCGACTGGAGGTGTTAAGTCTGACTTTGGTTGAAAACCTCGATTGGAGGTGTTAAGTCTGACTTTGGTTGAAAACCTAATCCATAGGTCTCTTCATCATGAGTTGTAATTGATGAAGGCAAACATGTATAATCATGATTAATAGGTGGTGCAATGTTTGAATAACCAACTCCACCTTTATCACAATTAATTTTCTGTGTCATTTGAGACTTGATTATACCTTCAACCATGTTTGATGACAACTCAAATTTTTCAACAATCAATTTAGCAGATAAGAGTTCACTGTTAAGTTTATTAATTTCTAAAGATAGTTCATTGCTACGTGTTGTTAAATCTTTTATGTTATAATCTTTATCATGAAGATTTAATTTTGATTGACAAATCGGTTTGTTTAAACCATCTATCTTTTCTTTAAAAATTTTCTCATTAGTTTTATATTTACGAGCTTGATATTGAAGTTTTTCAACTTCTAAGATCAAGCATTCATTGTGAACTCTATATCTTTGTACCTTTTCTGAACAAATAGTTGAACAAAGATTAGAAAATATCTCTTCCGTTTCTTTATCTCTTTTCTTCTCTTCAGGTAAGATGTTTACCATGAAGGCTTTCAACACAACCTTTTCTTCTGCTTCTTTTGTTGGAATGATCTCAACAACATTTTCTCTTTCTTCACAAGCAGATGCCGGAGTAAACTCAACAGCATTTTCAGGTTTCTCATTCTTCTTCCCTTCAATAATGTTTGATTGAGTTGGAGTAGTCTCAACATCTATTTCATTAATCATACTTTCAGCCTGCACTTCCTCAACTTTCACATCTTCAACTCTTTTCTCCTTAACTTTCTCAGCTTCAACCTTTTTTTCTTCTTCAAACACACCTTTCATCAAATCATCTGATACAAACTCAGCTAGTACATTGTCTTTAACATGCTCTTCAACAGTTTGAATTTCTGCCAACAACACAGTGGAAAGCTTGATGTCTAGTATCTCCGTTTGATCTGACCAGTCGTATTCTCTGTCAGTTTGAGAGACTAATGCTTTGTTGTTAGATGAGCTAGCTTTGTCTCTTTTTGTCTCTACCTCCACGGTTACCATTTTCTTCCCACTTTGTGTTTGACTTGACCTGCCTTCAGTACACTCTCTAGCAAAATGGCCAAATATGTCACAATTACAACATCTCAAGCTTGACTTATCAAATCCAATTTTGCTTGAGTTGTTCTGCCTAAAAACCTTTCTCCTCGTTCATCTACCAAAATTCTTTGCTCTATAAACCACCATTGCCATTTGATATTTAATATCATTCTCTTCAACATCATCAAGATTGACTTGTTGTAAGTCATCGACCAAGATGTTTGGTGCTAGTCTTCTAACAGAAAAAGATTCATAACTGTTCATGAATGATGTAAATAGAGCCAGGTGCTCTTTAGCAATCTAAATGGTTTGTCTGTTGGGTTGAGAGTTTACAACAAAGGCTTGTTGTGTAGGTTGATTGGCTTGACCTTGAACGTAGGTTGGAGGTTATGATTGAGCTTGAGCTTGACTGTAAGAAATCTGATGAGGAGCTTGGAATTGAGGCAAGGATTGATCTTTGACAGTTTGATAAGCAGGAGTTGCTGATTATTATTGCTGACATAACTGAGAGTAGCTGACATAGTAATTTGGATTACTAGCCATCTTGGCATATAATGTTGATGCTTCAGCTCCCATCGTGTTGATATAATTAGCAGCCCTCTGCTTGTCATCCATGTCATAAGATTTGATAGTGGAAATCAGATCACTAAGGAATAGGGTGAACAAATCCTTGTTTAGTTTAATCATAGTGCCGTTGTTATTCCAGCTGTAAGGCAAGGAATTTAACAGCTTTTTGTCCACTGAGATGTTCTCTAGTGTGATTCCCACGAATCTAGACATTTGAGCCTCCAATGTCTCACCAAGAATATGATTGAACATGTTGAACTCTTGGATAAGCATATCCTTCCGACTCCGCCTCATGTCTTTGTTCCCTATAATTTGCTCTTCCATGGCATCCCATAGATCCTTTGCCTTCCTATAATCCTTAAATTTCTGAGCTTTTTCAGTGGTAAGTGCCATTGTGATGGCAGCATACACCTTATCATCGAGCTCCATCTTCTTCATATCCTCCTTATCCCAGAGGTGTTAAGGCTTCGACACTAAGTCTCCTTTGTCATTTGTGTATATTGGGATATAGGGACCCTCTTTGATAGATCTCATCATCCTGGGTTTAGTATAAATGACATGGTTCTCAAAGCGATAGACCCAGTCCGGATAGTCTTCTTCGTTGAGAAGTCGAGGAGGCTTCGTGCTTGTTCCGATCTCATTATCGAGATTAAGAGTGGTAGTGATGTGCTTCAAGTTTGCCATTATGAAGACTTAGATATAAACTGAAAGAAAAACTTCAAAACTGGAGTTCTCGCTCGAATGATATAGTTCTCGCGTGAATAGTCTTCAGCAGAACTAATCACCCAAGTTTTCGCACAACTTCTCGTGCGGTAAGTTTTGTAACTGAATTTTACAAAAAAGGAATCTTTCTGTAATAGAATTTCAACAAACTTTTTCACTTCTTGCGCGAACAACAACTTTTCATGTGCAAAAATTAACTTTCGCTTGAACAAACTCAGTCAATTTCGACAATTCCAGCCTTCAATCAAACACCAATTTGTTCAAAATTAACTGTTTGATCTTTTAATTAGTGATTTTAGGTTCGGTTATGATCCTAATCGTCTCTAATTGATTGAATTAAGCTCAATTAATCACCAAAACTAGTCAAATCTTCAAATGAACAGCATAACATCTTTTTAGCTCTTACAAAAGTGATCAAATAAGCCATGAATTTAGTAAATCTTCAATTATCTTCAAAACGGATCTTGTGAACACTTCAATAAGAACTAATCAACCTTTGATTCAATCGATCAAGAGCACACCTTGCTCTGATACCAATTGTAAGAATCAACACATTACAATGATTGATCTCGTGATGAAAATACGGAATGTTGATATCACGGAATAGGATTGAATAGTAATTGAAGAACACAAACGCAAATGTAAATAAATTTTGATTGTATTGCTCTCTGATTTAAAAACTATTACAATACGAATGAAATCAGGTAAATGACAAAAGCTCATGAAATACATTACAAAACTTTTATTTATACTATTCTATGAAGTTCTCGCGCGACTTACAAGTTCTCGCGCGATCAACAGGTTTTCGCGTGAGAAGCAAGTTATTGCGCGGCAACTCTTACTATTCGCGCGACTCGATCTTCTTCATCTTGATTTGATTTCCCGAGCCTCTAGGTTCAATCACTACATGTATTTGGAAAGAAAATACCTTTATAGCCTTCTTAAAAATATTAGTTTTTAAAACAATTTGCTTCTATATATATGTATGTATATGCCCTGATTATGCTGTTAATTAAAAATTTTATACTCCAATAAAAAAAGTGACTAAGTGAGACACGTAGCAATACCACATTTATTTTCATCAAAATTTTTATGCTTCTCACTCATATTAAGATAACTTTATTTATTACTAATAATATTATTTAATTCTTTTTTAGATTACAAATAGGTTTTTAATATATTAAGATAAATATCTTTTTATTAATGTTATTTCTAAGAAATTTTTTTATAAAATAAGAATTTTTTTATAAAACATAAATATTTTCAAAAAATATGAAATATTTTAAAAAGTAAATTTTTACAAACCAAAAATAGTTAATAATTGTGAGTTAAAATAAAGAAAATTCTAAAAATAAAACGGTTTATTTTGAAAAAAATATTTACTTTTTTTGAATTTATAAAAAAAAGTTTAAAAAATTAATATTATTAATATATTATTTATAGTTATTGCTTATATGTAATTTCAATTATATGTTATCTTAAAATATTAGTTTATAGATAATAAAATTTATTCTAATTAATATTATATTGATTTAACACGTGTAATACACGTACTATTAAAATTAGTTATTCATATATATATATTGCTTTAAAGATTCAAATACCTAAGCATTATTTTATAATAGTTTTTTCTTATTTCAAGATCTAATAAGAAATTCGAATAGAATATTATTGTATAACACTAATTACTTATCCATGACATAATCAATGACGTTCTTAATTTTGTTCTCCTTCAAAATTTTAAATTTTGTTCTCCTTCAAAATTTTAAGGTTTGGGTGATAAATTAATTAAATGTCTTTACTATGAATTTTTTATTTGAACAAAAGTGAATGTGAAACTTAAAACAGTTATATTAAAATTTTCTTTAAAGTAAATATAAGTACGGAACATCTATTATGCTCTCTTCCAGAATATATATGAGGAATACAATATACATAATATGATAAACCGAAAATAGTTTGACCCATTGTTGTTTCTTTTATTCACATAGTACCTTTGCCAATCGAATAATTCAATATGATATATTTTCTTTAATTACATCTACTTATAAACCATTTAATTTTACTAATATATACACCACAATTAATTTATATCAATCTTCCATATTACTAGACTCGAACTCTTAAATACAAAAAAAAAAAACTTTACAATTTTAATTTTAAATAATTTTATCATTAAACCCAACCATATAAGCGTAGACGCTATATGTTAAATATCGCACTGGTCTCAGCTTGAGAAAATAAAATAAAATATTGTTCAATTATTTCATGATGCGATATTCAAGAGTGTAGTGGCTAGTCACATGTAATTTCATAAACTATGGTATTCGTGTTGACTACCTGTCTCAGTTATAATGTATATATTTACTACTATATAATACACTAGCTTTAATAACTCATGTATTCACGTGTTGAATAAATAAAATAAAAGTATATTCATTATAAAATGATATTATAAGATAATACATGATTGAAATATTTTTTATTATAAACGTTTTAAAAAATTGTCTTTTTTAGAAACTTTCTTGTCATAACTCTAAATTTTAAATATTTTTGGTTTGTAAAAATTTTACTTTTTAATAATTTTAAATATTTCATATATTTTAAAAAATTCAATGTTTTATAAAAATTTCTTATTTTATAAATTTTTTTCTTAGAAATAACATTAGTGAAAAAAACGCTTTTCTTAATTTATTAAAAAACTATTTTAATTAAAAAAATAATTAAATGATATTTTTAGTAATTAATATGATTATTTAATAGGAGAGAGAGGTGGAAAAAAAATTGATGAGAATGAATTTGGTGTTGACACGTGTGACTCTTAGTTACCCTTTTATTAAAGTAGAAAGATTTTATGAGGTTAATATATTAATTTTACTTTAATTGTATGATGGGTAATACAATATTTCAAGCATAAAATACAAATGCCATATGCAATACTTTTATTTTTAACCCTATTTAATAAAGTCTTTTAACTTACATATTATTAATATATTATTTAATAATATGATGTTATTTAATTTAATACATTAAATAACATATTTTGTTAGTAAATGACATATTTTTTAATATGTATAAAAAATATAATAATAAAAAATATAATAATATTAATAGTAATGTTTCTTTTTATTAAAAGTTTAATGTTTCTTTTTATTAAAAGTTTAACACCAATAACCACAATATTATGTTAAAATTTAATACTGTGTTTTTGTCATGTTATTGTATCTGTAATAATCTAATAATAACATATCATTAATCATGATACAATATTCTACATTTTATGATAGTTTTTATTCAAATACTTTTAACGTATTTATTTTACTTGATATCCACAACTTATTAAATATCATATGTTTAATTATAGTATCATTACGATATAATAACGAATCACTAAAGCATGTGTAGATATCCATGAGAATCCGAACGCTTATATCATTGAACTCACTAAAATCATGATAATCCCAAAAACTATCATTGCGATGTTCACATATACATTTAAAAACAAACCGCGACGAAGCACGGGTGTCCACTATACCACTATATAAAGTAAAACCATTGCAACATGTTTTGTACATTTCTTGATAGAGTTTTTAGGACGTGTTTTGGTATCCGTGTTTTATTTAATATCTTTTACTTTTTCTTTTTAGTTTGGGGTTTTGTTTTTTTTCCTCCAACACATGATTTTGTAAATATGATAATGTGATATTAGATTATAAATTTATCAGAGTTTTTGACCAAGTGTTTTTTGCATTATATGATTTTGTTTTGGTTTTATTTTCGTTCAAACATATGATTATGTCATTTTTACAAAGAAGTAAACATTAGAGTTTTACGACGGAGTGACAACCATTGCTACATGTTTTGTAACATTCCAGCTCCTCATCCATCTCAGATTGTTATCAACTGAGCACCCTTAACTTTAGAGTTCTCTTTTCACCCACAGTCAATGCGCCTAAAACGCGTTGATAATATTTATGATAGTGCATTCCTTATGAACCAGAAATCTTTTCTGTCCCCGGCCAATGTGGGATTTATCTAGAGTGTTACATGTTTTGTACCTTTCTAGATACTTAGAGTTTTTACAGTGTGTTTTAGTATCCATATTTTGATATCTAGAATCATAGAAAGATTCCCCGCATAACGTGCGGGTGGTAAAACCTGTTTTATTAAAGATTAGTTGAGTAAGAAGACAATTTTTATAATGTTAGATCCATAACTGCAAATAAAGAAGGTAACCATGGAGACTAATATAATTACGGGAGAACAATTCATATGCATAAAAATCAAGAAGTTTTACGCGTGTTACTAGCTCAATTAGTTTTAAAAGAGATATTAAATATATATGTTAGTTAAAATTAATACATATGGGAGAAATTTCTGAAAACTATATAATAATTAAAAACTATAAAAATCATGGGTTACATATATGTAACTATAAGTTATATATGTACAACTATGAGTTACGTATATGTAATACATATGGGTTACATATATGTAATGTGTTATGTTATAATCTTCGTAACTTGGGATTTAAATTAAAAAATATAATAACATAAAATAATAATATTAAAGCTTACTAAAATACCCTTCAAATAAAGAAAAATATTTATACATTATAGGTTGGCTAGATGTGATTTTCACAGGTTCTCTCAAGATGATAGTCGTCATTTGATCCACCTTCTCCCCACACATACAGAGGGAGAGGGGATTGTGTTCACTAGGGAACACCTAAAAGATTAAGAACAAAATAACACATCCTTTTTATTCATTTACATCCTACTCATTCATTTACATATATTTTTTTACTTGGAATTTCTACTTGATTTACGTTGGCCTCATGTATACAATAAAACCCCAATAAAAACTGAACAAAGCAAATTATATTTAAAATTAAAATATCTTAACAATACAAAATAATTAAATCAAAATAAATATATTAAGAAAAATATCTTTTTTTATGCGTCTCACTCATATTTAAATAATTTTATTTATTACTAATAATATTATTTAATTCTTTTTTAGATTACAAATAGGTTTTTAATATATTAAGAAAAACATCTTTTTATTAATGTTATTTCTAAGAAAACAAATTTTTATAAAATAAGATTTTTTTATAAAACATAAAATTTTTCTAAAAATATGAAATATTTTAAAAAGTAAAATTTTACAAACCATAAATAGTTAATAATTGTGAGTTATAATAAAGAAAATTCTAAAAATAAAACGGTTTATTTTGAAATAAAATATTTACTTTTTTTGAATTTATCAAAAAAAAGTTTAAAAAGTTGATATTATTGATCTATTGTTTATAGTTATTACTCATACTTAATTTCAATTATATCTTATCCTAAAATATTGTTTTATAAATAATAAAATTTTATTCTAATTAATATTATAATGATTTAACACGTGTAATACACGTGATATTAAAATTAGTTATTCATATATATTTCTTTAAAGATTCAAATACCTAAGCATTATTTTATAACAGTCTTTTCTTATTTCAAGATCTAATAAGAAATTCGAATAGAATATTATTGTATAAAATTAATTACTTATCCATGACATAATCAGTGACGTTCTTAATTTTGTTCTCCTTCAAAATTTTAAGGTTTGGGTGATAAATTAATTAAATCTCTTTACAATGAATTTTTTATTTGAACAAAAGTGAATGTGAAACTTAAAACAGTTATATTAAAATTTTCTTTAAAGTAAATATAAGTACGGAACATCTATTATGCTCTCTTCCAGAATATATATGAGGAATACAATATAACATATATGATAAACCGACAATAGTTTGACCCATTGTTGTTTCTTTATTCACATGGTACCTTTGCCAATCGAATAATTCAATATGATATATTTTCTTTAATTACATCTACTTATAAACCATTTAATTTTACTAATATATACACCACAATTAATTTATATCAATATTTCATATTACTAGAATCGAACTCTTAAATACAAAAAAAAAACTTTACAATTTTAATTTTAAATAATTTTATCATTAAACCCAACCATATAAACGTAGAGACTATATGTTAAATATCACACTGGTCTCAGCTTGATAAAAAAAAATATTGTTCACTTGTTTCATGATGCGATCTTCAAGAGTGTAGTGGCTAGTCACATGTAATTTCATAAGGTATCCGTGTTGACTACCTGTCTCAGTTATAATGTATATATTTACTACTATATAATACACTAACTTTAATAACTCGTGTATTCACGTGTTGAATAAATAAAATAAAAATATATTCATTATAAAATGATATTGTAAGATAATACATGATTGAAATATTTTTTTATTATAAACGTTTTAAAAAATTGTCTTTTTTAGAAACTTTCTTATCATAACTCTAAATTTTAAATATTTTTGGTTTGTAAAAATTTTACTTTTTAAAAAATTAATTTTAATATTTCATATTTTTAAAAAAATTCGATGTTTTATAAAAATTTCTTATTTTATAAATTTTTTTCCTTAGAAATAAAATTAGTGAAAAAAATTCTTTCTTAATTTATTAAAAAAATATTTTAATTAAAAAAATAATTAAATGATAATTTTAGTAATTAATGTGATTATTTAATAGGAGAGAGAGGCGGGAAAAAATTGATAAGGCTGAATGTGATGTTGACACGTGTCACTCTTAGTTACCTTTTTATTAAAGTAAAAAGATTTTATGAGGTTAATATATTAATTTAACTTTAATTGTATGATGGCTAATACAATATTTTAAGCGTAAAATACAAGTGCATATGCAATACTTTCATTTTTAACCCTATTTAATAAACTCTTTTAACTTAAACATTATTTAATAATATGAACTATTTAATTCAATACATTAAATATTATATTATTTGTAGTACTTGAAAATAAAATTTAAATTTATTAAAATACTATATAAATAATTAAGTATACAACTCATTTTATAATAACTAATACATATATTTTCTAGGGGTATTTTGGTTAGTCGATTTAGTATTTATGACTAAATTTGTTAGTAAATGACATATTTTTTAATATGTTTAAAAAATATAATAATATTAATAATAATGATTATTTTTATTAAAAGTTTAACACCAATAACAACAATATTGTGTTAAAATTTAATACTGTGTTTTTGTCATGTTATTATATCTGTAATAATCTAATAATAACATTTCATTAATCATGATATAATATTCTACATTTTATGATAGTTTTTATTAAAATACTTTTAATGTATTTGTTTTACTTGATATCCACGACTTATTAAATATCATATGTTTAATAATAGTATCATTACGATATAATAACGAATCACTAAAGCATGTGTAGATATCCATGAGAATCTGAGCGCTTATATCATTGAACTCACTAAAATCATGATAATCCCAAACGCTATCATTGCGATGTTCACATATACATTTAAAAACAAACCGCGACGAAGCACGGGTGTCCACTATACCATTATATAAAGTAAAGCCTTAGGATACAAATGTAATTTTACAAAAAAATTAAGACATTTAATACAACTTTATAAGCATTAGGTAGGGGTGTGCAAAAAACCAAAATAATCGAAATAACCGCCACAACCGAACCAAAAAAATCGAAACCAATTAGAAACTGATGGTTTGGTTTGATGGTTTTTTAAAAACCGATTTTTTCGGTTTGGTTTCGGTTTTGCTTTTAACAGAAACCGAAAAAACCGAACCGAAACCATAAAACCGAACTTGTAAATTTAGAGGTGTATTCATATATTATTAAACATGATACTTATTTAACTTATCCTATCTAGAATAGATTAAATATTTAGGTTTTAAAATAATATTTAAACTTTTTTGTTTGGTAGATTAATGTGTTTTATTGATTTTTTGGTTATTGTATTTCATAAATTACAATTAATTATAATGTTAAGTAATTTATAAAAATATAAAGATTATGTTTAAAGATCAACAAATGATGTAAACCCAAAACTTCTAGCTTAAATTAAAAACTTTAGACTAATTTTTTTAGAAAAAACTTAAAAGCCCAAAAAGCAAAACCGAAAAAACCGAAACCAAACCGAAACCGAAAACCAAAAAAACCGAAACCAAACGGTTTTAAAAAAATCCCTAGAAACCGAAATATCGTATTTTAGTTTTGGTTTTAGGCTAAAACCGAATCAAACCCGAACCAAACCGACCATACTCACCAATAGCATTAGGTGCAGGTGTTCAATACAATCATTTTTATTTTACCTCTTATTAATAAACTTATTATAATTAATATATTGATTAGTACATTATAAATAAGTATTACCATATTTGAATACTTAACTAAATACTTTTATAATAATAATAATAATAATAATAATAATAATAATAATAATAATAATAATAATAAAATAATAATAATAACAATAATAATAATAATAATAACATATAAATTTATAAATAAGTATTACCATATTTGAATACTTAACTAAATACTTTTATAATAATAATAAAATAATAATAATAATAATAATAATAATAAAAATAATAATAATAATAATAATAATAATAATAATAATAATAATAAAATTTATAAATAACTATTATTCTATTTGAATACTTAACTATATAAATAGTAAATACTTTTATAATAATGATGATAATAATAAGCTATATCTGTATCATCTATTATTTATTACTATTTATAAATATCTTTTTAAGACAAAATTATAATTTTGTAATAATTTTAAGATAACATATAAAGAATTGCAAGCTTTAATCTTTAATAATATAAGAAATCTTCCTATTATACTTTCATTCTGTTTTAAAAAAATGTATCATATGGTTTTCTTTCAATATATCTATATCTAATATCTAATGCCATAGTAAATCTTTTCATTGTTGTATCAAATCAATTCAACCTATACTATGTCGAACGTGAATTTTCTTGAAAATATTCGTTAAACTTTAATAATGTTCAACACTTATGTTTACTTAAAAGTTGAGTCATTCAATTATTCTTGTTAATGCTAATTAGTTTTGTAACAATGTGTTAGCTCTAACATATGCTAATAATCATAAGCCGTATAAGAGATTTAAAGCATAAAACAAAACAATTGATAGATTAAGTAAAATATAACAAGTATAGACTTGTAAATTTTTCACTCTGCCGCAACGCACAAGTTACCCACTAGTAAGTTAAGAACGATAACTTATGTTGTTAACAAAAAAAACAAAAACGATAACTTATATAGCGAAGTTTCCCATGATGTTTCCTTCATCTTTCCACACCTAATCAATGTTCCTAAAAGATAAGATTGATTTTTTCATTTTAACAATCTTTGGGGTGCATAAAAATTTAAGCGAACATAATGCATTTAGCTTCTCCCCTTCGGTACAACAAATACTCATAGCAATATATGAAAGTAAACATATGACTTATTTCTATATAATTAAATGCCAATGAATAAACAGTATGATTTTAGTTTTTTTTTTAACTTTACCCACAGTAATTTAAATATTTTTATTTTGATCACTAGAGACTAAGAAAATACTTGAGTATTAAATTTTTTTTTTTGTGATTTGTTAAAATCATTTGTTTTCTTTTATTTTTTTCCTTAGAAAAATTTGTTAACCGTAGAGTTCTCTTTTCATCCGCAGCCAATGCGCACAAAAAGTGTTGATTATATTCATGACAGTGCATTCCTTATAAACCATGAATCTTTTCACCCGCAGCCAATGTCCCCGGCCAATGTGGGATTTGTCTAGAGTGTTACATGTTTTGTGTCTTTTTAGATACTTAGAGTTTTTACGGTGCGTTTTGGTATCCGTATTTTGATATCTAGAATCATGGCAAGATTCCCAGCACAACGTGCGGGTGGTAAAACCTAGTTTTTATTAAAGATTAGTTGAGTAAGAAGACAATTTTTATAATGTTAGATCCATAACTGCAAATAAAGAAGGTAACCATGGAGACTAATATAATTACGGGAGAACAATTCATATGCATAAAAATCAAGAAGTTTTACGCGCATTACTAGCTCAATTAGTTTTAAAAGATATATTAAATATATATGTTAGTTAAAATTAATATATATGGAAGAAATTTCTTGAAAACTATATAATAATTAAAAACTACGAAAATCATGGGTTACATATATGTAACTATGAGTTATATATGTACAACTATGAGTTACGTATATTTAATACATATGGGTTACATATATGTAATGTGTTTTGTTATAATCTTCATAACTTGGGATTTAAAATAAAAAATATAATAACATAAAATAATAATATTAAAGCTTACTCAAATACCCTTCAAATAAAGAAAAATATTTATACATTATAGGTTGGCTAGATGTGATTTTCACAGGTTCTCTCAAAGATGATGTTCGCCATTTGATCCACCTTCTCCCCACACACACATACAGAGGGAGAGGGGATTGTGCACTAGGGAACACCTAAAAGATTAAAAAAAAAGAACACATCCTACTCATTCATTTACATCCTACTCATTCATTTACATATATTTTTTTAACTTAGATTTTCTACTTGATTTACGGTGGCCTCATGTATACAATAAAACCCCAATAAAAAACTGAACAAAACAAATTAAATTTAAAATTTAAATATCTTAACAATACAAACTAATTAAATCAAACAAAAATATATTAAGAAAAATATCTTTATTTTATGCTTCTCACTCATATTAAAATAATTTTATTTATTACTAATAATATTATTTAATTATTTTTAGATTACAAAGAGGTTTTTAATATATTAAGAAATATATCTTTTTATTAATTTTATTTCTAAGAAAATAAATTTTTATAAAATAAGAATTTCTTTATAAAACATAAAATTTTTCTAAAAATATGAAATATTTTAAAAAGTAAATTTCTACAAACCAAAAATAGTTAATAATTGTGAGTTATAATAAAGAAAATTCTAAAAATAAAACAGTGTTTATTTTGAAACAAAATGTTTATTTTTTTGAATTTATTAAAAAAAAGTTTAAAAAGTTGATATTATTGATCTATTGTTTATAGTTATTACCAATACGTAATTTCCATTATATCTTATCTTTAAATATTGTTTTATAGATAATAAAATTTTATTCTAATTAATATTATAGTGATTTAACACGTGTAATACACGTGATATTAAAATTAGTTATTCATATATATTGCTTTAAAGATTCAAATACCTAAGCATTATTTTATAATAGTTTTTTCTTATTTCAAGATCTAATAAGAAATTCGAATAGAATATTATTGTAAAAATTAATTACTTATCCATGACATAATCAATGACGTTCTTAATTTTGTTCTGCTTCAAAATTTTAAGGTTTGGGTGATAAATTAATTAAATGTCTTACTATGAATTTTTTATTTGAACAAAAGTGAATGTGAAACTTAAAACAGTTATATTAAAATTTTCTTTAAAGTAAATATAAGTACGGAACATCTATTATGCTCTCTTCCAGAATATATATGAGGAATACAATATACATATATGATAAACCGACAATAGTTTGACCCATTGTTGTTTCTTTTATTCACATGGTACCTTTGCCAATCGAATAATTCAATATGATATATTTTCTTTAATTACATCTACTTATAAACCATTTAATTTTACTAATGTATATACCATAATTAATTTATATCAAACTTTCATATTACTAGACTCGAACTCTTAAATGCAAAAAAAAAATTTACAATTTTGATTTTTTATAATTTTATCATTTAACCCAACCATATAAGCGTAGACACTATATGTTAAATATTGCACTGGTCTCAGTTTGAGAAAAAAATAAATAAAATATTATTCACTTGTTTCATGACGCTATCTTCAAGAGTGTAGGTATAACTTTTTTATTTCTTTCTTTAAATAGACACCCAATTAATATATATTTTTGTTCCAGTTCATATGTGAGCTAGTGCTAACTTTTAGATCATGTACAAATAACATTATTTAATCATCATTTAAAACACTTGGTATAAAATATCATATAAAGTATGGTTTGCAAAATACATAATCGTGATAAACAAATGGAGAAAGTGGTGATTTTAATTATATATGGACATGCGGTGGGATCCCATGCATGGGTGGTAACAAAATGCAGTATAACTGGGGGAGGCTTGCAAGGGTCTGTGAGAATTAACAAAATATTCAAGAACGTCATTGATTATGTCATGGATTAGTTTATTAATTCGATTTGTTCTATGTATACGTGTAAATAGGACCGATGATAAATGGTGTATTTCATTCATTAACATGTGAGAGTTTAAATCTAAAGTGTATAGATTTCTTGGTGTTATGAGCAATTAATAGGAATTGACTAGCTGTTAATTTTTTTTGCCTACCTCATATATTTTTCCAAATATTTATGTTAGATATTGAAATGAGAAAAACTATTATAAAGAAATGCTTAGATATTTGGATCTTTCATTTATCCTATCTATTAATTTTGTTAATATATAAAATCTTTTTAGGTGATAGCAAAATTATGGCACCGTTATTTTACACACATGTATATAGATAGATTATCATGCAAAGTGTAAAAAACCTACAAATCGTATAAAGTCGCTAAGGTGTGTCATGTGTAATTGGGGCAATGGGTAAATCCATCCGGGTCATAATCATAGCAGAAGGTACATAATTATGTAACTTATGTGATAATTACACCAAGCTATTCTTATAATTACACAACACTTATATATTATGATTACACACAATAATGATTACATAACTTGTAAAATAGGTATGAACGTTACATGATAATTGTACCAGTCATTTTTATAATCAAACAAAATAATAATAATGCAAATTATTAAAATAATCATCCAATTTAGAAATATACTTACACAAGTAATACTTATAATTACGTAAATTATGCTTGTAATTACACTGAATAATAACCGCGCTAGTTTTCTAAAAAAGTTGACTTTAAAAAAAATATAGAAAGACTATGTTCAAATAAAAATAAATAAAATGCTTGATTTTATAATGTAATTTGTTAAAAAATAATATCGTATAAAAAGTTATACATGTTAAAAATGGGAGCTAGGAGTTTGAGTAAATTTAATAATTGTAGGTTATTTTATTTTACCCTCTTAAATTTTTATAACACCTCAAATTTCAGCTAAAAATGAATAAATAAAGATGATGAAAAGTTGGTAAAATTCAAAGGCATAAGTTGGCAAAAGAGAAAGTGGGAACTCAAACATTCCCCGTCTCCTTTTCCTTTCTTGTCTTCTAAATTTTCTAAAAGAAGTTAGAGAGAGTCCGGTTTTAAAGAGAGAAAGATAAAGAATAAAACAAAAGGTATAGATTTTCATACGTTTTGTAGATTTAAGCTAGAGCTATGCATATATTGTGATTACATCTCAATTAGAATGATAAAGTTAATGTTTTTACATGTGAAAGATGTAGATCTCGACATTATTCATTCTAGGTTATTGGGTTATTCGAGTTCTATTATTTATATGTTTATATGTTTCAAGGCTAGTATGCGTACCATGATGATAATTTTGATAAAGTTTATTAGAGTTTAATGATAAAGTTGGTATTTTATGAGTATTAATATGTATGCATGTATATGAAATATTTTATGCATGAATTCTAAAAAGATAGTATTTAATCGATAAAGTTGCTAAAGTATAATGAAATGTTGTTCTAGATTAATCTGTGGGGTTTACTCACCCGTATATAAGCATGGTTAAAGTTATAGTTCACCTGAAAGTAAACTTATTCAATGTATTAGTACATAACCATTATAACTAACATTATTATACATATCAGATAGCAACTCATGTGCTACAATAAAGTATTTGGATTTTTAGAGTTTGCGACAAAAGTTTAAAAATTTACAAGTAGTACCTACACTTCACTTTTGATTTTGATTCTTGATCACATAGGTTATCTTAGGGGTGTGCAAATTCGGATATTCAAAAATTTCGGATAGTGGATTTCACTATCCGAATCCAAATCCGTTCGGATATCCTAATTAAAAAAGTTGTATTATTAAATAAATTCTACAAAAATATAATAATTTTTATTAAAATTTTTTGGATATCCGGAGTTTTTGTTAAAATATCTGAAATATCTGAAAATATCTAAAATATTTAATTAATATTTAATATTTAAATTTTTATAAAAATATTTTCGATATCCGAAATATTTAAAAATTCTCAAAATCGATATCCGAATCGGAATCCGAATCCGAAATTTCAGATATCCGAAGTCCGAATCCGAATTCAAAATTTCGGATTTATGGATATTTCTGATTCGAATTCGGATTCAGATATTCTTGAACTCCCTTAGGTTATCTTTCTTTGGTTTTTGGCATCTAGTTGTTGGTGTTTTCATTTTTGGACCCCTTATTTTTCTATAAAATATAAAACAATATTTTATTTTATATAATTATATCCTATTATTGTTAGCCATTTTAGTTACATTATATTTTAAGCATTATTCTTGTGACTAATAAAACCAAATATGGGTGGAAAACATCATTGTTGTCATTGACATATCTTAACCGATTTTGGTATTCGCTTTATGTTTCTGATGAGGTGAGAAGATAACGATCAAACTCTGATAACCTATTCCATCCGTCTTTTACTAGAGTTATTTAAATTTCGAGAGGAAATTTCTTTCAACAAGCGGATGATGTGACACCCCGCATTTTCAGGTCACTTTACGGTCAACATGAACGTGGTTTTTCCACTCATACATTCATGCATTTGATGTTGTTTACTTAAATGCGTCATTTATTGCACAAACATTCATGAACCTTTCACGTAACGGTAATTCGGTTAATTGCCGGATCGCACACGCGTCTGTCCCCGAACGTTGTTGATGAGTCAAAATAGTTTTCAAACACTCATAAGTGGTGTGAAATTATGTGCTATATGATTATGTGATTAATTATGTAGCCTGGTTGTGAAAATTATGAATTTTCTAGCATTTACGTGTTTTTGCGTATTTTCGGCTTTTAACGCATAATTATAATAAAAAATGCCTTTGAACTAGAAAAATAAATATTTTTTCAAGTTATTAATGGTTGTTTGATATTATATGAGCAATTGGAGGTTTCGGTGTAGAAAAAGTTCAATTGCGTAACGTTAAAACGATTTTTATAAAAGACGGGGGCATTTCTTGTAAAAAAAAGACTAAAACCCAAAACCCTACCCCATTACCCTAATTTGGCCTCCCCCATCCCCCATTTCCTTCCCCTATTTATGAAACACACACAAGAACACACACACAAACTTTGATCTTTCAAGAATTGTTGGTGAATTCGAGTATTGCTTGCATCAAACGAATGTTAGACATCAATTTCTTGCTATCACATGCAAGAATTTAGTTTAATTTCATACTCTTTGATTATCATGATGAACATAAACCCTAGATATTCAAACTCAAATCAAGACTTGAAATTGATGATTGATTATGTGTTAGTATTTAATATAATGATGTTTGTACGGATTGGTATTGTGAAATTGTGTTATTTTGATCAAAACCCGAGACTTACTTATAATGGAAACTTTACTTTGGGGCTTTTGTTGAAATTGTATGATTTTGATGAAATTGGATGGAATTGATGGTCTTAAGATGTTAGTTGATGCTAATGGATGAAAATTCAAGTTTTGAACTTTTGATTTTGATTCGTGTCACATCCCGGCGGAAGCGTGAAATGCTTTGATGTGACTTATCTGTTCGGAACACATTGATTACAGATACAAATAATCATAATAAGTAACTTAACATAACAACACATCATCCATTCATAGATATATTCGGGTTACATACAAGATTTACATATACAAAATTAGCCAACATAATGACTTTTACAAAATCTAGTGTAACCCTATTACAAAGTACTAGTAACCGCTTCAATCTTTCAGTAATAGTGGATATGTGCGTCCACTGATATGCTGAGATCATTCAAATTCACGGTTACTTTCACACACATCTTCCCAATAACTTCATACCAACCATTATACACATCAAATAAAAGTATAATATTGTTAGTCATTCTGATTACCTGAAAAAACATACTCAAAACTGTCAACATAATGTTGGTGATTCAACATAAATAAGAATACAACCAAACCTACTTATATGCCAGGTGATTTATAATTGTCACAAATACAAATCACAAAGTCAGATAACATAGCATCACAACACTCATCCTGTTGGTGCAGGAAATATTTTCCTAATTACCGCTACCTACATTATCAGACGGTTTCTCATTCGAATTAATGGTTGCAACTTACGGCATAATGACAGTATATCTCAAAAAGGTCTTATTTAAAATTTGCATAAATCAAAAACAGTACGCTTTTTCCCCAAAAAAATCATAGATATAAAAATAGGGCTATGAAACTCACTTTAATTCTAGCAAATCCCTATAAAAATTAATTATAAGTTAAAAATAAATTATTTTATTTCTTTAAAAATTTCAGCATTTATACCTTAATTCAATAGAAATTTCAAAACAGTAGCTAAGGTTGACCATAAATTACCAAATTTTATAAACAGTAACATCTTAAAATCTAGATTAACATATAAAAATTCTAAAAATTTACATAGAAGGTCCTACATAATATTTAACATTTTATGTAAAATTTTCATAATTTTTCATACTGTTTTGCTATTTAATTCGATTTTCTAACTTCTAAAACATGTAACTTTATTATTTTAATGAATTATTTTACAAAATTTATTCTGAAAATCTAACTTACTGTAAAGGTCATCATATAATTTTTTTAGATTTTTAGCGTCTTTAAATCTTTTGTTAAGAATTTTCTTTTATTTTCCTTAAATAAATCATATAAATTAATATATCAAATAATAATTTCCCAAAATTTCCAGACTATTATCTTCAGTAATTTCTGATAGATTACAATTTTTTATTTCTACAATCACAGTCATTTAACTATTTAACTTATTTTACTTAATAATTCATAAAATATCATATGTTTTAATCCTTTAAATTCTGTTTAAATTCATGGTTTATAAAATCCTTAAATTTTAAACTTTTTGTTTACTGATTTTGGTAAAAATCAAATGTTCAAGAGAGTTTGGGAATAGTTTTGATATAATAAGCTTGTTACATATGTATGTATAACACATGTGTAATATGGTTTATAAGAATCAAAACCTTATCAAATAGATGAAAGAAAGGCTGAAGATGGTTGAGGATGGCTTCTAACTTCTTAGGTTCCAATATGTTCTTGATCTTAAAGGTGTCTTGATGGTATAACAACCGAGAGTCAAGAGGATTCTTGAAGTAAGATGGTGGTTTTGTATGGTGTTGTAGCCGAGAGGAATTGATGAGGGTGCAGAGGGATGGTTGATGAAAAGAGTGATGGTTTTTGGTGGTGTTTAGGAAGTGGAATAATGAACAATATGGAGATGGTTTGATGATAGTTGAAATGTTCAAGTGGCTGAGAGTTAGAGGGATTTTAGTGGACGTGAGGCGATTTCAAATCCTTGGTTAGCCAAGAATTTCACAACAGGGCACTAATAATAATTACTAGTGGGTTATGTGGCATCCTAAGAGGGTAGCTTAGTGTTAACTTGGTGATAGGGCTTGGAGGTCGGCCGAGGGTTGGACACCAAAAGGGGTTGAGAGGTTGCCACCAAAATACTAGCAATGATGTCCTCTGGGTAGGATAGGATTATATGGCACAATTGGAAAGGTGCTTAGTGTCCTAAGCATGGTGATAATGCATGAAGTCGGCCGAGGATGATGACTAGAAGCATCATGTGTTTGATTGTTATGTGTTATGCAATCAATGAGGATTAGTGGCTAAGATGGTGATGGTGCTTAGTAATTAGCCGAAGGTGTCCTTAAAAGAATCATCATTAGTTTGATGAGGTGTGTTTTAGGTAGTTATGTGTCCATAGGTTAAATAGGTTAAGTGTCCAACTTAGGTGAGTGGTTAGTGTCATGTTAATGGTGTTGTGGGTTGTGTTATTATGGTATTAAAACCTTCTAATTTATGTTAGTTCATGTCTTAATAACGATTAAGATGTTAAGTTGATGTTTTGATTAAACGTTTAAGTTATAAACTTACTTTATTATACGTTACATGAGAAATATATAATTCAAATAACTAATCACATAATTAATATTCTTAATTTCTCACATAGGTTACAAATGTATACCTACATGCACACGTAAAGAATCATGCATGCAAGCAAACTTATAGAGTATACCCATATATTCATACATGTTAAAGCACATATAAATACAAAAATTTAATCATGTAGGGTTATCTTAGAAATATGCATAATTATATATAAGATTTAATCTAAATAGAATCTTAATATTAAATCTCCTAACCTTAATTTTTAGGGTCGTCACATTCTCTCCCTGTAAAAAGAATATCGTCCCGAAATTTATCTGTTGTCAGTATCTGATGACATGAGAAGTTTGTCCTTATAACTGTCCTTTTCATTTAGTTTAACCTCAAACAAGTGTGGATATTTTCTTTTGATCTCATCTTCCCGTTCCCATGTAAATTCAGGACCTCATTTTAAATTACATTTGACCTTCACTATTGGGATTTTGCTTCTCCTTAATCCCTTTACTTCTCTATCCATGATTGCTACTGGCTCTTCCACAAAATGAAGTTTCTTATCTATTTTGACTTCCCTTATTGGTATCTTTAACGTCTCATCATTCAGACATTTCTTCAAGTTAGATACATGAAAGGTGTTATGTATTCATTTAATTCCTAAGGTAAGTCTAACTTATATGCTACCGGACCAATCCTATCAATTATCTCAAAAGGTCCAACATACCTAGGGTTTAACTTATTTCTTTTCCCAAATCGGATAATTCCCTTTGAAGGTGACACTTTTAAATACACTTTGTCCCAGATTTGAAATTCTAACGGCTTCCTTCTTTTATCAGCATAACTTTTCTGTCTATCACGTGCTGCTTTCAATCTGTCTTTAATTTTGAAGATCTTATCAAAGGTTTCTTGTATAAGTTCTGGTCCTGTCAGCTATCTATCTCCTAATTCATTCCAACACAAAGGTGACCTACACTTTCTTCCATATAAAGCTTCAAACGGAGCTGCCCCAATACTGGTATGATAGCTATTGTTATATGAAAATTCTATTAGAGGTAAGTGCGTATCCCAACTACCACCAAAATCTAATGCACAAGCTCGCAACATATCTTCCAATGTTTGGATAGTTTTCTCACTCTGTCCATCTGTTTGTGGATGCTATGCTGTACTTATATTTATTTTTGTTCCTAATGCTTTTTGCAAGGCCTGCCAAAATCTTGAAGTAAATCTGCTGTCTCTGTCCGATATAATTGAAATTGGTATTCCATGTCTAGACACGATCTCCTTCATATAAATCTTAGCTAATTTTTCCATTTTATAATCTTCTCTAATTGGTAAGAAATGAGCTGATTTAGTCAGTCTATCAACTATAACCCATATCATGTCGTATCCATTTGGGGTTCTGGGTAGTTTGGTTACAAAATCCATAGTAATCTGGTCCTATTTCCACTTAGGGATTTCTGGTTGTTGCAAACGTCCAGAGGGTTTCTGATATTCGGCTTTAACCCTTGAATAAGTATCACAACCTTCTACAAATTCCGCAACTGATTTCTTCATCCCTGACCACCAATACTGGTTCCTCAGGTCCTTGTACATCTTATTATTCCCCGGATGTACGGAATATCTTGACTTGTGTGCCTTACTCAGAATGTTTTCTCTAAGTATGCCATTGTCAGGAATCCAAATTCTTCCTTTAAATCTCAGGATTCCATCTGACATAGCTTCTATTTGTACATTCTGTTCCATCACACTTCTCATTTCATCTTTCCGTTAAGCATCTCGGATTTGACTTATTAGTTCTGAATGTAACTCCATTCTCATAGCATGAACTCTTAATGGCTTGGTTTTTTCCTTTCTACTTAAGGCATCTGCCACTACATTTGCTTTACCTGGGTAGTACTTGATTTCACAATCATAATCACTTAGTAACTCTACCCATCTTCTCTGTCTCATATTCAACATCTTCTGGTCGAATATATGTTGCAGACTTTTATGATCCGTATAAATTATGCATTTGGTTCCATACAGATAGTGTCTCCAAATCTTAAGTGCAAATACTACTGCTCCTAATTCTAAATCATGAGTAGTATAATTTATTTCACTTCCTCTGAGTTGTCGAGACGCATATGCAATTACTTTATTTCGTTGCATTAAAACACATCCATAACGTTGATGTGATGCGTCACAATATACAACAAAGTCATCAGTACCTTCTGGAAGAGTTAAAATAGGTGCACTACATAATTTATGTTTCAAAGTCTCAAATGCAGTGTTTTGTTTTTCTCCCCAAACATATTGCTTATCTTTTTGAGTTAATTCTGTTAAAGGTTGAGCTACTCGGGAGAAATTTTCTATAAATCTTCTATAATAACCGGCTAAACCTAAGAATTGGCGTATCTCAGTTGGTGTTTTCAGAGCTTCCCACTTCTTAATTGCATCAATCTTTGCTGGGTCGACCTGAATTCCATCTTGATTAACCACATGTCCTAAGAATTGTACTTCTCGCTTCCAGAATTCACACTTTGAGAATTTAGCGTACAATTCTTCTTTTTGAAGTAACTCCAAAGTTAGCCTTAGATGCTTTTCATGTTCTTCCTTACTTTTAGAATAGATTAATATGTCATCTATAAAGACTATGACAAATTTATCCAGTAAGGTTTACACACTCTGTTCATTAGATCCATGAATACGGCTGGAGCATTAGTCAACCCAAATGGCATCACAAGGAACTCATAATGACCATATCGAGTTCTAAATGCAGTTTTAGGTATATCCTCTTCTTGTACCCTTAACTGATGATATGCTGATCTCAGGTCAATTTTTGAGAAATAGTTTGATCCTTGTAATTTATCAAACAGATCATCTATTCAAGGAAGTGGGTACCTATTCTTTATAGTTACTTTATTAAGTTCTCTATAGTCGATGCACATTCTAAAGGTTCCGTCTTTCTTTTTCACTAACAAGACTGGAGCTCCCCATGGTGAAACACTAGGACGTATAAATCCTTTATCCAACAGCTCTTGTAATTGATTCATCAGTTCCTTCATTTTTGATGGCACTAACCGATACAGAGATTTGGCAATTGGTGCTGTTCCTGGTACTAATTCTATTTTGAATTCTACTTGACGAGGGGGCGGGAATCTTGGTAGCTCATCAGGAAATACCCTTGGATATTCTCTAACAATAGAAACATCTTCCAAATTTTGCTTGACTGATTTGGTATCAACTATGTGGGCCAGAAATGCTAAACATTTCTTTTTCAAATATTTCTAAGCCTTCATACAGGAAATTATTCTGATAGGGCCTCTAGGTTTCTCACCGTGTATGACAAGCCAAATCTGAAGTTAGAGGTATTTTGATCATTCGTTTTCCACAAATGATTTCTGCCTGATTCCTACTTAACCAATCCATACCTACTATAATATCAAAACCTCCTAATTCAACAGGGATTAGGTCTATGTCAAAGCAATGATTTTCTAAGTTTAGAATACAGTTAGGAATAATTTCATTAGCTTCTATCATGTTTCCATCAGCTAACTCTATCGTATACTTATTTTTCAGTTTCTCTGATGTTAATCCAAGTAGGGGTTTGAAATGATTTGAAACAAAACTTCGGGTTGCTCTCGTATCAAATAATACAGTTGCGTATTGATCACTAATAAGGAACGTACCCGTCACCACTTCTGGTTCTTGTCTTGCTTCTTCAGCTTGAAGTACAAATGCTTGACCATACGCCTTATTGGGATTCCTTGGAGTCTTCCCTTTTAATTCTGGGCATCCATTGCGAAGGTGATCAGCTTTTCCACACTGGTAACACACTGGCTTAGGATTTATGGGTCCCTTACATTCCCTTTATGTATGTCCCTTCTTTTTGCAATTATAAGAAATTACCAGCATACATCTCCTAACATGATGACTTTTGCAGGTATTGCACCAAGGATGACTTTCTGTCCGTGGCCTTTCTTCCTACACGATTCCCATATAATTTCTTTCTTGGTTTCTGTTTACCTTCTTGTTCCAGTTTCCTCCAAAATTCTTTCCTCTGTTATTGCTCCATTTCCTTTTCTCTCCTACCTTGGTTGTAGTAAACGATTCGTTCCTAATCATCTCGTCTGTCAAACTTCCTGCTAGAGTCACTGCATCTTGAAAGGTTTTTGGCATTGCAGATTTCACCATTCCTCTTATCTGTGGTACTAAACCCAAGATGTATCTCCCTATTCTTTCTGTTTCTGGAGTCACTAAATGTTGCACCAATCTAGAAAATTTATTGTATTTATCAGTATATTCCTGAATAGCAGCACCCTTCATTTCTAGTGCTAAAAATTCTACTTCTATCCTTTCTAACTCATTATAGGGATAATATTTTTCAATCATTAGTTTCCTAAATTCTTCCCAACGTAATTCATTCATAACATTCCTTCCCTTTGTTTGTATTTCCATTTTCCACCAAGACTGTACTTCTCCTTTAAGAGAATGCGAAGCGAACCTGGTTTTGCAGTTATCAACACAATCACTGATGTCTAAAACTGAGTCCATTTCCTCTAACCAGCGTAAGGCTTGCACCGCTCCACCTTTTCCGTCAAAGTCTCGGGGTTTACAAGACATAAAAGACTTATAAGAACATCCTTTTCTAGCTTCATTTATAGCTTCCCCTTCGTGGTTCTCCACTTCGTTAGTGTGTGGTGGTCCATTATCTCTAGGCGGCACTCTTTCAACATTAAAAGCTTGCTGCAGCTGAGTCACCAATGTAGGCATTGCGGCTTCCAGCTGTCGAGTTACTATTCGAGAAATCCTCTCGTCCTCATTTATGACAGTGTTTACTGGTGGGGCTTCTTCTACAAACCTAGTTCTTGGTCGCCCAACACGTGGAGTTCTTTGTACTAGTTGGGTATCTTTTCTTGGCGGTATTTTTCACTACATACCAATTATTTTAATATTATATAATTTCTACTCATACTATATAATAATATTAAATGTTTATAAGCAAAATATTCCATTATATCGTTATTTTATATATTAAAACAGTCACACATAACATATAAAGTTTCCTATTTTTCTAATCTCCCCAAACCCAGTTCCATATCTTAGTGAAGATACTTTTGCTTTCTTTCTTCACTTCCTTGACATCTTCTTGAAGCATCCGAATTTCTCGTTGTATCTTTTTAACTTTCTTAAGAATCTGGTGGATAGTCCTTGTCTGACATTCCTCCAACCTTTGCCTCTTAATTCTTCTTTCTTCAATTTCAGAATTATCAGGTTGGACTGCAGGTGTTATATCAAATATCGGAGAGAGGGTTTCGGGATCTTTGTTTTCTTGCTCCTTAACTTCCTTAGTTGAAAACTTCTCACCACGCCGTACACTTTTTCTTGGTGTCATGATTGTATAGCCTCCCATGGTTACTGGTGCACGTCGGACGTAAAACTTTGGCGCTGTGCTGGTCTGGGTCTCAGATTGAGGTGTTTCTAATTTGTTCTGAGGCTCTATCTCAGGTGTTGTTTCTCTATGGTTGCTATGATCCAAAGGATCAGTTTCATTATAGTAGCTATCAGATTTATCAGAATTCATACTGTAAAAATTCTTACAAATTAACTTATGTAAATAACATAAAATTCATAAAATCTTTACACATGAATCATATATATCTCAAGTTTCGTTCTTATCTAAGCATGAATATGATCACATAAAATCATAGAGAGGAAACAACATCACATTGATGTCTTATTATCATAAGACCTTATGGTTATAGTCTAGGCATTTACTAATAATACCTAATTCTCTATAACCAATGGCTCTGATACCAAGCTGTCACATCCCGGCGGAAGCGTGAAATGCTTTGATGTGACTTATCGATTCGGAACGCATTGATTACAGATACAAATAATCATAATAAGTAACTTAACATAACAACACATCATCCATTAATAGATATATTCGGGTTAAATACAAGATTTACATATATAAAATTAGCGAACATAATGACTTTTACAAAATCTAGTGTAACCCTATTACAAAGTACTAGCAATCGCTTCAATCTTTCAGTAATAGTGGATATGTGCGTCCACTGATATGCTGAGATCATTCAAATTCACGGTTACTTTCACACATATCTTCCCAATAATTTCATACCAACCATTATACACATCAAATGAAAGTATAACACTGTTAGTCATTCTGATTACCTGAAAAAGCATACTCAAAACTATCAACATAATGTTGGTGAGAACATAGGTTTAATGACTCATAAAATATATATTGATTCAACATAAATAAGAATACAACCAAACCTACTTATACGCCAGGTGATTTATAACTGTCATAAATACAAATCACAAAATCAGATAACATAGCATCACAACACTCATCCTGTTGGTGGAGGAAATATTTTTCTAAGTAGCGCTACCTACATTATCAGATGGTTCCTCATCCAAATTAATGGTTGCAACTTATGGCATAATGACAGTATATCTCAAAAAGGTCTTATTTAAAATTTGCATCAATCAAAAACTGTATGTTTTTCCCCCAAAAAATCATAGATATAAAAATAAGGCTATGAAACTCACCTTAATTCCAACAAATCCCTATAAAAATTAATTATAAGTTAGAAATAAATTATTTTATTTCTTTAAAATTTTCAGCATTTATATCTTATTTCAATAGAAATTTCAAAACAGTAGCTAAGGTTGACCATAAATTACCAAATTTTATAAACAGTAACATATAAAAATCTAGATTAACATATAAAAATTTCAGTTAATACCTATTTATAATTAATTTATTATAATTTTAAAATATTTACACTAAATAGCAGAAATAGCTACAGGTCTCTAAAAATTCTAAAATTTACACAAAAGGTCCTAAATAATATTGAACATTTTATGTAGAATTTTAATAATTTGTCATACTGTTTTTCTATTTAATTCTATTTTCCTCAAATTATAACTTCTAACATATGTAACTTTATTATTTTAATGAATTATTTTACGAAATTTATTCTGGAAATCTAACTTACTGTAAAGCTCATCATAAAATTTTTCTAGATTTATAGCATCTTTAAATATTTTGTTAAGAATTTTCTTTTATTTTCCTTAAATAAATCATATAAATTAATATATCAAATAATAATTTCCCATAATTTCCAAACTATTATCTTCAGTAATTTCTGATAGATTACAAATTTTTATTCCCACAATCATAGTTTTTTAACTATTTAACTTATTTTACTTAATAATTCACAAAATATCATATGTTTTAATCCTTTAAATTCTATTTAAATTCATGGTTTATAAAATCCTTAAATTTTAAACTTTTTCTTTACTGATTTTGATAAAACTCAAATGTTCAAGAGATTTTGGGAATAGTTTTGATATAATAAGCTTGGTACATATGTATGTATAACACATGTGTAATATGGTTTATAAGAATCAAAACCTTGTCAAATAGATGAAAGAAAGGATGGAGATGGTTGAGGATGGTTTCTAACTTCTTAGGTTCCAATATGTTCTTGATCTTGAAGGTGTCTTGATGGTATAACAACCGAGAGTCAAGAGGATTCTTGAAGTAAGATGGTGGTTTTGTATGGTGTTGTAGCCGAGAGGAATTGATGAGGGTGTAGAGGGATGGTTGATGAAAAGAGTGATGGTTTTTGGTGGTGTTTAGGAAGTGGAATGATGAACAATATGGAGATGGTTTGATGATAGTTGAAATGTTCAGGTGGTCAAGAGTTAGAGGGATTTTAGTGGATGTGAGGCGGCTTCACATCCTTGGTTAGCCAAGAATTTGACAACTGGGCACTAATAATAATTACTAGTAGGTTATATGGCATCCTAAGAGGGTAGCTTAGTGTTAACTTGGTGATGGGGCTTGGAGGTCGGCCGAGGGTTTGACACCAAAAGGGGTTGAGAGGTTGCCACCGAAGTACTAGCAATGATGTCCTTTGGGTAGGATAGGATTATGTGGCACAATTGGAAAGGTGCTTAGTGTCCTAAGCATGGTGATAATGCATTAAGTCGGCCGAGGATGATGACTAGAATCATCATGAGTTTGATTGTTATGTGTCATGCAATCAATGAGGATTAGTGGCTAAGATGGTGATGGTGCTTAGTAATCAGCCGAAGGTGTCCTTAAAAGAATCATCATTAGTTTGATGAGGTGTGTTTTAGGTAGTTATGTGTTCGTAGGTTAAATAGGTTAAGTGTCCAACTTAGGTGAGTGGTTAGTGTCATGTTAATGGTGTTATGGGTTGTGTTATTATGGTATTAAAACCTTCTAATTTATGTTAGTTTATGTCTTAATAACGATTAAGATGTTAAGTTGATGTTTTGATTAAACGTTTAAGTTGTAAACTTACTTTATTATACGTTACATGAGAAATATATAATTCAAATAACTAATCACATAATTAATATTCTTAATTTCTCACATAGATTACAAATGTATACATACATGCACACGTAAAGAATCATGCATGCATGCAAACTTATAGAGTATACCCATATATTCATACATGTTAAAGAAAATATAAATACAAAAATTTAATCATGTAGGGTTATCTTAGAAATATGCATAATTATATATAAGATTTAATCTAAATAGAATCTTAATATTAAATCTCCTAACCTTAATTTTCAGGGTTGTCACAATTTAGTTTTCAAGTACTTTCATTAAAGGAAACTTTTTGGGTAAGTTAGTTTATAGATGATGATTTATGCATGTTTTATGAGATGTGATAATTGCTATACGATATTTAGGGCATAAGAATGGATTAGGAATAACAAATGGTGAAAAACGCATCGTATGAACATGCTTGCTATTTATGGAAACTTTTGTGGCTCAATGTGTTATATGTTGAATATGATATGTGTAGAACATGATATGATGATCTGGATGGTGTTAGAATGATCATAGGAGCATGTTAGGAGACTTTGGATGAAATTTGTGCAACTTGTGTTCTTATGTTTTTAATTTTGGAAAGTTTGGGTATGATAAAGTTCTAGGTTATGTTAACATATTATGGATGATTATTGGATGTGTTACATGTATGTTTTAGATGTTTGTTATGATATGCTTGATAATCTTGAAATGGGTTACACATGTGTAACGATGTCACTTTCCAAAAATAAAAACTTTCCAAAAATAAATTTTTGACATGAAACTTTATGTGAATCAATATTTGTGCTATTTGAGCATGACTAAACATGTTTTTACTTATTTGAGTCACCAATGGGTCGTCGGGTCAGTCAGATCAACTTTGGTAAACTAAACTCAACTTTTGTCAAAAAGTTAAACTTGTCAAACATTTCTCGAACACGCTAATTGTTACATTGTTTGGATACAACGGGGTTCATGTTGACCATTATTTACAAACACTCATGGACATACATTTGTTAGGTAACAATTAGCTCTTGGCTTTTACGCTTCATGTTTTCCTATGCATCTAAGGTGAGTCTTATCGGCCCCACTTTTACTTACTCTCCTTTTTGGGGGAGAAGCATAAAAATTAGTTTTATCTGGTTTTGGTATTATTGGTATAACATTTGTTACTGTAGTGCAAACATTATCACGTAGATCCTTACACACTCGAACCGTTAATAACGAGCAAGCGAGGTAATTTTAAGAAGTACTACTGGGTTTGACAAACCCCACCCATGTTAGTCGCACTAACTTGACTGGAGGTCAAACGGGTGTTCAATTGACCTAGACACTTGTCATTGTTCTATGATAAGACATGGCGGAAGGCAAAACAACTCACAAACAGTCAGCTTTGGTTCGGAACGCTAAGTAACTCGATATATAGGCTAGCTCAAAAACTCACGTCACGTAGCTCAAAAACTCACGTCACAAGGTTGGTTCGGAACCAACCTTGTGGATTTTGAGGGTGTGACACAAACTCACGTCACGTAGCTCAAAAAAACATGACCAAACTCCCGCTGCATAACGCGGGGACAAAAACTAATTTACATTTATTTATTAATAGAGTCACATATGTTCTTTGTAGTAGCATTCGTTACATTACCATTATAATGTAACTATCACTTAATCTTATCGTTTCTAGTAAGTTAACCTATACTTACACTTATATTTGGACATCAAATACTACCTTCCCCTAAATAATTAACTACAAAATATTACATTTTCATTGTAAGTATGATTTTGATTTAATTTAAAAATTAATATAGTTTGTTAAAAAAGTTAATATATGGATTTACCAAGATTACGTTGTTAATGTTTTATTATTACGCTTTACATAATCCAGATTCTGCAAGGCTAAAAAGCATAGCATATACAAATTCAAATTATAAGGATTTAACCTAAAGGCTCGGAAAATCAAAAAGAGATTTTGAAGATCATAGTCACGTGAGAACTTTGATCCGCGCGAGAAGTTAGTTCTCGCGCGAGACCTTTTGGTTTAGTATATATATGTTGCTTAGTTTATTTTGTTTAGTATCCTAAAATTTCACAACTTATGTAATCAAAATTTTAGAGAGCAATATATAGAGAATTATATTTACATTTCTTTTTATTCTTCATCTTCTACTTCCACTACTAAAAAACTGCATCTTTTGCTATAAGCATATTTGTGGCAAAATTGTAGCAAAATGAAGTTAATGACAAATTTGCTACAAACAAATGATTGTAGGAAAAAACCCCGTGACAAAATAATTTTCGACAACTCTGCCACAAACCGTCTCACAATTTTGCCACGAAATTGTTTTGTCGCTAAATTTGAGACAACATTCCCACAAACAGTTTCTAAACCTTTTGCTATAAAATTATGACAACATCTCACAAAACTATATTTAATTATTATATTTTTTAATAAATAAAAACAAAAATAGCATTAATATAATAATAATAATAAATAAATTTTAATTTTTTTTATTTTAAAGTTTAACGACAACTTTGCTACAAAGTTAAAAAAATCTGCGACAAATTAGCTACAAAACTTAATATTTGTATTTTTGTGTTTTGCTATAATTTTCCACAACATTAATAAAACATTAAAACTAAAACGGTCAAATAAAACATCTACACGTATGCAATAAAACTGTCAGAATTTTTTAAAAAGACCCACTCAAAATTAGCATTTAATCCCAACAATCAACTAAATAACAATCTTTTAGAAGTTACAAGTAACACGTGAAAATACAAAACAACCAAATATTACTTATCGGCTAATTTTCTCATAATATCTTCCATTTGTTTTTGTAATTTCTCACGCTCAGCTCGCTCTTTTTCCCGCTCGACCCGAGCTAGTTCTCGCTTAGTTTCCTGATCTACGCGAGCTTGTTCACGCTCTTCTTCTCGATCCTTTTCCAACTGTTCCAGGCGGTTTTCTAAGTTTTCTCTGGCCACTCATTCTTTTTCTAATTCCGATCGAACACCTTGGACCTATAATTTGTTAAAACATATATAATTAATACAAATCTTTATAGATACATGGAATTATAGGCTAAAAGATTGTACTAGTTAGCAACAAATTAAGCTAAAAATTGACTCGAACCAACTTTATTAAAGTAATATTATCTACTTAAGATTTATGAGTTAAAATGACACGAGCCAACTTTATCAAAGTACTACTTTAATTTAAACAAATCAAATGACACAAACTCACTTTATGAAGCTATCTGCTTTGAATTCAAGCGGTTCAAAGTATAGTTGAATCCACTTTATGAAACTATAGCTATCATCTTTCATTTAAAGGGATCAAAATGACCCGAACCAACTTTATGAAACTATATGCATCAACTTTCAATTTAAATAAATCAAAACAACACAAATTATTTTATGAAACTAAAATTATTTACTTACTATGTGAACGAGTCAAAATAATCTAAACCCATTTAATGAGACTAAAATTAATTATTTTCAATTTAAACGGGTCAAAATGTCCCAAACCTAAGTTTGAAACTACAAATATTAACCTTTAATTTAAACGGGTAAAAATGACTCAAGTCACTTGTTTCAATAAAGAAATAAATTATATAAAAAATTAATTGTTGCAAATTTGTTGCAAGTTTGCAAAATATGCTACAAGTTTGACACAAACAAATATTTTTTCCCATTATTTAATATATAGATGGTTATATTTGAGACAAAATTGTCTCAATCTGTGTAAAATTTGCTACAATTTTGCTATAAAACATATTTTATTTTATAATTTAATATTTAAATAAGTGAATTTGCGCTGTTGTCGCAAACATGTCGCAATCTAATAAAAATCTACTACAATTTTGCCACAACGATATATTTTATTTTATTATCTAATATTTAAATAAATGAACTTGCACAGTTGTCGTAAAATTGTCGTAATCGTCCTAACATTTGCTACAATTTTGCCACAAACATATATTTTAATTTATTATTTAATCTTATAAATAGGTGAAATTCCATGTTTGTCATAAAATTATCGCAATATGTATAAAATTTGATACAATTTTGCCATTAGTAATCTGGATATGTGTGGTTGTCGCAAAATTGCCAATAAATAATCGGTAAAAATTTTAGTTTTGTTACGAATTTGCGACAATTTTAGGTTTTGTAGCAACTTTGTAGATAAGTTGTGTGAACCATTAAGGATATTATTGTTCTCTGATTGTTGTTAAAAAATAGTCGCAATTTAATGGCAAATAAGTTGTTGTGGGAAAGTTTTAGCAATTACTTGCAGCAAAAATAACCATTTTCTAGTAGTGTTCTATTGTTAATCCGTGAGTGATTTCATTCCGTGTTTCATTCATGAGATCAATCTATAACGAATTAACGATCTTTACACAAATCAAGTAAATGAGTATATATAATAACTTTCAAGTACCAGTAATCGGATGTAATTATAAAAATATATGTCGAGGAGGTTGAAACATTATTGTACTTATTCGTAATATTTGTTGTAATCCACATTGTTGTACATATAAGGATCAGATACAAAGTAGCAACAAACTATACCGTACCAAAACTCTATATATTTATTCACACTACCACAAATTAATACACGGATATAAAATAATATTAAAACATTTATCCATAAACAAATGTGATGTAGATAGTACAACATTCATACATCAGTTTAGTTCATCCATAAATGTTACCATACATATGTGTAATGGTAACCAAAAGGGATGAAACTAGTACACATAATAAAATATACATAAACATAGAAAAGTCTATAGGTTTGCCATAACAAGTAGCGTATATCCTAACCAAAAGACCTAAAGATACTTGGTGAAAGTATTTGTGTGGAAAACCACTAAACTTTCATCTTAAAAATATGGCAAACCGTTAGAGAAATACAACTACTCTTTGTCGCTGGATGTATCAACGGGGGAAGAAAAATCAAGCTCCTTCATCTTGCAATTGCGAGAATCATAATGGGTAATTGCACGTACAACACTTCCTAAGTTTCTTCAGACTCATCTCAATTACCTTTTCTCCTAGGCCAACCAACCTGCGACTAGTACTACAAATTTTGTTATGTAGACCTTGAGGGGGGCCAATTTGTCCTTGTTTTCATCTACAATACCTATCAAATGCTTCATTACACCAGTCCTTTTCTATGATGCTGTAGCAACAGGGTAATTTTTTAAAATAAGGTTCTTCAACTCTTTAACATTTGATGCAAAACCTCCAAGGCCATTAATATCTCCACTCAAGCGATCAACACATACATTCACAGAGTCTAACACTTCATTCATTAAGATGGAGTGATTTTTGTTGTCATGTACAAGTCCGTTCGTCATACTATACACAGGAGATGGAAGAACCAATCTTCAGCAACGCTCTAAAACATAACGACCAAGAATCTAGGTAACTTTGTTCACCATGAAAACACATAAAATATGACAATAGAGGTATCCAATCCTTGTAAATCCCATAGAATAACAATCATAATATCTCTCATGGAGGTGGTAATGAACTTGAATTTTGACTACATGTGTGTAACGCCCGCCTCCCAGGGCACACATTAGGGAGCGTTACGTATCGGATATACAGAACACATAATAATTATTGGGTTCATAATGGAAGTTTAAATTTGATTAAATATCACAACATACTATACATTTTTCATACCAGATAATACCACTACATCAGTCTAACTATACTAGAGATCTAAATCTTTAGTAGCGCTCTAGACTTTTACTTCCTCATAAGCTAGCCTGAAATCTCCAGTTACTGCAATCATTTAGCACCTAGGATGTCTGTCCATTAAAATAAAACATTTGGGACTTGGCATAAAGCTTGTGAGTTCATAAACATAACATTCTTTAAAATTCAAAACATATTAATATTGACTATTGCATCAAGCATATACAGTCATGGCAAACAGATAGAAATAGAGTAAGCACAATATAAATTCATATAACCAGACTATGTATACAAACTTCACTGGATAAAGTATAATCACACAACCAACCCTCAAGCATTCTATCAAGCATTATCACATATCACAGGTGCTATTGATAGTCAATATTTCAATTATTACTAGTTATCAGAACATCACATCTTGTTTTTGAAAATAGATAAGAGGAACTCACTTGTTTTATAGTTTCCCAACAGTTGATAATCTTTTCTAGTACAATTTGATAATATCTCAAGCTCCTGATATAGTTTAAGTAATCCTAGATTAGGTAATAGTACAATTAACTTGTTGTTGTTATGGTTGGATATTGGTTTACGCTACCTTCTTTAAGCATAGGTGATCTGTCCATGCCTAACTAAGGCTAGGCTACCCAATACCCACCTCTAACAATAACCCTAACACCTAATAATAATATTATTATTAATACTAATACTACTTCTAATACTAATAACAGTAATACTAAAATAAATAGTAAATAACTTAACATAAGCTTAAATAATAACATAGCTTAAATTTATCTACGACAATTTGATGTAGAGTATCCCCTATTCGCGCTCTTACCCGAGCTCCAAAAACGACTAATAACAAAACTCAATGGGGCATCGAGAACTCGGGATTCTCTTTATATTCACATGTTCCCAAGAAAACTTATATTACAAATTTAATCTTAAAGTTTCTATTTATAAGAAAGTAGACAGTCAGGTGAATTCTGATGTGTGATTGAAATTAAAGTGATTGTCTGTGAGCTCTGCATCTTCACACGGAGTATATGTATGTTTATTTTATATTATTAATATTATATTATTATAATTAATTCAGTTGTTTAGTTCGTTATTCTCTTATAACTTTATAAATATAATATCTTATAAAATTTCAAATAGGCCGTTAAGACGAGCTTATTTTTCTCTACGAGTCGACCTAAGTTTCATTAAAACGGTGCACATTTAAATATAATATATTATTATATTTAAATATATTTAAACGGTCTCTTACGACATTAAAATTCATAAAAACAAACTTTAAATTTCTAATAGCATTATATTTATTACTTACTCATTTAACAATATGTGAAATATAAAGTTCATTTTTCTTTTCTTTTAACTATTAAATCTTACCCGAACGCTCAGCATGTTACAACGTGTAATGTAAGATATTGTTGGATGGTAATATGTAACTGCTGTAATAGGTGTATGTGTTGTAATTACCTTAAATTCATGCATATATTCTACATGTTTGTCCATATTTGATATGGTGTAAACCTTGAACTGTTTCATGCCATCAACATTGATTATGAAGCAATTCATCATTCCTTTTACAACTTCCTTTGAACCTCTTTAAAGAGAAAGTGTGTGTACATTATGCTTCAATCTCTAAGCCGATTCTAAGATCCGGATGGGTCTGGTTAGTTTGAAATTCTAAGGTGAGCTGGTTATAACGCTGATTGTCAATTGCAGTTTCATAACATATAAAGAACTAGACGAGCGCATTTACTGAACTTGAGTTAAGTTTAAAGATTACATTTGAACTCACGCACCTTGAAGTGGTTTTCATCAAAAAACGTAGTGATATTTTACGGAAATATGCGGGTAACCACATTTGACGAATGGCGTAGACATCGCTCAACCAGATATTATCATGGAGTTTTAATTTGAATATGAGATCCATCCACCTTTCCTCAAACCACGAAGGTGTAACACCTCGAAAAATTCATAAAGATCAATAGAGAAATAAAGTTCTCGCACGGTAGGCTAGTTCTCACACGAGAACATGGCAATTGAGCAAAGACTATAAAATGGTAAGGGCGTCCCATTGCCCCTACACTCATGCGAGAACAGCTCCAAGGCATTCTATAGAGGGGGAGAGAGAGAGAGAGGGGCAAAAGCTAGAGAAAGAAAGTGCGAAAGAAGGTGATTGAGGTAAAAAAACTCATGTTTAAACCTTGTTTGATGCGAGGATGAATGAAATGATGATAGTATTATGCTTTATCATATAGATTTATGGGTTAAAGCTCTGATATGTGAATAAATATACATGTTAATAACACATATCATCCCTCTTTTTAAGCATTTTTTGTTGCAAATTCTGTTAGATCAATACTTAATTGTGTTCTATTTGAATTTATGTAGGTTAGTTGATGGCTTGGTGATTTTATTAGAAATACTCAAGAATTAAATAAAAGTGTTAAAGTTTGGCTTATGACATGGCCATGTAGAATTCTGACATGGGTATATCAGAATGTTAAAGAATTGCATGTCTGATGGTTGACACGGCCATGTCGTTTTAGACATGGTCATATGCGGCGCAGGTTTTCCTTTTAAGTCAAAATTAAACCTCATTTGAAAAAAACAAGGAGTAAAACAAGAAACCCTAGCCCTCTTTATCCTCCAAGTGACTTTTAAGCATTTTTTGAAGAAAGAAGACCAAGATTGAAGATCAATTGCTCCAAGGAAGAATTCAACACCATACAACCCACCTCTACTCATCTTGGTTTGAAAATATCTAGATCTACCATGTTTTCTTCCATGTTTATGAGTTTGGTTGTAGTTTTTTTAGGCCTTATGGGCTAAACACTCTTAATCACTTAGATTAGATAAAGCTTAGCATACTTTGACATCTTGTATGTAACTCTTGGGGATGATTCGGTCAATGGTTATTACAAGGTTATGAATGCTCTTCAATGATTGTGTGTGCTTGTTTAGCTTGAGAAAATGTTGAATCTTATGGGTGTTATAACCATATTATATTGGAAACCCATGTGTGTTAGAACATCTATTCGTGAGTTGCACACATTAGTGTTTGATTTATGATATTTGGCTAGGAATGGTGAATGAGGGTTGAATATTTAGTAAAGTTGAACAAGTGTGCATCCTTATACATATGTTTGAGAAAACCATTATGTTTGTTATGAATTTCTCCTAGCTTTGTATATGTGTAACTATCGATAATACGCATATTTATGGTTCATGTATTCGTGTTAGGATATTCATAAGTTGAGGAATTTGCATAACTATTGTTACAATAAGCGAATTGAGGTGGTTTTCATATGTGTATCGTGTTAACTTTCCAAAAGTTTGTGGGTTTGAGTATCCTTGACGGGAGCCCCATCCATCTTTCACATTGGCTTCATAATATCATTGGTTTTTCACGGTATAGCTTCAGGTGGCTATTGTGTGTTTATCGTTCTAGCTTTTCAAAAAGTTATATAATTGGATAACCTTGACAAGAGTCTAATTTACTTCCATGTTTCATGTGTATAAAATGATCTCACCATAGGTTCATGCATATTGACATTGTTGTGCTAAGCGGATACGAAGTCTAAGTGACATCTTTCACTGATTGATTATCTTCATCTTTGTTTACTTACTTTAGTTAGACTAGTTGTTGGTTAATTTAGTTAATTATGATATTTACAAATCATCTTTTATTGGCTAGATAATAATAATGACTTAGTATCAGGAGCTCTCGTGTCCACGGATCGATACTTGGTTCTTACCAAAAGCTATACTATCAATCGATAGGTACACTTTCCTATCGTGTGTGTAGTTAGTTATAAGGTGAAAATAATTTCATAATTTAAAGCTTTATTGTGTAAAATTAATCATTAAAATCTATATATCAAAACACACATCAAGTTTTTGGTGCCATTGTCGGGGAGACGGAAATTCTGAGAAAGATCAGAGTCATTAATTTAGCCAATCCTTTGTATTTACTTGTTTTAGTTTAATGTAGTTATTTTGTTACCTTTATCTTTCTTTACGCGTTTGGTAGTGTTTGTGTTTTCAAAAAGCTTATGTCCGCATCTCACCGGCTGATGATCTTGTAGAGCCTTATTCTGAACCCGAAAATGTAATCAGGAGGAACTTGAGGGCAAGATCCCAAAAAGTAGCACAAGAAATAGAAAGTGAAGTGATGAGGCTAGAAGGCTCAAATGAAACCGAAAGTGAAAAGGAGGATACAAACGAAACAGAAAGTGAAAGTGAGCACACCGAAGAAACAATGGTGCGACAAGATAATAGAAGAACAATCTATGATTTTGCCAAACAATCTTTAGAAGGTGCAAAACCTAGCATTGTACAACTGAATGTGCAATCTAACAACTTTGAGATCAAGTCAAGCACAATTCAAATGATCCAAAACAATTGTTAATTTAATGGTCGTCTGTATGATGATCCAAACTTCCACCTTGCAAACTTTCTTAAGATATGTGATACCTTCAAGATTAATGGAGTTAGTGATGATGTAATTAGACTTCGATTGTTCTCCTTCTCACTACACGATAGAGCAAAGCAATGGTTGAATACGCTTCCTGTGGGTTCCATCACCACTTCGGATCAAATGGCCGAAAAATTCCTCTTGAAGTATTTTCCACCATCAAAAACTGCTAGATTAAGGAACCTGATCACATCATTCATGCAAGATGAAGGAGAATCACTCTATGAAGCATGGGAAAGGTACAAAGATTCAATGAGAAAGTGTCCACACCATGGATTGGAACCTTGGTTTCAAATCCAAACATTTTACAACGGGTTATGTCCGGAAAGTCGTCAGATTATTGATGCATCCTTACGAGGTGCATTTTGGGATAAAACACCCGAGGAAGCACATGATTTAATTGAAGACTTGGCCAATAATAGTTGTTCTTAGCAAGCTCCAAGAACCAGGCAACCAAGATAGGGTGTTCATCAAGTTGATACATATCATTCTTTATCTGCACAAGTTGAAGCACTTACAAACTGAATGAATCAAATGCAGGTAAACAAGGCTCAAGTAGTTTATGATATGTGTGGGGGACCCCATATGAGTATGGATTGTCAACAAAGGGAAACGTTCAACCCTACGGAGCAAGTTGACTTTATGGGAAGTCAAGTTTGTCCTCAAAACAACCCATATAGTAATACATACAATGCAGGTTGGAAAAATCATCCAAATTTTAGTTGGAGGGAAAGTGGTAGCAACCAACCCCTGGGATTTCAAACAAGGCTAACATATCAAAACCATTAACAACAAAGTCATCAACCATATCAACAACAGCTTCACAATCAATTCCGCCCTCAAAATCAAAATCAATATCAATAATTCCAACATCAAGGCTCAGGTAGTAGTTCATAACCAGAAAAGAAATCCAATTTGGAAGAGATGATGGCACAATTTCTATCTATAGCCGAAAGTCATCATCAAAGTTCTGAAGCTCGTCACCAACAACATGAGATGGAATTGAGAAACCATCGAGCATAATTCAAAGTTTAGAAGCTCAAGTGGGAGAGATTCTAGGCAATTATCCGAAAGGCAACAAGGTGGTCTTTCGAGTAACACCGAGCCCAATCTAAAAGCTCATGTGAAAGCGGTCACAACTAGAAGTGGCAAGACCACTCATTCGGATAACTTAGCTTTTACATCCGAGCCAATTGGTGATGAGGAAGTTGAGGTTCAAGAGGAGGTGCAACATACAACGCAAAACCCATCAAGTACTGCATAAGACAAAGAACCATTGAGAGTTTACAAGCCCACTATTCCTTATCCCGGTAGATTGAAAAAGGAAAAGATGGACGAAGAATATGGTAAATTTCTTGAACTTTTCAAACAATTACATATTAACTTACCATTTGCTGATCCCTTGCCACAGATGCCAAAGTATGCCAAGTTTTTTTAAGACATTCTAACAAACAAGAAGAAACTCGAGGAGCTTTCGCATGTGACTTTGAATGAAGAATGCTCGGCAGTTTTGCAAAACAAGCTACCCAAGAAGATGACCGATCCAGGGAGTTTCACTATTCCTTGTTTAATTGGTAGCTTATCTGTTAGTAATGCATTACCCAACCTAGGTGCTAGCATCAACTTGATGTCGTACTCGGTATTTGCAAAACTAGACTTAGGCGAGCCTAAACCGACCCGAATGAGCATCCAACTTGCTAATTGATCTGTGAAATACTCTAGAGGCATAGTTGAGAACATGTTGGTTAAAATTGATAAATTTTTCTTTCCTGCTAATTTTGTAATTCTTGACATGGATGAAGAAAAAATGTACCACTTATCTTAGGTCGACCATTCTTAGCTACCTCGAGAGTTTTAATTGATGTATGCGATGGTAAATTAACTCTAAGGGTAGATGCAGAAGAGGTGGTCTTCGATATTAAAAATTCCATACAACATTCATAAAATCATGTTGATTCATTATACTTTATTGATATTATAGACTCACACGTGGATCATTATTTGTAGGAAAGTTGTGAACAAAATGCTTTGGATACACAGTTGCTTGATGGTGAAAACTTTGACCTTTGTCACGTGCAAATTGTTGATGATTTGGTTTGCTTGTTGACCAATGAACCACTTCCAAGCCCGAAAGTATTTGAGGTAGTGAAAAGAGATGAAGTAATGAAGGCCAGACCATCGGTCGAGGAACCACCATCTTTAGAACTTAAAGAACTACCATCTCACTTGGAATATGCCTATTTGGATGATGATTCCAAATTACCCGTCATTATCACTTCTGATTTAACGGATGATGAAAAGGTGAAGCTTTTGAAGGTGTTAAAGACACACAAGAAAGCTATGGCTTGGAAGATCATGGACATAAAAGGAATACATCCTTCTTTTTACACCCACAAGATCTTAATGGAAGATGATTACAAGCCGATGGTGCAACATCAACGTCGCCTCAACCCTACATGCAAGAAGCGGTGAAAAAGGAAGTAATCAAGCTATTTGATGCAGGCTTGATCTATCCGATCTTCGATTCCCCATGACAGTGGTGACAAATGAAAAGAATGAGCTTATAGACCTTCACGGGTTGGACAGTTTGCATTGACTACCGCAAATTCAATGATGCAACAAGAAATGATCATTTTCCCTTACCTTTCATTGATCAAATGCTAGAACGTTTATCTGGAAATATGTTTTATTGTTTTCTTGATGGTTTTTCAGGATATTTTCAAATTCCGATTGCACCCGAAGACCAAGAAAAGATGACATTCACATGTCCTTATGGCACTTTTGCATACAGAAGGATGCCATTTGGATTGTGTAATGCACCGGCCACATATCAAAGGTGAATGGTTGCCATATTCCATGACATGATTGAAGACTCGATGGAAGTATTCATGGATGATTTCTTGGTCTTTGGAAGTTCATTTGATCAATGTTTAAGTAATTTGGAAAGGATGCTCTCAAGATGCGAGGAATCAAATCTTGTTTTAAATTGGGTGAAATACCACTTCATGGGGAAAGAAGACATTGTCTTAGGGCATAATATTTCCAATGCGGGGCTAGAGGTAGATAGGGCAAAGGCGGAAACCATTTCAAAATTACCACCACCCAATTCGGTTAAAGCAATAAGAAGTTTCTTAGGTCATGCCGGATTTTATAGACGTTTTATTAAAGACTTCTAAAAAATTGCAAGACCTACCCAACTTCTTGAAAAGGATGTGTCTTTTGTTTTCAATGATGAATGTTTAATTGCATTCAACTTCTTGAAAGAAAAAGATAAATGCACCCATAATGGTAGCCCCGGATTGGAATCTCCCATTTAAACTAATGGGCGATGCTAGTGACTATGTAGTTGGAGCGATTTTAGGGCAACGAAAGGAAAAGCATTTCCACCCAATCTACTATGCAAGCAAGACTCTCAATGATGCTCAAGAGAACTACACAACCACTGAAAAAGAGTTGCTCGTTGTGGTTTTTTCTTTTGATAAATTTGTTCTTACCTTGTCTTATCAAAAACTGTTGTCTATACTAATCATGCAGCCCTCGGGTATCTTTTTGGAAAACTAGATGCAAAACCGAGATTAATTCGATGAATTTGGCTTCTACAAGAGTTCGATATAGAGATACAAGACAAAAAGGGAGCCGAGAATGTCAAGGCTAACCATCTTTCTTGTCTTGAGAACCCGTCTTTAGAAACTCTCCGGGAATCCAACATAAATGACAATTTCTCACATGAGTTTCTTTTGCAGGTTCAAGAGATTGATGATCACCCTTGGTTCGCGGATTTTGCAAAGTACCTTGTGGGTGGGGTTCTTGTTAAAGGAATGACTTATCAACAGAAGAAGAAGTTCTTTACTGACCTAAAGCATTACTTTTAGGAAGACCCCTATCTGTTTAAGGTATGTGCAGATCAAGTGGTGAGAAGATGTGTGCATGGAAGTGAAACAATGAGCATTATTCATCATTGTCATGAAGGACCCACTAGTGGGCATCATGGAGCTAATTACATTGCCAAGAAGGTTTATGATTCCAGATTCTATTGGCCCACCATCTTTAAGGATGCACACGCGTTGGTTAAAACATGTGATGCTTGCCAACAAGCAGGTAACATCTCGTCCCATGATGAAATGCCTCAAAACAGTATTCAGGTATGTGAGGTATTTGACATTTGGGGCATCGACTTCATGGGTCCATTTCCATCTTCACGAGGACAGAAATACATATTAGTTGTTGTAGACTATGTATCAAAGTGGGCGGAAGCACAAGCTTTGCCCACAAATGATGCTAGGGTGGTCGTGAAGTTCTTAAGAAAATTGTTCACATGGTTTGGAGCCCCCAAGGCCATAATTAGTGACTGAGGCACTCATTTTTGTAATTCTTTACTTAAAAAAGCCTTAGCACACTATGGTGTTCACTATAGATTTTCAACCCCGTATCATCCACAAACAAGTGGAAAAGTGGAAGTCACTAATCGAGGCCTCAAACGTATTCTTGAACGAACAGTAGGGCAAAACTGAAAGATTTGGTCAGATAAATTGGATGATGCTTTATGGGTTTTCGCACTGTTTATAAAACACCATTTGGCGCTACACCATTCAAGTTAGTTTATGGAAAAGCCTGTCACTTGCTAGTTGAACTTGAGCATAAAGCATATTGGGCTTTGAAATCGGTTAATCTGGATTTGAGATGTGCAGGTGAAAACAGATGGTCGCAGGTTCACGAGCTTGAGGACAAGCTAACAAGAACTCATGAATCTACAAGGAACGAACGAGCAATTACATGATAACCACTTGAAGGATAACAAACAATTCCAAGTGGGGGAGAGTGTTTTGCTTTACAATTCAAGGCTTCGTTTGTTTCCAGGAAAATTAAAATCTCAATAGACGGGTCCTTACTTTGTGAAGCAAGTATTTTCATATGGCACCGTTGAAATTGAACATCCAGACGGAAGGGTTTTCAAGGTCAATGGCCATTGGTTAAAACATTACATTGAAGGCCTGATGGGTGAGGAGTTAGAGGTTGTGGAGCTCCACCCCAAGGACAACTAATGCGGGGTCGAGTCAAGCTAACGACTCGTAAATAAACGAAGTGCTTCCGGGAGGCAACCCGTGAATTTTAGTCTTTTGTTTCCTACATATATATTAGTTTTAGTTATTTCTTTTGTCCAATTGCTTGATGATTAGATGATCATGGATTTTAAGAATGATTTGCTCGGGGGAATGGAATGCACATGCTTTTAGGTAAGTAATCTCTTATTAACCCTTAGAACATGTCAAAGAAATTGGTGGCGGTGGTGAAATTAGATTGAATGGCAAAGTTAGAAAAAAAAGAGAGAAAACCAGGGTGTAAGTTTATAAATTAAAAATAAAAAAAAAACTTTCATGCATGGCCGTGTGTTGTGAGGACATGCCCATGTCAATAAGTTGATGAGAGGGTTTCTAAAACAAAATACTTTCTGATATGATCATGTCAATTTATCACATGGCCATGTCGATCACCCATCAAACCATCCTACCTTTAAAAAAAATAAATAAAAAAAATAAAAAAAAAAAAAAACTTGACCAGTCAACAACTCTAAACAAAACCCTAAAAAAATAATAAAAATAAAAAAATTCCTTCTTCACACCCATTAACCAAAACCGACCCCTTCCCCTCAAAACCTCACACCTCCACCTCTTTACATCACCTCCACCGGTGACCACAACCATCGTCACCCCCTCTTCTCCACCCGTCGACCTCCATCACCGCGAACACCCCTACCGCCTCCCCCACCATCGCGAACCCACATCCACCACAACCGTCGCCTTCTCCACTCCTCCCCCACCATCGCCGACCCCCTTCCCCTCAAAATCCCACCCATCGACCATACACCATCGCCAACCCCCCTCCCTCATCCGTCGCCCACCACCTGCAAAACCGCCTTCACCTTTTCACCACCGCCACCCTCACCTTTTTCCCTGCTCAATTTCAACAATAGGTCCTCGTGCGAGTCCAGCCCTAATTTCCACCTAATCATCTTGTTTCTGTCTTTTGTTGCACAGGTCTTTTATCTCAGGTATGTTCTTCTCTTTTGGTGTAGTTTGTTTTGTTTTTACAATTGAACACCATCGTGAATATGAAAATCTAGCATGTTTAGGGCTGTGATGGAATGACTTGAGATCATAGCTGAAGGAGACATTCACGAATTTCTCCGCTTTGATGCTGACAGTGATGAAGCTGAGAAACTGATCAATATTCGACACAAACCCCTGATGACCACTATGATAGTGAATTGGACGGCCCTATAGGCCTTGGGTGCTCATGATCATGCCAAAGCTATTCTCCCTCTTACATGGAGATGACTATTTGACATCAAGCGACCACAATACAAAGAATTGGTTTTGGAGTTTTGCACATCGCTCAAATTTCATCATCTAACAAAACAGCTTCATAATAATCAAGTTATCACGTTCCGACTGGGTGGAGTACAACGTAACCTATCTGTAGCACAGTTAGGGGTCAGGATAGGTCTTTACACTGAGGTCGAGTTACAAAAATCCATATTTTGAAAGGGCTTGACAAATCTACCAAAAGATGTAGCAACTGACTTATGGCAAGAAATTGGTGTGGGGGGATACGGGCTAGGGACACCAAAGCTACCAAGCTAAAAGACCCACTCATTCGTTATTTGCGTTGTGTGATTTCTACCTCCATCTCTAGGCGAGGGTCTAGCACGGGTATAGTCACCAGGAAAGACATGTTCTTTCTCTATTGCCTTATTCGTCGAAAGCCATGCAATTTGGCATATGCAATGGCATTGTTCTTTGATGGATGTATTGGGACAAAACCCAACAGCGCTATCTGTGGCGGTTCATACATCACCGAGTTGGCATTCTCCTATGACTTCATGACCCCAAAGGTTATTATAGGGCTTTATGCATCACGCCCTACCAAATCTATAGGCACAAAGATGATGGTCAGCATGAAGCTCGCTCAGATTATCGCGGATTTGGGTTTGCATTTTCTTGATTCTCGTGACCGACCCTTGTTTCCATCGGATGAGCATGAGGGAGGTGAGGATGATGATACTCAAGAAGAGCTAGAACATCAAGACGAACGAGCAGCAAGATCACCACCCCCTCAGACCCAGGGAGATCTTCATTCTTGTATAGATCAGATGTATCGAACTTTGTAGCATGTTAGGGCTTGCGTGTAGTGTTTGATAGAGGAGTGACAATAGGCTGCGGCTACCGAGGGTCGGGTGTTACCTCCATTGCCAATCCCACCTCACGAGGATCAAGCTCCTCCACACCAGGGGGATGCTCACATAGACATGGCGGACTAGTCTGACGTCCTCTCGTCTTCTTTTGGTTATATTATTCGAGTTGTATCTTTTGTGTGTTATGTACAAACTCGTACTCATGTTGGATTGTTATGCTTTTGCTAGTTGTTTTGTCACTTTATTTACTGCTTTATTTTGAATGATCACTCTTTTAACTTTACTTATTATTTTGTTCTTGGGTAGTGAATAGTGATTATCTTGGTCGGAATGTTCATGCTTGGCATTGCCTGAGGATTTATTTTTGGAAACTTGTTGGATCTTTTGAAGACTTCACTCGAGGGGAGTTTTTCATTCTCTCTCACTCACCTTATGCTTTTGTGTTACATTTACATAATTTTGTACATTATGGACAATGTACATTATAAGTGTGGGGAGGGATTTTTGTATGATTTCACCAATGTCATCCATATTTTTTTTCTCTATGCATGTAATCTCTTCTTATTGGCTTGTTAAAAAAATCCGAAGAAGATAGCATCTTTCACGTTAATTTTAGATCCTTAAGCATGATGGTTTTTCAAAACCTTGTGACTAGAAGAAATAATCGGGTGTTTAATATATATAATTGGAATATCAATTTAGCATGGCAAGTTATAAGAAGGATGATTTTGTATGCATTTGCACTTTTTCTTTATTATTATCACCTTCGTTTCCGTGAGTTTAATTTTGTACCTTGTGAGCATTTACTCATCATAATCCATCAAGCCCAACTTGTGTTTATTCTAGTGTGTGCCAAATGTTGCTTTTATTTCAGAACTTGCTTAAGTAATGCATTTTGAGATCATGAACTAAGTTGTTGCATGAAAATGATAGAGGCACTAGGAATACCCACTTTGTGTACCCTTTTTCATTTCTATCCTTTACCCGATAATCTCCTTTAGTCACCGTTGTTGAGCCTAACCCTTGTTTTTATTGTTTAACCATCATCTTTAACCTAGTTACCCAAATAGCCTTTTTCCTTTAACTATTGTGTTAGAATCCGGATTTTGTTAGTCGTTACCTTGTGTTATCTAATTGAGGTTATGTTAAGAATAATTGTATTTGTTATTCTATTGGTATAGTCAAAAAAATAGTAAAATAAAAAAAGAAAAAAAAAAGAGAAGAGAAAAAAGAAAAGAAAAAGAAAGGATCATGTTAGTTTTACTTTGTTTGTTGGAAACAATTAAGAATGAGCAATTTTATATGTTATAACGGAAAATCACAACAATAGCTCATTAGAAGTATGTTTATACTAGCTTATGTTTAGTTTGTGTATTTTGCTATGTTTTGGTAGTTGATCTCGATTAGCATCTAGCAATTCTAGATCTTTAACCATTTAGCCACTTCATTTACCAAACTTCATACCTTTAGCCTCAGCCCCGTTACAACCTATTAAAGACCTCTTGACTTATGCAACTATCTTGTGTTAATTGGTGGAGAATTGATTTCTAAGCAAGCTTATGGTAATAAGGCTTCATTGTTAGGCAATGAGTGATTCACATAAAAATTGACACATACATAGCCGAGTGTTGAGTATATCAACGTGAGAGGTGCAAATTGATACATAATATAAATTCTACATACATGTTATGCTTATAAGATATTTCGAGAAAAAAAATCTTTTGTCTAGCCTGTTTTTGTTTCTTGAAATTATAAGTGAGCCTTGAAAATCAATTATGTATTTGGCTCTCTAATTCAATGTGAGTTGCTATCATTATTCTTTTAATGCCAATAGGATTTTTGTTGATTTATGCATGAGAGTTTGCTTGAGGACAAGCAAAGTTTAAGTCTGGGGATGTTTAATATGTGAATAAATATACATGTTAATAATACATATCATCCCTCTTTTTAAGCATTTTTTGTTGCAAATTCAGTTGGATCAATACTTAATTGTGTTCTATTTGAATTTATGTAGGTTAGTTAGTGACTTGGTGATTTTATTGGAAATACTCAAGAATTAAGTGAAAGTGTTAAAGTTTGGCTTATGACATGGCCATGTCAATTCTGACATGGTCATATCAGAATGTTCAAGAATTGCAAGTCTAATGGTTAACACGGCCATGTCGTTTTAGACATGGTCATATGCGGCGCAGGTTTTCCTTTTAAGTCAAAATTAAACCTCATTTGAAAAAAACAAGGAGTAAAACAAGAAACCCTAGCCCCCTTTATCCTCCAAGTGACTTTTAAGCATTTTTTGAAGAAAGAAGACCAAGATTGAAGATCAATTGCTCCAAGGAAGAATTCAACACCAAACAACCCACCTCTACTCATATTGGTTTGAAAATCTCTAGATCTACCATGTTTTCTTCCATGTTTATGAGTTTGGTTGTGGTTTTTGTAGGCCTTATGGGCTGAACACTCTTAATCACTTAGATTAGATGAAGCTTAGCATACTTTGACATCTTGTATGTAACTCTTGGTGATGATTATGTCAATGGTTATTACAAGGTTTGTGCTTGTTGAGCTTGAGAAAATGTTGAATCTTGTGGGTGTTATAACCATATTATGTTGGAAACCCATGTGTGTTAGAACATCTATTCATGAGTTGCATACATTAGTGTTTGATTTATAACATTTGACTAGGAATGGTGAATGAGGGTTGAATATTTAGTAAAGTTAAACAAGTGTGCATCCTTATACATATGTTTGAGAAAACCATTGTGTTTGTTTTGAATTTCTCCTAGCTTTGTATATGTGTAACTATCGATAATGTGCATATTTATGGTTCATGTATTCGTGTTAGGAATTCATAAGTTAAGGAATTTGCATAACTGTTGTTACAATACGCGAATTGAGGTGGTTTTCATGTGTGTATCGTGTTAACTTTCCAAAAGTTTATGGGTTTGAGTATCCTTGACGGGAGCCCAATCCATCTTTCACATTGGCTTAATAATATCATTGGTTTTTCACGGCATAGCTTCAGGTAGCTATTTTGTGTTTATCGTTCTAGCTTTCCAAAAATTTATATAATTGGATAACCTTAACAGGAGTCTAATTTACTTCCATGTATCATGTGTATAAAATGATCTCACCCTAGGTTCATGCGTATTGACATTATTGTGCTAAGCGGATTCGAAGTCTAAGTGACATCTTCCATTGATTGATTGTCTTCATCTTTGTTTACTTACTTTAATTAGACTAATTGTTGGTTAATTTAGTTAATCATGATATTTACAACTCTTTTTATCGGCTAGATAATGATAAAGACTTAGTATCAGGAGCTCTCGTGTCCACGGATCGATACTTGGTTCTTACCAAAAGCTATACTATCAATCGATAGGTACACTTGCCTATCGTGTGTGTAGTTAGTTATAAGGTGAAAATCATTTCATAATTAAAAGCTTTATTGTGTAAAATCCATCATTAAAATCTATATATCAAAACACACATCAAGCTCTCAGTTGGTGTTGTTTCTATAGCAATCATCTTAAGATGAGTTCTAGACCCCCTTTTTTTACATGTTTTTTTATGATTTGAGGCTAATATGCATACCTTATTGATTGTTTGATAATGTATAATAGTTTCGATTGTATAGAATGTGTTTGATCGTTAAATAGTTCAAAATCGAATAATTTAGGGCTGAAGTTTCGAGCGGAAGCATAGTTCTCACCCGAACTGTTACGTTCTCGCATAAAGCGGTTATTCTTGATAGTTCTCGCGTAAAGGGTGTACTTGCATGGAAAGTTATCACGCGAGGGATAGATCTCACATGGTATAGTTCTCGCGTGTAATGTAGTTTGCGGGTGGTGGAGTTATCGCGCGAATCATAGTTCTAGCATAGTAAGTTGGATTCTCATAGGTTACTAACAAAGTATGCACATAGGTACTATTGTTTAATGTACAGAAAAAGATAGTATAAATAATAATTGAAAGCTAAAGAAATAAATAAAGTTATATGTATTATTATAGCGAAAGATAAAGTGAATGAGAAAGAATCAACTCATAACATAGTAAAGTTTTCATGTGAAAAATTAAAGAACTTGAATAATAATTCAAGAATAGTTACCCCGTTAAAGCACAACTGTGAAAACATTAAAGTATGCTACAGAAGTCTTGCATGCACATAGGTACTATTGTTTAATGTATAGAAAAAGATAGTATAAATAATAATTGAAAGCTAAAGAAATAAATAAAGTTATATGTATTATTATAGTGAAAGATAAAGTGAATGAGAAAGAATCAACTCATAACATAGTAAAGTTTTCATGTGAAAAATTAAAGAACTTGAATAATAATTCAAGAATAGTTACCCCGTTAAAGCACAACTGTGAAAACATTAAAGTATGCTACAGAAGTCTTTCAAGCATATACGTGTTGACGTATTTCAAGCCATGACATAGGAGTCTTGCGTAATGACAAGCGACAGTGAAGTCTTGTGTTTTTTACACGAACAATGGCTAAAGAACTTCTGTATAAAATACAAACTCACTATAAAGTAAAGATAAATAATGATAAAGTAAAAGCTAAAGTATGATTAAAGAATCAATATAGTTAATGTTAAAGAAGCCTTACCTAATGTAAGCATTACGGTAAAGTTAGTAAAGCCTAAAGTATAGTATACAGATAAAGTATGTTTTAAAGGTAAAGTTTAATGTATTTTGTTAAAGTAAATCTAGAGCTCATTTAGCATCGCTCATTTTTGCATGCAAATTAATTTGAAAGGTATGCTACATAATAAGTTGTGAGCTTGGCATGGTTCTGGAAGCTACCTAGCACATGGGCAAGGCTACTATCCTAGAGTAGTTGTTCCTATATAGTTAGTTAAAGTTATCTTCGTTGATGTAATTGTTGGTTTAAGAAAACATTTTGTTTTCCGCTGCTTGTAAATGAAGAAATTTTGAGTTTATAAACTTGTGTTTCTGATGTCCACATCCAACTGTGAGGTTGCTTGGAAACAGGGCCTCATAGAAGGAGAAATGTATAGATTCCAAGTAAGCCAGTGAATTAATGATCTTAAATTTGAGTTAGCATATAAGTCAGAGGCAATCTGTGTTACGGCATTAGAAGTAAATTTGGGATACAACATTAGTATATTTGAAAAGTGATTTAGACATTGTAATGTGCTAGTGTGCTTTGCAGCTAATGTAAGCTAATGCTACATTAGTAGAAATAAGAGGACTATGACCTTGCTCAGTTAATACCAAATTAGGCTGGCGACCGTGAGTTCTTAGAAATGATCCAAAAATCCATTTATAAGAGTAAGCTGTCTTGTTGAAGGTCAAACCAACACCTAAATTAGTCTTGTTGAAGATCAAACCAACACCTAAAGTACCTTAGAAAATGTAACATAAATTGATATTACTCAGTTATATATGTTGGAAATTGTAGTAAATTAAACTAGGTAAAAAGAGATACTTGTTAGTTGGACTTCTTAAGTAGCATTTTACAATTTTTACTTATGCATATTAATATAATTTGTTAGCTATCTTTTAGTTTATACATGTGTAATTTTATATGTAGACTAAAAGATAACTAGCAAACTAATCTCGAATTTGATGGTCGATTGTTCTCAAACTGATTAGTGATGAAATTGATTTAGTATCGTATTTTACATATGTATAGATATTATACATATTTGTAACTATACTATTCACATATATTTATGTTTTTTAAAATTGTTATCAATTTATTCAAAGACGAACATCTAATTATAAATATATGTAAATGCTAGTCATCTATATATATACGTATAAATCTTGATATTGATAATCATTTTCTTAAAATAGTCATCTATTTTACATATATATGTAACTTTTCATACTAATCATTCATTTTCAAACCAAGTGTTTTTTTTACTTCTGTTTAAATATTTAAACTAAACTTATATTTACATATATATAAATGTTTTATATATGTGTAAATTGTCGATGTACATATATGTAAATTATCTATTTATAAAAGAGATTTATGGAAAACAAGAACAAGAAGGCTTTTGCAATGATGAAAAACATGAATAAAACAATACTGAATAAAATAGATAAACATTTTAGTCAAAGTGATCATATATATAAAAATAAGTAAATCTTATTTTTAAGTTAGTTATCTATTTACATATATGTAAGCCTTCGTATTGATCTATATTTTTAAATTTCATTGTTTATAAATCTTTTTATTGATCATTTATAATTTGTATACAAACCAAAACAATATGAATTACTCTCATGCACAATACAATACAAAATACATCTATGTTAAACATCAATTTTTCATATCCATTTTTTCTTTTAATTTTTTTTTTCTTTTTTATTTAAAAGGTTAATAAGGTAGTTTTGGCACTCTTATAACTTTGATATATTTTAATGCCTAATGTCTCTTCTTGTTTAGTTTATTTGTTGATTAAAAATTACTTATTATCTCTTTTATTAAATCAAAGAAATTAGCTAAACCACAAGTTACATCTTTATGTATCTCTTCAAAATCGATTTTTATGGCATGCGTATACACCCCATACATATACGTAACATTCTCTTACGTGTACGTAATCTTTGGTGACTATAGTGTGTTTAATTGTAACTTACATGTAACTTGGCAATTAAGTTACATATACGTAGCTATGTCTGTAAAGCAATTAAACTTAGTTTACGAATACACAACACAGGGACACCAAACCTATTAAACTTGGGTTACATATATGTAGAACAGCTTGTCTTGAATAGAATATATGAGTCGTTAAAAAGGAGAGAGAAAATAAGAGAGAGGCGAATGGATAAGGAGAAATATGTGACGACCCTGAAAATTAAGGTTAGAAAATTTAATTGGAATTAAGAATCTCATACAAATTTGCATATTTCTAAAGTTATTTTATGTGATTTAACTTTTTGATTGCATATTTGCTAACATGTATTAGATATGTGTACATATCACATAAATGGTATCTTTATGCATGACTCTTATATAAATATGCATCTATGTTATAATTTGATAAGATGTTCATAAGCTACATAATGTGATTGTGTGTTTAGCCATATGTATCACATACCAAAATTTTATTTAATGATCTAAGTTCACTAAAAAGTTACAAATTATAACACTTCATTGACATTTATCTTTAAAATCACCTTACCTGGTCCAATAACATGAACATCAAACACAACATCTAAATGAACATATGATACACTTTAAAATCTTTAAATCAACACCACACTTAGTGATACCTTCTGCCACATCATTAAACTAAAACACCAAGATTAATCAACCATGATCACCTTTACATCATCCTTAAGCCGATCCATGCTTAGTCACCTCTTAAGAACACTTAGCACCTTCTTAAACATGACACTTAACACATCTAGAAATTGAACACCTAGCAAACTAACTTCATCATCACCTTGAACTTTGATTACCTTTGCACCGCTCTCGGCCGATCCACTCATGATTGCCATAACACTAAGCATTCTTGTCTTAATGACACCTAAACACATCATTATGTGGTGACATGTGGCAAGCTTTGAAGACCTCTTAGTGTACCATTTCAGCTGATTTTCTAAACCCCATCATAACCATGACACTAAGAACACTTCACTTCATGACACCTTATCTAAATGCATATCATTACTAAGTGATATTGTTGTTAAACTCTCGGTTCACATAGACACTAAGCACTCTTCTAATCTTGACACATAAACCACCATCATTTCAAATGAAAGGTGGCATGTTCTCATGCCTTCGGCCGAGCCCCTCATAATTACAAAGACACTAAACTTTTCCAAACTCTCGGGTAACGCAAGTTAAACCGCCATCTTCACAATCATTTCAACCTCCCCACAACCTTCGGCTATTTAAAGCATCCAAAGTATTGATCAGCCTTTCCTCCTTACACACTTTAAACACTATCATATCATTCAAAGTCCTCTCAAAATACTTGAATCCCACGGTTTCTACATCCATCCAAGAATTTATCCTTTGAAGAACTCAAGATAATCTCAAAGATCAAGCTCTCGAAATCGAGGAAGCTAGAAGTCATTTTCTAAATCATCTTCAGCCTTTATTCTCAATCCAAATCCAAGGTTTTAATCCCTACAAATCATCTTGAAACAAATGGTTACACGTGTGTTATATATACATATGTAACTAGCTTGATGCATATAATCATCAAGACCATTCCAAAAACATCTTAAACATTTGATTTTACAATTAAAATAGTAACCAAATTTCTTGAACTAAAGAAATTAGAAACTTATGATGGTCAAGATTTCTGAAATTTAAAATGAAGGTTATTTTTAAAATATTAAATAAAATAAGTTAAATAATTAAATGACTGTGATTGTGGGAATAAAAAAAATTATTAGTTAAAAATTTTTATACTAAATATGATAATCTGGAAATTTTGGGAATTTAATATTGAATGTGCGAATTTATATGATTTATTCCATGAAATAAGAGAAAAATGTCTAACAAAAGATTTAAAGGTAATAAAAATCTGGAAAAATTTTTTAAATGATCTTAACATTTAGTTAGAATTTGATAATAAATTTCATGGATCAATTCTTTAAAGTAATAAAGTTATGTATTTTTGAATGTATAAATCTGAAGAAAATCGAAAAAAATAGCTTAACAATGTGAAAATTTCTGAAACTTTTGTGAGTGACTTTAAATAATATTTATGATCTTATGTAAAAATTTCGTAATTTTTAGAAGTCCGTAGCTTATTTTGTTATGTTTTGGGAACATTGTAAAAATCTTAGAAAAATGATTTTTTCAGAATTATTTATTGGAATTATTTAGATAAGATTCTGAGATTTAGATCTAATTTTGAGTAAAAATGGATGAATTTTTGACCGATTACTTAAATTATATATTATTTGTTATAAATTAAAGTGCTAAAAATTTTAAGAAAATAAATTAATTTATTTCTAACTATAAATTAATTTTTATAGGATTTTACTGAAAATAAGGTGAGTTCATAGCCCCATTTTCATATTTATTATTTTGAAGGAAAAAGCATACTGTTATATTTTTTATTGATGCCAATTTTAAATGAGATATTTTTGAGTTACACTGTCAGTTATGCCGTAAGTTGCAACCATTAATTCAGATGAGGAACCGTCTGATAATGTAGGTAGCGCTACTTGAGAAAATTATTTTCCTGCACCAACAGGATGAGTGTTGTGATGCTATGTTATCTGATTCTATTTATGATTATTTGTGACAATTGTATAACCACCTGACATATAAGTAGGTTTGGTTGCATTCTTGTTTTAAATTGCATCAATTTATGTATTTTGAGTTATTAAACCTATGTTCTCACCAACATTATGTTGACAAGTTTTAGTATGCTTTTTCAGGTAAACGAAATGACTAACAGTGTAATTCTTTCGTTTGATGTATTTAATGGTTGGTATGAAGCTATCGGGAAAATGCGCGTGAAAGTAACCGTAAATTTAAACGACCTCAGCATTTCAGTGGATGCACACATCCACTATTACGAAAGATCTGTAGCGGTTACTCTTATAATGTAATAGGGTTACTATAGAAATTTAAAAGTCATTATATTGTCAAATTTTGCATATGTAATTTCTGTATGTAACCCGAATATGTATAAGGATGATTAATATCAAGTTATATTTAAGAACTTGTTTGATATTTGTGTATCTGTAATCAATACATTCCAAACCATTAAGTCACATCAAGCATTTCATGCTTCCGTCGTGATGTGACAAAATGAGAGAGAATAATGATTAGTAGGGAGGTTACAAAAATTAATCTTTTCAAAATACCCTTATAGGGTTTAATTAAGGCTATTAGTTACCTATTATATGCAAAAAAATATTACTATTAATATTAGTCATTGATTAAGTTTGATCATAAATTATATTTTAGTTTTCATTATTTTCACTTATAAATATGATTTTTATTTAAACAGTCCTCTATATATACGTATATGTATATATGCATTTTATCTAGAACCATGTATATGTTAAGAACTATGATGAACTCTTTTAACTCGTCTGTTATTTATTATATCAACTAATCAAAACAAATAAAATTTATATATATGATTTATTTTTATAAACCGGTGTGTCTTTGTTAAAAAGTGACCAAACACCAAGACCACGAAGCACTTGAATGAAAACAATAATTTATTTTTAGTAATAAGTTAGAAAAATGTTTTACATTGTTAAATAAATTAAAAAATAAATAGTTATTAATAAAGATTTAAAAATTATAAAATCATATTTTAACTTTTAGGCAAATAATAAAACCATAATTTTAAAAAACAAACTAAAGAAGCAGAAATATTTATTTTGAAGGCTAGAATTGTGACACGAGAAAGATAAAAACAAACAAAAATAAAGAATCTTAAAAAGTTACAATTATAACACGTAATCTAGATTATTATTTTACGACCTGTCATGGTTTACACCTGTTGCTCCTGTCATGGTTTACACCTGTTACCGAGCAATGGGAGAAGGAAAATTCTAACATTTTAGTATGATGTGGGTAGAGTCGGTATCCAATGGCCAAGAGAAAAAAGAGAAGCTAGAAGAAAAGTATAAAGAGAAAATTGTCTGAAAATTGAAACAATTTTCTGCATAACTCCAATTAATGTTTAAAACATTACTATAAAGGATTACTGATGTAGCGCACGGAATGAAATCGAAGCTTAAACACGTTGATTTTGCGAATACCCGTGATGATTTTCACCCAAACCCTAAATTCGACCTCAAAAGTCACGAATTTGAAAAGACAAACTTTTAACTGCAGAAATGATCAAGTGACCATCCAAATTACATCAAGACAACTTAAATAACAAGCCAAAATTCGAACGGGCCTAAAACAAACAACCATGGGCCAAACAAAAGCCCAAAACAAAACCGAAAAACTAGAAAAAAACATAAAAGTGACCCAAAAATCCATTTAGAGGCCTTATTTTGGAAAAAATAATGGGAGGCTCGTAGCCCAGGTTATGCTCATTTTCGTGCAGCGCGGTCTTAGGCCTCCAAAAACCTAAAAGCTCGGTTTTCAACCCTTGGGCCCGCATCAATTAGAAATGAAAGTTAAAGGAAAAAAAACACAGAAGATACCAACATGGGCTCATGGGTACTCACCCCCACTACCACCTTTATTCTATCTAACAACTGCAAATTACAACATGAACTGCAAATTACAACATGCAAAGTAAAAACATGCAAACAAAGGGTAAAACCCATGTAAGAACTGTATGCGTGCGTGAACCCAAAACATGCAGATGGTGTGAACCGGATCTCGATGCTACTTAGCCTTGCCGCATAGCAATGCGTTTTTGGGCATGTCGTATTCAGTATAAAGGCTTTTTTCATCGCTCCAAACCTGAGTGTACAACTGTTGTCCCAAATACTGTTGTGGCCAGTTTGCTGATCTCAAATTCCACATGCCCTTGTTGTCCAATGACACTAATATAGAGCTCCAAGATTTTGGGTAAACCTGCAAATCGTGAAAAATGAAAGATTCATTAGTAATTAACTCATTTTTAAATGCAATCTAATTCACTATTGATACTACATCAATATATAAGATACCACCAGACAAAAAGGCCCTTTGTGATAATTTACTATACCACATTTTCTAAAGTTGGTGCCTTTGTCACCTGCCATTGTACCCTCTCAATTTTCAATTTTAACGCTTTAACCCCCTCAACTTTTTAAAACTTTAAAAAATATCATTTGACCCTCTCAAGGTTTTAAAGATCGGTTTACCCATGTACATCTTTGCTTAGAAAAAACTAATCTTTTTTACTTTCTTATTTTTATGTACTTGCCGGTGTAGATTTGAGTTCGTCCACGTTATAACGTATATTTGGTCTGCGTTTCGACGTAAATTTTGTCTGGAAACGAGCCTGGTCATATATAATAAGTTTTCATTCGACGATATAAATTGGAATTACTCTACATTTCCACATAAATTAAGTCTGCAAAAAGTTGGGGCGATTGTAATTTATACTTTATCACGCCACGCACGACGCCGTAGCACATGTTTATTTTTATGTATATTTTGAGTTGGTTTACGTTTCGACATAAAATTTGTTCGGAAACTAGTCAGATCGATTGTGGTCTCTACTTTATCACCCTGGCACTAGCATAACGCGCGACAGGTAAAAATAAAACTACTTAACTCAAGAAAGATAACTGTCTTGTAAAAATAAAGATAAACAAAACTACAATTAATTTGCTGCTTAAGAGTCAAGAAAGCCTCGAGCACCTGAACCGTATGTCGTGAGGTAGCGTCTACCAGATTGTAGAACTTGTTCCTCAGTGTAGAATTCCATTGCCCACTACCAAATCTGCATATTGAAGATCATGGAAATAAGTATTATAATTCATGCAAGAAACAGGAAGAAAAAGATGAAAAAGAAGGTTACCCGAGGCACCAGAAATCATAACCATCAAGATGCCAGGATTGAATGGAATTTTCGTTATTCTGGAAGACGATTTCGACTATATCATGAAGAGTGAAACCGATTACCGATGGGGTTAGAGTTTCAGGGCCAGGAGGGGGTGTGGGTTTGATTGAGTTCAGTTTGAATACTCCAGAAATGTTTAGATAGTCGGCAAGCTTCAGTGGTGTGGGTGGGTTGATGTGGGAGACTTTATTCACAGCATACCGAAGCTTTCCGTCGATATTGGCTTCTGAATTAGCAAATACAACTGTTCTGGTTATTGGGATTTTTCCATAGTGAAATGCACCTTGAGGGTTAGGCCTTCCTGCAGTTGCTGTCAAGTTCCATCTACAAAAAAACCGAAAGGCAAAAAGAAATCATGATAATAACAAATTCGCTACTTCGGGAACATACAAGATAATAAGTTTGATTACCTGATTGTTCTAGCCTGCTTCATTGACCAGTGAACCTGATGGGTTGGTGCAGCGGGCAATGGCAAAGAAGCCTTGGCTGTAGAGCCAGCATAGTGAAGAACTCCAGTGGCGGTAATAATTGGGTTTGTGAATCTAGTTGACGCGACGATGAAATAATCTTTCGCGGGAGCTTGTAGGTTGACCAAGAAAGATGCAGATTGACCAACATGAAGGTCAAGTGATTCATAAGATTCTTGCAAAGTATGGGCTCCTTCTACTTCAACCAATGTCAATTTATGCCCTTGGATCCTGAAATTTATTGAAGTTGTCAATGCCACATTTGCCACCCTAAACAAGTACCTCTGACCTGAAATCCAACAAAATAAAAAAAACAAAAAAAAAACACATATCAGATCAAGTTTATAAAATCACACACTATACCGAAGGGTATCGATAGTTCAATACCTGATTCGCCTGTGAAAGATGTAGTATCAGGACTCCCATTAATAAGTAGACCATCAGGCTTAGGAAGAGCTTTCCCTGAGTCCAGTATCTGTCTTAAAGTCTGCAAAAATGGAAACTTTAAGTTCCAAAAGCTTAAATATGTTTCAAAACTTGATATGCAACAAACCTTGTGATCGGCTTTCCACCAGTCACTGATGAGTAGAGTGAATTCAGCAGCAGGTTTAAGATACGGGACAGAAATCGCAGGCGATGCTTTGATATTAAACCCCCCAAAAGCGCCTACAGCTCGATGCATACCAAGTGAAGCAAAATAAGAATAGGTTCCAATCTGATCTTTCACTTGCATATGATAAGTCCACTGTGAATTCGGTGGGATCGGACAGTTTGTTCCCAACACTCCATCTTGCCATGAAGTCTTTCTTTGTTTTATCCCATTCCTGTTCTCACATTTCTTAAGTTTATAGATCATGTACCCGAATCAAAATCACTCCAAATACAAATGCAGCTAAAACATCACATACCATGTGATGAGGAACGGCTCATCGAGCTTATTGACGACAGTAACAACTATGTTGTCATTAGTCTCGCACTCGATAGTGGGGCCTGGAAATAATCCATTGATAAGTATACCCTGCAATAGTTATATACAAGATGTTATTCGTTAAGCGCGTCGTTTTCGTTATAAACATGATAAACATAACACAAAAGCGATATATGTTGTGGGGGGAATCTACCCTTTGCGGAACACCAAGAGGCGAAATCTGTCCATATGTAACTACCAAGTTGAAAAATCTGTATGGGTCTTCAGCCTTCACACAGAAGACACACACCCAAGCCAATAGTCCTACATAAAATGACAGCAAATTGGCCTGCTTCATGTTATCTAACACCTGCATTTTCTTTAAATCAATTAACCGATATCCAATACTTTTGTATGGATCATCTTCACATTGCATTCATCATTCCATTGTCAATAATGAGTTATGACACATGAATCTGATTCTAAAGTTCACTGTAGCAGATCAATTATGCATAAATATACTTGAAAAGTGTCATGAAATACTTACAAATCTGAAAAAAACAATGCCAATATGAACTTATAGAGTGAGTAATGAGTAGCAGATGATAAGTGATGATGAGATGCAACTCCATAATTGGACTATTTATAATGTGAAACACTTGTGATGGAGTGAAGTTCATTGGTGAAACCCTTGAATCCCGCAATGGAAGACGGAAGAATGATTAAGGTAAATCAAGTTGAAGCATGGGGCGAAAACCATGGGAGGCTTATGTGGATCGGGTCGGATTTAGGCTTCTCCTGTCATAGAGTACTACTAAGGATAAGTGGTGTCACATTCTGTATGAGTTCACACTTGTGTGAAATTTTAATAAGATGTACTTCATTTCTTTATGCATCCATCCTTTTAACTTCATAAAATGATTACTTAATCAACTTATTCGATTTGGAAAAAGTTCACGTAATAATAGTAAAGTTTGTAAAGTTTTCATTAAATTTAGTTAAAAAAAAAATTGTTTTACTGAAGTCAGTCAATTTTCACTATGGGTTCCAATCCAATATAAAATATTTTTACAAATGTTTACATTTTTTTGGATTTAACTTAGGCAAATAAAACCTATATGAATCTTGGTTACTAATAAGTGAAATTCTTTGTTTAATTGACTTAAATTATAAGCAATTAATAGTGAAGAAAAATAATTCACAAGTTTAATAAAATAATGACTATATTCTTTTCTACATGAATAGGGTCTTTATTCTTTTGAATAAGGACAATGAAACATGAAAAGCATCCCTTATTAATAGCACTTCTTGATGGAAATATCCTCAAAGAAGTTCAAGAATTTTTTAATAAACGAGAAATTAAATTCGTTTGGCCGGAGCCCTATCCCCGTCACAGTCCCACACAGCTTTTTTTCATCGGATGAGAATCGGGCAACTAGGGTTCACCTTCAACCGAGGACAACCTGTGTAAGAGAGAGTACATGCAAAGGCTGGCCTCATAACCTCCTTCTTTATGAACCTAATGGCAAAAGAACAATGAATTTCATCCTTGATCAATTTAGGGGTTGTGATCCATTCTTCATCAATAAGCAAGTCATTAATTTGATTATTAATATTAATGTTACTGCCATGAAAAATAACGAATTTTAATATCCATCCAAAGTCCATCGGGATCTAAAAGACACTATATAGATGTCTATTTAAATGAAAAAAGTGTATTAAGAAAAACGATATTCCTTAATTTAGTAAAATATTACTTTTTTAGTTTAATATTGAAAATCGGTCTTATCTTTATCTTTATTCTTTATTCTTTATACTCTAATATAAGAGTAACTTGAGATGACACGTGATAACACCACAATCATCTTCACCAAAATTTTTCGTCTCTCTTTCATATTAAATAATTACCTTAATTATTAATAATATTATTTAATACTTTTTTAGATTTAATAAATTAAGAAAGAAATTTATTCATTAATGTTATTTCTAAATAAATAATTTTTTTATAAAATAATAATTTTTTCTAAAGCATAAAACTTTTTTAAAAATACAAAATATTTTAAAATTGTCATTTTTAAAAGTCAATTTTTTTAAAAACTAAAAATAATCAAATTTAGGAGTTATAGTAAAAAAAATTTAAAAATGACATTTTTATATGGTTTGTTTTATTTTTTTTTGGAAAAAGAATTTAAAAATAAAATTTTTAAAAGTTGTTATCATTGTTTTATTATTTATAGTCATTTCACATATGTAATTTCAGTTATATCATATATTTGAATATCATTTTATAATTATTAATTTTTATTATATTAATATTTTATTTATTCAACCCGTGTAATACACGGGTTTACTAAATCTAGTTTTTTTAATAAACTATATATGATGCTATTTAAGGAGTTTTTTTACCAAAGTAGTTTTGGTAGAAAAAATAATTACCAAAATAGATTATTTAAAAAATATTTACTAAAATGTGTGTTTGTTTATTTCTTAAGTAAATTACTCAAGTGGTCCTTATGCTTTGTATGAATTTCACCTTTGTCTAGCTTTTTAAAATTCACCGTGCGATTGATCTATATACAAACTGAGATTGATTGAACCTTGCAGGCAAAGACCGAACTCCACAATCGTGATCGTGTATCATGTTTAAAATCAACAATCATCGGAAAAGTTTTCTAGATTTCTAGTAAAGGTTTAAAATCAACAAATCATATCGATTTATAGAAGCTTTTGTTGTTTGGCGTCATACAACAACGCCACTAGCTTGAAATTTATATTTTGTCTCAACATTACAAAGGCTTTAATTATAGGATTGAAATTATTTCTTCGATGACTCAACTTAATCAAGCACCATTGCAAGAGCGCTATTTCTTTCATGATGATGATCGATGACGACATACTTAATCAAGCACCATTGCACCGATGGACCTGGACCTAGACCGGACCTACCCGGACTTGATACCGGAAATAAACAATACAAGAACCAGAACCAAACTCAGTTCAGGTACTTAATGATTTTGACGGTCTCGGTAAAAACGAATCCAATATAACCAATGTGATGTGCAGAGCCTAATTCAAACATATATAACTAGTACCTACTCTGATGATGAACATATGCTTATATAGTTACTGAGATAATCGCATACTTGAAAACAAGAACATATACACGTAGTACTTGTTGTGATGATTTTGATGATTCAATGAAAACATGTACGTACACAACTACATACCTTTCGAAGATGATGATTAAATAAAAGAATAAAAAGAAAGAATTATAATAGTTTATTTAGAATAGAGAAAAATACCCATTTTGGTAAATATTTATCAAATCATTCATTTTATTAAATATTTTTCTATCAACATTATTTTAGAAAAAAAAGCTCCTATTTAAGTTAATAAGGCCCATTGCCCATTAATGTCTACTATTATCATTAATCTTACAAAGCAATATGTTTATATGTGTCTGTATGTGTGTGAAGATTCATATATCGTAACTCCTATTTAATTAGAATTTGGAATTGGAATATTTTCCATTCAAAATCATGTTTGATCAATTATCGGATGGAATTGGAATTGGAATTGGCTAGCGGCTCAGGTTGTTCCCATTTACCTTTATTTTGATGAAAAAAAACCTTCTAATTAGATATATTATGTTATTCTAAATCTAGAGATTTCTGTTAACCTAAGTAATCTTGATTAAGATCATTTGTTTATTTATTGGCCTTATGAGGCCTAAATTTAGGTTGCATGATATGTTTGCTTATTCAAGATAAGATACTTATTTACCTCCCTTTTCACCCATTGTCTTTTCTAATAATACTTTTAAAAATATTAGTTAACTTATTATTCAATGAGTTTAATTTTTTAATATATAAAATAGACTTTCTGTGCTTATTTACTTAACTAAATTTACTATTTTGTGTGTTACATTTCAAGAATGGAATTCGCATTTGTTTAATTAAAAAAGTTAAGCCATTAATCACTATTAAAAAGACATTTTAATAATCCATCTCGAAAGCCATAAAATAATAACGGAGCACAAAATCTAGAACGTCATTGATTATGTCATGGATTAGTTTAATATATAATAGACTTCCGGGTATAGGTTTGTTTGTGATAAAAGCTAATTAAAATAGGTTAAGTGTTAATAAATTTTCTTTTCCATCTCAATGCATCACATTCTTTGTTCGAATATCTTTATAATTTATAAACTAATGCTTATATATTTGTATCTTTAAATTGATATATAATTTTTGTTAACTAATAGCGGCACCGACTATTATACAAATTGCAAAAAACATATAAAGTAAACGTTGTTAGGGCGCGACATGTGTAATTGGGGCGATGGATGAATCCGTTTGGGTCATACTCATGCAAAAAAGTATATAATTACAAAAATTACGTGATAATTATGCAATCTATATATATAATGACACAACCTATATTTATGATCATACGCAATTGTAGTTACACAACTTATAAAAATAGTTACGAATGTTTTATGATAATTATACAAATTATTTTTATAATTACATAGAACAATAATCATGCAACTTATAAAATTAATCACATCAGTATAAGAATAATTACACAAGTTCATAGAGTTATGCTTATAATTACACAATATCAATAGCGGCGTTTTTTTATATCAACACTTAAAAGAGTATAGGAAGACTATATTCAAATTAAAGTTAATAAAACGCTCGACTTTATAACGTAGTATTTTAAAAATAATATCGTATTAAATTCTCATACGCATCTAAGAAATAAAAGGAATTTGAGTAAAGTGAATAATTGTAAGTTATTCTAGTTTTACCCACTGGATTCTTTCATTCCTGATAATTAAATCTTTTATGTGTAATAATTAAGCGTTTATATTTAGACCGTTGTTTACAAAGGTCAATGACCTTTATTCAATTTGCATGTTTTGTATGAAAAAGACACTTTGTATTTAGAACTTTCTCTCTCTCTATATATGTGTGTGTATATATATAGGACACGTATCTTTTGTTAACTCACTCTGTATGTTTTAACTCATTAACTCATTCTATCCAATAAGAAGCTACCACATCACCACCCCTTAACATGAAGCAGCAGGGGCATTTTTTTCATTTCTCCTAGGGCTGGTAATTTTTGACACGGACCTGTTAACACGACACGATACAAAATTAACAGGTTTCATGTTTGACCTTAACAGGTTTAGTGTCTTAAAGAGATCGATCTACTAAGACACGATAAATTTCGTGTCTTAACAGGTTAAATATATGTTAACCTGTTAAGAAACCTGTTTATTATTTTAATTATAAATATATATATATATATATATATACACACACATAATATACATAACCCTAATTAGGTTTTTTCCATTACTCATTTCAACATTCAAGAATCAAGAGACAAGAGTCGCTACCCTGGACTCTGGAACATCATCACCTCATCGGCTGAGATCCAGCTGACCGTTGACCACCGCAGTCCATCGGAGCCCATTTGCAGTCCACTGCAGTCCATCGGAGCCTCATCCGCAGCAACGTAGTCCGCAGCACGCCGCAGCACCGTAGTTGGAGACCAGCAGACCATCAGGCATCGGAGACCAGTCAATTGGAGACCATCGGAGACCAGTCAATCGGTGACCAGTCATCAGTCAATCGCAGTCCACCGAAGAACCATCAGAGACAAGTCAATCGGAGAATGTGGGGAAGAACCATCGGAGACCAGTCCACTGTAGAACCTGTATATGTTTCATTAAACAGGTTTCTAAATATGTGTTTCTAAACAGGTTTTTAAACAGGTTATTTCATGTAACCTGTTTCTTTACAGGTTCGTGTTCGTGTTTGGAAAAAATGACACGATAAGTTATCGTGTCGTGTTCGTGTCTAGCATGCCAGATCATCGTGTCTTATCGTGTCGTGTCTTATCGTGTCGTTCATACCTGTTATGCTAGCTCTAATTTCTCCTATGTTTGACCTCTTGACCCAGATAAAGTATATATCAACTTTTATACCTTCTAAACATCCACATTAGTCTATTCCTACTTTTTTTTCCTATTTCAAACTTTTTTAGATTACACATCTTCTTCATTTGCATATTCTTCTTTCCCATCTTCTTATCCATCATCGTTGTTTCGATTGGGGTGTAATGGACGTTGGCAGCGTGTTAGATAGAAGACGAACGTCCTATTAACACTCTCTAGATGAACCATCATGTGATAATAATTTTGATCTCCTCGTTGGTAACTCTCCTTTTTGTGACGTTTATTGTGATAAGCAAGGAACAACCCTTTGATTGTTCTTTTTTTTAAAACATGTGATTATTAAATCTTCCTTTCAAGAGTTCGGAGAAAGTTAAGCTCCTTCACATTAATCTCCTTCTTTCATTTTTCCATCTTCAAAAATCATCAGTGGTGGGGAAATGCATGTTGATATGCTTTAATGGAAGATTATGAAGATGAGCATCCCGTTTCATTTATACAGTTGACAACTACATTGGTGTAATGTATGTAATTTTGTTAGTTCATATTTTAGTTTACTTTTTTGTTACATTTATTTTTACAGGAACTATTTTTTAGTGTAACTATATTGGTGTAATGTATGTAAGTTTGTTTGTTCATATTTTTTTATTTTTATTTTAATAGATAAAAAAGACCAAAATACCCTTGCACTTAACTGACAAAACTAACAGGTTTAGGGGTTAGCGGCCATAATTGTTATGAGATACAACATCAGGGTCTCATATGTTAAAATATTTTTTTTTTGGACAAAATGAGTTAAAATGATCAAACCACAGGGGCCAAAAGAATATTTTACTCTATTTATTAATATTATGTTAACAATTAACCTATGTGTTAGTAGTTTGATGTTTTTCAGTATTTTAACACATGTGTAAAAAATTATTCTTTAACACATTTGTAAATGATTCAATGAATACTTTAACACATGCGCAAAAGTTAGTCCTAAGATAGTTCTGAATAGTTTAGCACATGTTTCTTATTACTTTAACCTATGAGTAAAAGGATAGTTCTAAATACTTTAACATGAATAAAAATAAAAATCATATATGTAATAATTAATTAAACAAGAGTAAAATATATTTAATTTGGAATATCTACTTGATTGATGTTGAACCTCTGTTTAGACAATCAAACCCTTACTAAAACTTAATAAAACATTTTACATTTAAAATTTTAATATCTTAAGCATACAAAAAATTAAATCAGACCAAATACCTTATTAAACCAAATGCAATGCAAATGAAATGCAATTAGTACACTATAACCACCGGCTCTGATACAAATCTGTCACACCCTCAATTTTCACAAACGGAGTTTTACCGTTAGACATGTGACAGACCAGGATCTCATCCAATACTTACACCAAACAACATATTTGTTCTAAAAACATATCATTAAAGTTCATTCAATAAAACCAGAACATAATTTAGAACTATCTTTTAAAAGTAATATTAGGGAACTGAATTTAAGTAATAATTCAGAAATCAGAACTGCTAAAAACACGCACACGCAAACCAAGTATTAGTTGTAAAACCCATTTAGTATTTATGAAATGACCAATGATGCATGAACCTTAGTGATGCTCCTGGTAGTGCGAATCTTTATGAACCTGAGAAAAGCATGTTACAGTGTCAACACACGGTTGGTGAGTTCACAAATTTATCAAAACAGTAATACTCAGAAAAGTATATCAAGTGGATTAGTGTATGAAGTTCGCAACCAAAGCTTACAAATTAAATGTAAGTCTTGGTTGTGGTTAGCAGACCATAGCAATAAAAATTAGGTCCATTAAACACTCGTTTGACATGCATTCTTGCTAGTGCGACTAGCCCGGGTGGGATTTGTTAAAACCAGTAGATCTACTCAGAATTAACTTCCTAAAATACATCAACTAACTGCTCAAAATTGAGTACTTTAAATGGTACAACACTAGTAAATAAGTGATCATACAATAATACCGATCTAAACAGAAGAACATTTGAAAACATATTTCTCTTCCCAAAAAGAGTATAAGTAAAATGGTGTTGGACCAAAAGAACCAATGAGCCTGATCAGAAAAACCTTTAAGTCCCACGGACATTACAACAACTGAAGTAGTCTGCAACAGCTGAAGACATCAGCTGATAACAAGGTCTGAAGACAAAGTCTGAAGTGAAAGAGCTGAAGACAAAGTCTGAAGTGAAAGAGCTGAAGACAAAGTCTGAAGTGAAAGAGCTGAAGACAAAGTCTGAAGACAAGAGCTGAAGACAAAGTCTGAAGTAAAGAGCTGAAGACAAAGACTGAAGACCAAGTTTCAGATGATTGTCACAACAGCTGAAGAAGACCTCTTCAGTAGTTGTGATGGTTTCCTTTCAGTAGTTGTATTTTCTTTTCTGTACTTGTAGTTTCAGTAGTTTTATGTTTCTTCGTGTACTTAGAATACTAGAGATGTTCTCAGTTGTTGTGAACATTCTCAGTAGTTTGCTTACTTTCAGTAGTTTGTAATAATTCTGTTAGACGTCACTATCAAGTGACATCAGCAGACGTCACATTCCTTTATATAAGGAATGCTGACCTAATTGTAATCGTGCAGCTTAGGAAAACCTAGCAGCCGCCATACCGAAGCATGTGTGCATGAATGTTATTATCCCAATGCAGAAAACCCTATTTCTATATAACCGTGTACTGTTCCATTGAATATTTATTGTGTTCTTGCTATATTTGCTTAATTCTTGCTCTAATTCCGCTGTGATTAACTCTAATTGATCAAACTTAGATCACTGATCCTAACAAATGGTATCAGAGCAGGTTAATCATTGATCGGTTTAACAATTGATCATTGAAACTGCTATTTTGATATCTATAGTTTGATCGAATTAGCATATGTGCAAGAATTGGTTATAAAGATTGATTTTCTGCTGCTTCTGGTTATTTAAATTGAGTTTCTTCTTGGTTCTTATTGAGTTTGTTGTGTTTTTGTGCTAAATCTTTTGAAACTTGATTGATTTGGTTTGAATCTGAGAATGACTACTCCATCTAATGATCCTCACAATACTGGCTCCTCAACCAAGCCTCCGATGCTGGTTAGGAGTGAGTATAACATATGGCAACGAAGAATGCTCCATCACCTGTCTGTTAACAGTTCAGGTTGTTGGACATCTGTGGTTCACGGTCCACACAAGCCTATGGTGAACAATCCGGAGACCAATCAAATGGTTCCGAAGAAGAAGGAGCAATACTCAGATGAAGATCGTAAACTGTTTGAGATTGATGCTAAAGCCCATGGAATTCTGGCCATGGCACTGCCGAATGAAATCTATTCTGGGCTTATGCATCATGAAACTGCTCATGACCTCTGGAATGCTTTGAAGGAACAATTCGGAGGAACTGATGAGGTCTTAGCAAACAACAGAGAAATCCTCGCCCAACAATATGAGACATTCTCTCATAGGAAGGGTGAGACACTGACTCAACAGTTTGAGCGTTTCTCCTGCTTGATCTCTGAGCTGAAAATGGTCAAGCATGAGTATACTAACAGCCAGATGAACAACAGATTCCTCAGATCACTGCCTGAGAGATGGGACACATACACCATTGTCCTACGCTCCAGTGCAAATCTGGATAGCCTATCTCTCACCCAACTCCATGGGAAACTGCTTACATTTGAAAGAGAGATAGAGCAGAAAAGGAAACTGGCATCATCAGGAAAGCTCTCTGATGACTTTGTACCAGGTAACACTGCCTTGGTCGGTCATGAGTCAGAATATGCTGGATCAGAAAGTCATTATGATGAGCATATAGATTTCTCTTCAAACAGTTCTGATCATGCATTTGTTGGTGTTGACAGTCATTCTGGGTGTAATAGTGATAATTTATGCTTTATCATGGATGATTTGCAAGGTATTGCTGATGATGATTTAGAAGAGATGGATATTTTGAGCCAAATGGCCCTGATCAATATCAGATCTCAAAAGTTCTACAAGAGAACTGGTAGGAAATTTCCAGGACTCTCTGGCAAAACCAAAGTTGGTTTTGACAAGAGTAAGTTGAGGTGTCACAAATGCCACAGGCTTGGGCACTTTGCAAGAGAGTGTAGATCAACTGGATCTAACTCCTCTGCACCCTTTGTGACCTTTCCAAGCAATAGTTCACAAAAAAAGGGCAACATCCTGCTAGTTCTGGTCATCACTCACAACCTCAATCTCCTGCATACTTTGTCCCTCAGGGTCCAATGCCATATCCTTATCCCTGCTATTACATGCCACAGCCAAATCCTGTTCATGTCCCTATAGCACAACAACCTCAAGCCCTACCTGAGCCTCAACCATCTCCATCACAATCTCAACCTCATCACAGCTTCTTCACACCAGGAGTTGTTGACTGGAGCAGCTTACCAGATGATCTTTCTGGTTTCAATGAGCAATTATCTGCTGGTGCTGGTCAACATGGTGGTGAACATCCTTTTGGGAATCTTGCTCTCATGGCCCTGGAGTCTACTGAGGGTTCCTGCTCCGATGCTTCATCTTCACAGGTAACCCAGGTATCTTCTGAGGCTAAAGCCAAGTTATGTTCTGAATCATGCATAGCTGCCTTTGTCTCTATTAGAGAGGCAAATGTAGCTTTAATCAATCAAAATCTTGAGCTTGAGAAAACTATTTCCAAAAGAAAAGATGAGTATGTGTCTGCACTTAATGACAAAGATGATGAGATTTACAAGCTTAAATGCCAACTTAATGATGAAAAGGCTAAGGTAGAGGTCATACTCGAGAACCACAGAAGTCTCAAAGAGACACTTGCAGCTACCCAAGTTGAGTGTGACCGCTGGGTAACATCCTGCAAGGGATTTGAAATGCTTCTCAGCAAGCAAACAGCTTCAAATGTGAAGTTTGGAATAGGTTACAATCATACTGCACCACCTACTGATTTTACTTCAAAATAATAGTAAAATCTGAAGGTGAAAGTAATTTCCAAACCACATCATCATGTGATTCATCCTCAAATGATAATACAAAATTAGAGGATGAAGTCAGTGTTAAGATCTCAGCAAATCAATTGCCTGATGGTTTAAATGCTGATAAACACATGAAGCTGAGAAATTCAGATGTTGTCCCTCAAAGTACTCCAAGTACTGAAGGGCAAGTCACAACATCTGAAAAGCATTTCAAATCTGATGAAATAAAAGGATTAACAACTGCTGAGGAATCTATCATACAGTCTTTCAGGACGGATAGAGAACAGCTGAAGAACAAGTCTTCAGTTGTTACCGATCCTTCAGTACTTAACACAAGTACTGAAAGGAGGAAAGTACTGAAGATCACACCTTCAGTAGTTTCCACTTCAGCAGTTGATCAATCCAAGATGAAGAATAAGCCATGTGAAATATGTGGTAAATTCAATCATCTATCTGATGAATGCTGGTACAAAAAGGGTTCCAAACTCAACAGAGATAAGCTCATTAAAGAAGAGATAAATAAAATGAAAAATGAGTTTGAAACCAAGTTTGTACCACAGTCATCTCAAACTGATAAACCCAAGGCCTCACCAAAATCCAAAAAGAAGGATGGGGTTTATCAGAAAACAGCTGATAGTGTTCTCATGATAAACATCAGACGAAGTCTGTGAATTTCAAGGAGGAAATGGTGGGTCACAGGAACTCATCAAAAACAAGTACTGATGTGTCAAATGAGCTGAAGGCTTTAGCAACAAATCAGACACAACTTGTTATGATGGTTCAGCATTTGTTGGGGAGAGTTAACCAACTAGATGCACCTGTGATCAAACCACTGAAAAGGAAATCCAAGCCCAAATCTAAGAATTCCATTTCAGCACCATCTCCACCTTCATCAGCTGTTAATCATGAGAAACAAGTTATGGTTAAATCTGTTGATGAAAACAGACCCAAAACCAAAAAGGTTTGGGTCTCTAAAGCTAACTAGTTTCTTATGATAAATGCAGGGTTCTTCAGCATGCCAAAGAAGCATCTGGTATGTAGACAGTGGAGGATCTATGCATATGACTGGGAGCAGTTCTCTTCTTAATGACTACTCTCAAGGAAAGAAGGGATTTGTCTCATTTGGAAATGATGCTAAGGGTTACATCATCGGGAAAGGATTTGTGTCAAATGGAGAAATCAGATTTGATGATGTTAACCATGTGGAGAATCTCAAGTATAATCTACTGAGTGTCAGTCAGATGTGTGATAAAGGGCATGTTGCACTTTTCACAAGCCAGAACTGCCGGATTCTGTCTTCCAAAGTTCTGAGGCTGATTGACAAGGTATTGGATGAACATACTCTCCTGAAGGCCAACAGGATAGGAAGAGTATATGCCTTGGATTTGTCAAAGAAGATTGCGTTAAAAGGTCATCCTTGCCTGTTCTCCAAGGCCTCTCCTCAGGAATCTAAACTGTGGCATAGAAGGCTGGGTCATGTTAATCTCAAAAACATGAATCAGCTGATCCACAATAGTTTAGTAAGAGGTCTACCAATAAAGGAGTTCCTCTGTGATGAAACCTGCACTGCTTGTTTAAAAGGAAAACAACACAAAGTCTCATTCCCTCCTATAGAAGAACCAAAGTCCACTGCCTGCTTGCAATTACTGCACATGGATCTCTTTGGTCCTGTGAGAGTAATGAGCATGGCAAAGAAGAAATACTGTCTGGTAATTGTGGATGATTACTCCAGATTTGTATGGACCTTCTTCTTGCATTCAAAGGATGAGGCTGCTCAGACAATTATTAACTTTGTGTTGTATGTTGAGAAGCAGTATTCCCTATCAGTCAAGTGTATAAGAAGTGATAATGGAACTGAATTTAGAAACCATACACTTGATGATTTCTACCTTTCAAAAGGAATCAAGAGGCAGTATAGCATCCAAGGACTCCAGAACAAAATGGAGTAGTGGAGAGAAAGAACAGGACCCTAATTGAAGCTGCAAGGTCCATGTTGGCTGACTCTGGTTTGCCACTGACCTTTTGGGCTGAAGCTGTCAACACAGCATGCTATGTGCAAAATAGAGCTCTAGTGAATCAGAGGTTGATGAAGACTCCTTATGAAGTTCTACATCATTTGGCTCCTCTAATTTCATTCTTCAGAGCATTTGGGTGTCCTTGTTACATTCTCAACACAAAGGATCAACTCCAAAAGTTTGATTCTAAGGTGGATGCAGGGTATTTTGTTGGGTACTCATCCACTTGCAAGGCTTACAGAGTGTTCAACTGTAGAACAAAGATGGTTGAAGAAACCTTGCATGTGAAGTTCAATGAATCTCCTAAGGACAAAATCCCACAAAACCCTGTGGAGTTGTTTGATCTGGACATACTGCAATATGTTCCTTATCAGCCTCCAGCTGTTGCAGATCATGTGAATTCATCACCTTCTGCAGCTAGTCATCCATCTGGTGGTACTGATGTTCATGATGATCCCAGTACTCACCTATTCAAGTTTAGTGATCAACTGCCTGAGTCTACTCAACTTGATGTTCCTGTAGCTTCAGTAGCACCATCCACAACAAATGCTGATGAGATTTCTGAATCCTCTACTTCATTTGACCTGCCATCTAACACTTGGTTTCAAGAATCTGGATCAACATCTGTTGCTGCTGAGCGTGCTACAAACACTTGCACAGATCTCATAGTGTATCCAGAGCTGAAGAATCACCCAACGTCTCAAATCATTGGTGATATCAATGCTGGTGTCTCAACTAGAAGTCAATTGTCCAACTTCTGCTTCTATGCTCTTTTCATCAGTCAGCAAGAGCCAAAGAACTATCATATTGCATTAAGAGACAATGGATGGGTTGATGCCATGCAGCTTGAGCTTCTTCAGTTCAAAAAGCAGCAAGTGTGGGAACTGGTTCCTCTACCCCCAGGTAAGTGTGCAATAGGCACTAAATGGGTGTTTAGGAATAAAACAGATGAAAATGGGCAAATTGTCAAGAACAAGGCCAGACTGGTTGTCCAGGGGTTTTCACAAGAAGAAGGTATTGATTATGATGAAACCTTTGCCCCTGTAGCCAGACTGGAGGCAATTAGATTGTTCTTAGCCTATGCTGCATTCCACAATCTTAAAGTTTTTCAAATGGATGTCAAAAGTGCATTTTTATATGGTAAAATAAAAGAAGAGGTTTATGTGTGTCAACCACCAGGTTTTGAGGATAATAAACATCCTGATTGGGTGTATAAACTTGATAAGGCTCTTTATGGGTTGAAACAAGCTCCTAGAGCCTGGTATGAAACACTGTCAAATTTCTTCTTCAGAATAATTTCACTAGAGGCTCCATAGATAAAACTTTGTTCATTAAGAAAGTGGGTCAGCATAAGCTCCTTGTTCAAATTTATGTTGATGATATTATTTTTGCTTCCTCTGATCCACAGTTGTGTGATGCATTTACAAAGTTGATGCAACAAAAATTCGAAATGAGTGCCATGGGAGAATTACAGTTCTTTCTAGGTTTGCAAATCAAACAAAAGGCTGATGGAACTTTCATTCATCAGTCAAAATACACAAAAAGTCTTTTGGCAAAGTTTGATTTACAACACTGTAAGCCCTGTTCTACTCCCATGTGCAGCACCACACAACTGGATGCAGATCAGAAAGGTAAAGCTGTTGATGAAACACTTTACAGATGTATGATTGGGTCCTTGATGTACTTAACAGCTTCTAGACCAGATATTATGTTTGCAACTTGTGTTTGTGCTAGATTTCAGGCTGCTCCTAAAGAGTCTCATTTGATTGCAGTCAAGAGGATCTTTAGATATCTGCAAGGTACTCAATCTCTAGGTCTTTGGTATTCCACTGGGCACTCTTGCAAATTAGTTGCTTTTTCTGATAGTGACTATGCAGGGTGTAAATTAACTAGAAAATCAACTTCTGGTGGATGTCAATTCCTAGGCAACTGTTTGGTTTCTTGGCAGAGTAAGAAACAAACATCTGTTGCTACATCCACTGCTGAAGCCGAGTACATTGCTGCTGCAAGTTGTACATCTCAGGTACTCTGGCTTCAGAATCAATTACTGGATTATGGCATTACAGAGACTAAGACTCCATTACTAATGGATAGTGCTTCAGCTCTTTGTATTGTCAAGAATCCAGTCCAGCACTCTAGGACCAAACATATTGAGATCAGACACCATTTTATTAGGGATTGTTTTGAAAAAGGTCTGATTGATCCAAAGTTTGTTCCTAGTGCTGATGAGCTTGCAGACATATTTACTAAGCCTTTGGACAGTTCAACTTTCCAAAACCTAGTGTTAAGGCTTGGTATGCTGCAGCTAGAATAAGTGACAACTACTGATGATCTCAGTCAACAAGTACTGATGAGCATTCGTATACTACTGTCACAAATAAGTACTGAAGTTCTTTTATCCTCAGTAGTTTTCATAACTACTGAAGACTAAATTACTTAAAAGTACTGAAGTACTCATCTGTTGAAAAGAACTGATGTGGTTACAACTACTGCTGTAGTTACAACTGCTGATGTCAGAATAACAGATAAGTACTGATGACCTATGAAACATCTGAAACTCAGACAAAGTCTGATGAAGTGTTGAGGTCAGAATGAAACAGCTGATGAGCTAAGAATTGACGACAACAGCTGATGAGAAATTTTTCTCTTCAGTTGTTTCTACAACTGCTGCTTCACTTCAAACAACTGAAGCCAAAACCATGTCTTCAGTAGTTTCACAACTACTGATGACTAATACCAAGTCTTCAGTTGTTACTTCTGAAAGTTAAAACCAGGTCTTCAGTTGTTTTCAAACAACTGATGACAGCACCAACACTTTCAGTCGTTTTATATCAGTTTTTTTTACCCTATAAATACCTAAACCTACTTTCAGACGTTTCATTAGCCGTTTTCCGTCCTTCACTCTCTCAACAATGGCGACCATGAAACTCAAACCCAGACACAACTGTGTTGCCTACCTCTCGAAATCGGCCTTCTGGAACAAATTTGATAACGCCATCGATCTTATGGTAGATTCCCAGTACCGAACCGCGTTTCTTCTGAATCCTACCATCTACCCCGATTCCCTAAGCCAGTTCTGGACCAACGTCTCTGTGCAAACTAGTGAGAATGATAGCCAAATCACTCTCCAGTCGTTGGTCAACCAGAAACAGGTGGTCATCACTCCGGACATCATTCGACAAACCCTAGATCTACATGATGCCACCTGTGTCACAGAATACCCGAAAGGCACAACCGATATGTCTTTCATCAACAACGGGTATGAAGGAGACTTAAGTGCTACCACCATTCTGAAGAAGCACTTCCATGATGCTGAACGTCTTATATTCCACATGGTGAATGTCTGCCTTGCACCAAAAACCTCCTCATGGGATCAAATGTCTTCCCGATGGCAACAGGTATTATACTCTATCTTTGAACGACAAACTTTAAATTTTTCTGAGATAGTGTTTATGGAACTAAAGGATCTGGCCTTGAAACCTGTGGCAAACAGATGGATATTATATCCCAGGTTTCTCATGGCCATAATTTTAACACAGCTAAAATCAGACGGCCTTGTTGGCCTTGGAGTCCCTGCTCCGGCTGTATTGCCTGAAGTATACTCCAGGCACAACTCTGACCCTACAATGAAAGGGGCTGCCCGGCTGCTCAAACCCAAGCAGCGGGAACCCACAGCCTCCACTTCCAGATCCAAAGTCCCCACCAAACCCAAAACCAAAAAGCCCAAAAAGGCTACTCAGGGAGATGAGTCCCCTGAGGATGCCCCTGTAACACCAATACAGGTAACACTTACTGGTTCTAACCCCCCAGTAGTGTCAAAGACTCCACCAGCCCTAGCCGCTCAGGCATCCTCTCAACAGGATCCTGATGCAACCATAATTGGGGATACCACAATGCTGGAACCTATCTCAATTGAGAAGGTTACCATTGAAGAGCACCAGTCACCCCGGGTGCAATCTGCTTCAAACCTATCTCCAAATGCAACCGCCCCTCAAAGCCCAACATTTATTGTTGCACAAGTGTTGAGTCAGCTGCATTCCTCTCCTCCTCCCCAGACACCAATTACAATGGGGAGAACCTCAACAGCTGAGGAAGAGGACCAAAATGCTGCTGATAACCCACAGCACAGGGGTTATAATGTTCAATCTCCCCGTGTAGAGGAGGAGGTTAGAACATCTGGTGAGGCTGCCACTTCTACTGATTCAGCAAATGAACAGGATGAAGTTGGTAACATCTCTAAGACCTCACCAGAGGCAACTGCCGATGAAGGACTCAGTCCTGAGGCAGGAAGTCCCCAGAACCAAGAACAAGGGGCACATGCTACAACTGATCTACACTCAGGGCATGTACATCCTGATTCAATCAGGAGGTCAGATGATTCAGCAAAGACTGATGATGACCTGGGCTTTTTCTTTGATGTTTTAGCCCATAACACAATCCTTGAGGCTGAGGTGAGCAGACTCAAAGAACTGCTTGCCAAAATGTCTCAGGATCAAAGTCCATCTGCCCCAATAAACCCACAGATGGCACCTTCATCTGAAGGTTTACCAAACACTCAGCCACTACACTCAACTGAGCCACCAGCCACTGTTTTTGGCACCACCTCTCAGGGACAGAACCCCTCTGAGCAGATGGTTGCTACATTTCAAAATTCCTTACCTCTCATCACTCCCATCATCAATGAGATTGTGCATAAAGCCATTGATGAGAGGATTTCCTCAAATCTACAAACACTTGTTGATGATGCTGTGCAAAGGAAGCTTTCTGCCATTCAAACCCCTGAACCCAATGCACCCAAAAAGGGGGAGTCTAAGGCAGTGAAAGAAAGAAAAAGAAAGAGAGTGGAAAATGAGAAACAACAAGAGAAAGAAAAGGAAAAACAGCTGATCACATACAAAAGAAAGAAAAGTGCTGAAACTCAAAAGCCTGATGAAGAGAAATCATTGGAAGATCTGGTTAAAGAAGCTGATGAAGCTCACAGCAGATCAATGGACAGAATAATAGACCAACTCTTCAGACAGGGCTTTGATACAGCTACATTAGACACTGAGATCAGAAGGCTGGAGATTGAAGAGATACAAGAAAATGGGCCAGTTATAGTGTGATGGAAAGGGAGAGGTTGGAAATAATGATCAGGTTTACTGCAAAATACTTGGGAAGATCATTAATTGAGATTAAATCATGGACCAGAGACAGTATTCTGGCAATAACCACCAGAATCTGTACTTCTGAAGCATTCAATAAGGGGTTAATTATCGAAGCACTAGATGAAGCAGGTGCTGGGAAGAGAACTGATATGGCCAAGCTTTCCAAAGCCAAACTCACCATAAAAATGCTAGATCAGCCTTCCCAAACTCCCTCTCAAAAACAACCAACCCCACAACTCTCCAAATCAACTCAACCCTCAAAACCAACTCCCTTACCCCAAAAACCACCTCAAACCACATCCAGTGATGCACCCAGAAGGAGGAGAAGGGTGTTGAGGATGGTAGAAGAAGAAGAAGAAGATGATGAAGAAGATAGTCTGCCAATCTCTGCTGTTCTAAAATTACCTGAGCCCAGAAGTCAACAAATGATTACACCAGACTTTCAGAGGCAAATGGTGAAAGTTAAGATTGAAGAAGAAGAACAGCAGAAACACACGATGAGCAACTTTTGAAGATGATTGACAAAGAGTTTCCTCAGTCATCATCTATACAAGCCATGAAGAAACACGCTCAAAGGCTGTATGCTCTCAGGTATACCTTTCAATATCAAAAGGAGAGAGTAAGGATTTGGCCAGACCCCAGGGTTAGTTCTAGAATTCATAAGAAATCCATACCAAGTAGATACAATGGCCAAGTGAGAAAGACCATAGATGCTGCTATTATGTTGGCCATTGTAGTCTCACCCTGGGAAATACTTGAAGACTTCAAGAGAGCCTACAAGTCAAAGATGACCCCTCAAACTCTAATGGATAACAAAATGGTCAAGAAGGGGTTGTTATACAAGAGGCTTGAAGAGATCAAGAAAAATGAACTCCAGTTGTTATTAGAAGGGACTCACCCAGATGAATTTGCTTACAGAGAGATAACAACTGTTGAGTTGAAAAATGGAAAGACGTAAAGTACTTATCAGAGTACTATGGCCCAGAGTTCTTCTTCGAAGAGAAGCAGAAGAACTCACTAAGGAGGAACAAGTTGTTCTCCTTGAGGCCTACGTCAGAGAGTCTTATAGACTCATCAATGGGAAGTAGGTTTCATGGTTGGGATAACGGCTCTGTGTCCAGTTCCCCAAGACAGAGTTCCCTTCCATCCTTTGACATTCACATCTACTGAAACCTGTTCCCTGGCCTGTGCTTATCCTATATCTCTAAAGCTGATCAAGAGAGTATTTCTGCCAAGAATAAGTGGGACCTCAATAAGCTTAAAGGTTTTGGCTGCATTGGTTCAGGGGGAGTTTGTTGGACCAAAAGAACCAATGAGCCTGATCAGAAAAACCTTTAAGTCCCACGGACATTACAACAACTGAAGTAGTCTGCAACAGCTGAAGACATCAGCTGATAACAAGGTCTGAAGACAAAGTCTGAAGTGAAAGAGCTGAAGACAAAGTCTGAAGTGAAAGAGCTGAAGACAAAGTCTGAAGTGAAAGAGCTGAAGACAAAGTCTGAAGACAAGAGCTGAAGACAAAGTCTGAAGTAAAAGAGCTGAAGACAAAGACTGAAGACCAAGTTTCAGATGATTGTCACAACAGCTGAAGAAGACCTCTTCAGTAGTTGTGATGGTTTCCTTTCAGTAGTTGTATTTTCTTTTCTGTACTTGTAGTTTCAGTAGTTTTATGTTTCTTCGTGTACTTAGAATACTAGAGATGTTCTCAGTTGTTGTGAACATTCTCAGTAGTTTGCTTACTTTCAGTAGTTTATTAATAATTCTGTTAGACGTCACTATCAAGTGACATCAGCAGACGTCACATTCCTTTATATAAGGAATGCTGACCTAATTGTAATGCGTGCAGCTTAGGAAAACCTAGCAGCCGCCATACCGAAGCATGTGTGCATGAATGTTATTATCCCAATGCAGAAAACCCTATTTCTATATAACCGTGTACTGTTCCATTGAATATTTATTGTGTTCTTGCTATATTTGGTTAATTCTTGCTCTAATTCCGCTGTGATTAAACTCTAATTGATCAAACTTAGATCACTGATCCTAACAAATGGGGATGTAAACTCAGCTGTATGCATTGCGACAAATAATGCAGAGAACAAAAGCTTAGGTTTCCTGAACACCTGAATTTACACTTAATATTTAATTAACATTAATTATCAATAATTGAATTAACTGTTAGGAATTGAATTGTTGGTTTATGCACTGTCAACAACCCCCAACACTTGACAAGGATTCGCATGCATGAACGACACACATATATATATCGCATGCATGAACATACATATAAACCATGCACACACACACACACATATATATATATACATACACAAACCATGCATAACCAATCATATATATATATATATATATATATATATATATATATTATATATATATATATATATATATGTATAAACACACACTATATAACACACACCATGCACCACACACACCATGCACTACCCACCTCGTCTAACCCTAGTACAACACCCAAACAACCGAAGCTCTAATCGACCCCCCCCCCATTAACAACCACACCCACACAACAACTATGCTCGAGACCCACGAGCACACATCAAACCCTAAGGCTCCTCGACCATCCTTTCATCCTCGAAACATATCACACCCGCATGCAATCTCGGCCCTCCTAACCCTAACCATAATTCCTAACCGAGTACCTCCCGATCAGGAATCATAACCCACGCAAGCAAACCCCATGCACTCGAACTCTAGCACACCCAATCCTAACCGAGAACTTCACACCCGAGCACCAAACACACAACCGAACCCAAACACCCGACACATATCCAACATGCACACGTGACCGAAACACACACGTACACACACATAACACCTAACCGAACACATACATGCGTCACGAACATGAATACCGAGGTTATACAACCCACACCAAGCAACTATCGTCCAAACCTAACCCTAACCGATCACCCTCATCACAACCCACGGCTACCTCACTGCCAAAGAACCACCCACACCCAAAGCCCACGCACCACTAACCCAACCGAGACCCAACAGCTGCCTTGTATTCTTGAACCCGAACCCCAACCATGCATGCACCGATCGAACACACATGCCCCACACATACTCGGCACAACCAAATCACTCACCATTCGTACGATTCATATACAAACAAGGTAATTATTAGTAGTAAAACTAAACAGAGGGGGTAACGTATGGAAATAATCGATTAAGAAAAGAAAATCGCAAGAGTGCCTAGCTTCGTGAGCAAGGAGAGATTTCGATCGGGAGACGGGGCAGCTGGAACAAGTTGCCGAGAAAGGGAGCCGAGGGGTGAGAGATTGATAGGGGGTGATTGTGAATTGGGGTTTGGTGCAGGTTAGAGAGAGATAGAGATGTCGGGTGGGTCGGTTAAGGAGGGGGCTGTTTGACTCCTAATTATTTATTAATAATTTGTTAATTGTTAGTTTAATTAAGTTTTGTTGCTAATAATAATAATAATAATAATTGACTTATTATTATGTTTATTTATACAAAGAAAATTTAATTACTACATAATATAAAAGAAAATGTTTACAAATACCTAATGGCATAAAATAATTAAACGACTGAAATTTGTGGTAACAAAGTTAACCTGAAAACACGGGATGTCACATAAATTTCCTCTCCAAATCACCGACGATAAGTAGATATAGGTCCTTGTCATTTGAAACCTTCATGGAAACATCACGGGAAAGAATGTTGGATGGTTATTCGCAAAGTATTGCGTCACTAGGTGACTATGAGCTTTTTCACAGTCGTTTCATGTACTTTAAAAAATTAAATATAAATATAATAAAACAATAGCATTTTATTAAAAAAAGTACACTAATCTAAAAATAAGACAAACAATATTTTATAACAAAAAAAAATAAACCTTCTTGACAATAAGACGATGTCTTGAACTTCGTCCAATAATAAAGAAACCACGATACTCAAAACTACCCGCTAACTCGTCTATAAATTTCCGTCCTCTGAACTTGAGGAATCGTAAAGTTGAAATTCCAAAAATTTTATTTTTTTAAAAGACAGATGGAGATTTAAAAATTATTAAATGCAGAGAGTAAAGAGTTGAAAGAGATTTAAAAGGTATTGAAGGTTCAGATTTGCAGTTCAATTTTTTCTAATTCTGAAAAGAGAATCTTAAATCAGTGATTGAGGAAAAAGCCTCGATAGCTCGTTCATTTTGTTTAGTTTGGTTCATCGTTAGCTAGTGGAGCTTCAGGCCTCAAGTGTGCAAAACATCAAAGTATAAGCGAAGTGTTATTTATTATCAAAAAATTCGTTTTATTTATATTATAAATAAATTCGTTTTATTGTGGTTTTTGTCGTGTTCAAAATTTTTTTGGGTTATTATCTTGCTTCTTACTATATTAATATATAAAAATAAAATGTGTCATATGGCACCTTTTAACTTATCCTTTTGACACGTGTCAGCCTCCAAGGCATCTTCTTTTTCCCCTCTGACAATTCACGCAGATCTCAACCCACGGATCTTAAAACCCGCTTACATTATGGATACTATAAAACATCATTTAACCCGATTTACAAACCTTAATTTACACAATCAGGTCGCTCTCCAGTTCTCTCATACCCAAATCATCTCTGCAGCAATGAATCAGCTTCTGATTTCCATCTGAGTTGAACCGTGAACATCCCTTAAAGCTAATTGCTTTATTTTTCTTTTGTATTTCCTTATGGCGATTTCAATCTGAGTTCTCTGTGTAGTTGTAGAGATCTACGTTTCAAATAGAGAAAGAAGAAGTTGATTTTTTCACCCGTACCTGGACAACCTTCACAGGTAATCGATTCATCTGTCGTTTGTTTTTCTTCTTTTTCATCCTAATAGCACTTGAATCAATCAAATAACAATAAAAATTTAGATCAAAATGATAAAATATGAAGAAATTGGATGAACACAATGAAGAACTGATGCGGGCTCAAGTGTTGAGGACCGGGCTTTATTGTTTTTGGAGGCTCAAGACCATGCTGCACGAAAATAGGCATAACTTGGGCTATGAGTCTCCGTTTCTGACGTTCTACCAGTCGAAACGACCGTGGAAACGAAGACTACGTCATGGTATAGAATCCATCATGTATGCAATGATATGCACTAGACCGAACGTGTCATGCGCATTAAGCATGACAAGTAGATATCAACAGAATCCAGGTAGTAGCCATTGGATGGCTGTTAAAAGTATATTGAAATACCTTAAGAGAATATGTTTCTAATATATGGATCTGGTGAGGAGGAACTCGTTGTAAAGGGTTACACGGATGCGAGCTTCCAAACTGATCGAGATGATTCTCGATCACAATCGGGGTATGTCTTCATTATGAATGGAGGGGTAGTGTCCTGGAAAAGTTCGAAGCAGGACGTGGTAGCATTGTCCACTACAGAATCCGAATACATCGCCGCTTCATTGGCAGCTCAAGAGGCTGCATGGTTAAAGAAATTTATTGCCGATCTAGGGGTAGTCTCTACCATTCAAGAACCCCTAGAGATCTTTTGTGATAACGAGGGTGCGATTGCTCAAATCAAGGAACCCCGTGCACATCAAAAGACTAGGCACATTGAGCGGAGATTCAACTACATAAGGGATGAAGCTGAAAAGGGAAAGATATGTATTCGCAAAGTTCACACAGATCAAAATATTGCGGATCAACTCACGAAGCTCCTTGAAAGGGCAAAGCATGAGAGTCATACTTGTGCCTTAGGACTTCGATATTCTAGTGATTGGATTTGATCTGTTTTGTATTTTAACTCTGGAACGAATGTAATACTAACTCTTTGTATAAATTATGACATTTTGAGTTATGTTCCATTTTAGCATGTTTACATCCATGAATATGTTTATTATTCTAAATGTCTGTAGTCGGTTATATTTGTGGGAACAAATATGAATGTAAGACTATTATGAACATGGATTGGTAGATATTCATAAGGTATTAACTAATGCGGATGACCATTTGCAAATGCGGACGAATTACTTCACCCGCATTTACAAATGCGGGAGAATAACTTCATCCGCATTAACTAATGCGGATGTTGTTCTGAGAAATGCGGATGGGTTGAGGGGCTGAGCCCCACCCACTTTTCTCTCTCCTGAACTTTATGTTTCCAAGGACATGCAATATAAGATTGCTTGCAGATCTCTCTAAACACACGAATTGAGAACACAAAAGTGTAAGAATCCCTTTTCTCTCGATTGGTCTAGAGAAACATAAAAAGGGAGTTGTATAAGTGAAAATCCTAGCAACCGGTGTTCTTGTTGGTGGCTCGTGGGTAGACCAGCTTGAGGCTTCTTGCTTTAGGAGCTGTCATCGTCGTTTACCTCCTGCCGACCTCATTGTTTAAGGTAGTTCTTCGTACCTTCTATGGTTGTTTGTAAGCATGATTTCATATATCGATCCATATGGGTTTTGACTGATTTTATATAAAAATGTTTTATATATATATTAGCTCACTGTAACAAGTTTTATAATTTATTTCCGTTGCGTTCTTCTATTTTATAAGGATAAAATAGATCTGTTTAACTTGTGAAAACCCAACAATGGCATCTAGAGCCGGTTATATGGATACATGCTTCATTTGGACTGAAAATTCGGTTTCTTGGTGATGATTCACCAAAAGGCCGAGAGGCTTCAGCCCTAGTATCCCCTATTTTTCAAGATCTATTTAGACATGCATATAGGAATCTTGGAAAATTTATATCATTTGAATGATTTTGTTTTGGAAACAAAACCGTGGTTCTCGGCTATTTATGCTTCAGCCAAGAATATATGGTTCAAGGGGATACTTTTGGATTTTGCTTACATATGTGGATACGTATTTTATTTGTTCATGACCAAAGCCGAGACCTGTGGGTGAATGTATTGTGATTTGTTTTAAATTATTCAAATAGATTGTAATAATTAAACATGTTTATTCTTCCTATTGGGTATGTAATTTATTTATTTTTCATTTGATATGTAAAATAAATAGGCTAGTTGCACTTTACTTTTACTAGAAAAAATGTATTTAGGATATGTTTTGTAAAAGAAGATGCAACAAGACTATCTTTCTCGGTTTTAACCGAAAGGAGAAGATGAAGGCCCAAAGGAGTTTGGTGCTGAAGTCAAAGCCTAAATGAAGACCCAAATGGATTGGAAGAGTCACAACACAAGATGGACACTTGAAGCATTTGGATGTGGGATCAAGTGGGAGTTCACCGGCACAAATGTTGTGTCATTTCACCCTTAGGAACGACCTTATTAACTCACTTGTTTCGGTCAACAAGTGATGTTAAGTTTAGATGGCTACGGTTATGGACTCATGTGATGCTTGTGTGGTTGTTTTATTATTGTTTTGTGATATATGGATATGCATGTTTAAACAATTTAAAATCAACAACAAGCATAAAATGGTTCTTATAAAACACTAACATGGGTAATAAAAGGGTTTATTAAAAGTTAATGTGTTCACAATAAAATTGATTTTATTGATAGAACCTTGAAAATTGTTTTTCACACTGGTACCACACATTTGAATGCATGCAAATGTTAGGTGCAAAATAGTTTTCAAAACTAGAATTAATGAAAACTAAAATCCCTTTTGAAACAAGTTTAACACTATACTTTTACACAACACTTGAATCACTTGGGAACTATTTATGGGATAAAGGTCACCTAACCACTCTTAGGGAACTTGTGTGTTTGAGGTGGGGTCAACATATTTGTGGAATAAAGGTCACCTAACCACTTGTATGTGTAAACTCACACGTGTGTGTAAGTAGGACAACTTGAGTTGGAAACCATGTGAATAGGGTCACCGAAGCATGGTGTACAATGGTGTTGATGGGATTAAACATGCCAACTAAACATAAAGATGTTTAACCGATCCCATAAAACTAGAAGTTGCAAAGGGTTGTAATTGTCAAGTGTTGACTACCTTATTTAAATGATGGGATAAAGGTCACCTAACCATTATTTAAATGTAACGTTGGATTCTAGATTTTAATTATTAATTGTCTATGAGACGTGAAAGAGGTATTAATAATTAAAGTTTTATTTTCGGAAATACTAAAATTGAACTTTGTTTGTAGAAATGGCCGCCAACAACAAGGCTACCACCCCGACCGTCCATAACCTATCACTAAGAACTATATTAGAAAGGGATCGTCTTAACCATAATAACTTTATGGATTGGTTTCGTAACTTGATAATAGTTCTCAAGCAAGAAAAGAAATCTTACGTACTAGACGATCCCATTCCCGATGAACCCGGCGTTAATGATGTTGACGCCTATAACGATTGGGTTAAGCACACTGAGGATTCTGTGTAGGTTTCTTGCCTCATGTTAGGAACTATGATTCCCGAGCTCCAAAAGGACATAGAGCATCATGGGGCATATGACATGATTACCCAGTTGAAGGAAATGTTCCTTCAACAAGTAAGGGTAGAACGCTTCGAAACGGTTCGAGCGCTTCATGCATGTCGCATGGAAGAAACTCAATCGGTTTCATCTTACGTACTAAAGATGAAGAGCCACATTGATCACCTTGAAAGGCTAAATTGTCCCGTCTCAAAAGAGTTGGCCATGGATTTATCCTTAATGGCCTAACCAAAAGGTTTGAGACGTTCATCATGAATTACAACATGAACGGGTGGGACAAGAGCGTTGGTGAGCTTCACGCAATGCTCAAAACGGCTGAGGCGGGGATGGGTAAAAGGATTTTACCCGTCCTCATGATCAATGAGGGAGGCAACAAGAAAAGGCAACACCCCGATCCCAAGGCAAATGTTGCTAAAGGAAAGGGATACATCAAAGGAAAGGGTACGGGAAAGGCAAGAACTGAACCTCCAAAACCAAAGCTTAAGAAGCCTAAGGTAACGGAGAACGATCCATGCTTTGAGTGTGGTGAGATAGGACATTAGAAGAGGAATTTTCCAACCTATCTCAAAGAGTTGAGAAACAAGAGGGATGCTGGGCAGACCTCAGGTATAGCTTTCATGATTCATATTGAATTGAATGTTATTTCTTCAAACACATGGGTATTGTATACCGGATGTGGAACTCATATTTGCAATTTGTTGCGGGGGTTCAAAAGAAATAAGCATTTCAAGAAGGGAGACACAAGTCTCTACATGGGCAACGAAGCAAAAGTTGATGTTGAAGCCCAAGGAGACTATGTTTTGAAGCTTCCAAATGGTTTGGAAGTTGTCTTGAAAAACATCTTGTATGCTCCTAGTTTGACTAGGAACATAATTTATGTTTCCTTTTTAAAACAATATGGTTATGTATTAAAGTTTGTAAACAATGGTATTTGTGTTTTTATGGATGATGTATTTTATTTTGAGGCTATGCCTTATAATGGTATCTATGAATTGGTTCATGATAACTCATCCTTTAATAACTCGTTATACCAAACAAGCACCAAGAAACTTAAAATGGGTTTAAGTGATTTATATATTTTGCATTGTCGTCTTGGGAATATAAACAAGAATCGGATTCAAACACTTCAAAAGAATGGTCTTTTGGAAACAAATGAAAATGGTTTATTTGATAAGTGTGAATCTTGTTTACAAGGAAAGATGACCAAGTTGCCCTTTAATGGTACTAACGAAAGGGCAAAGGATTTATTAGGAATCATACATTCAGATGTATGTGGTCCTTTTAAGACAATGACAAGGAATGGTGAGAGATACTTCATTACCTTTATCGACGATTATAGTCGTTATGGTTATGTGTACTTGTTGACACACAAACATGAAGCTTTTGAAATGTTCAAAATCTTTAAGAATGAAGTAGAAAATCAACTCAATAAAACAATCAAAGTTCTTCGTTCAGATAGAGGAGGTGAATACCTGAGTGATGCTTTTTAAGATCATCTTATGAGTTGTGGGATTGTCTCACAACTTACTCCACCCGGAACACCGCAACATAATGGTGTGTCTGAAAGGAGAAACCGAACCTTATTGGATATGGTTCGATCTATGATGGCTAGAAGCTCACTACCTCTATCATTTTGGGGTTTCGCATTGCTCTTCGCGGCTCGTATTTTGAATATGGCCCCAACCAAGAAAGTGGATACGACACCTTTTGAAATATGGCATGGAAGAGTTCCATCACTATCATATTTAAAGGTATGGGGTTGTGAAGCTTATGTGAAACAGAACACCCAAAACAAGTTAGAAAATCGATCCACTAAGTGTATATTGTTGGATATCCCAAAGACTGTATGGGATATTACTTCTTTGATCCAACCGAGCAAAAGGTATTTATTGCTCGAAAAGCTGAGTTCTTGGAAACTAAGTTTCTTATGGAAGAAACGACGTATAGAACAGTGGAAATTGATGAGGATCAAGAACCACAAGCCAATACACGTTTGGTTGAAATTAGCGATCAACAAGAGGTTGTTGATAATGATCAACTGGTTGATCAATACACACAAAACATTCGCAGATCTGGTAGAATTAGCATTCCACCTGAAAGATATGGTTTTTTCATGAATGGATGCTATGTGGTTGACTCGGATGAACCAACTACATACCATGATGCAATGTCCAATTTGGATTGTGACAAATGGCTAGAAGCCATGAACGTAGAGATGCAATCCATGTATGACAACCAAGTATGGGAATTGGTTGAACCACCTCTTAACTCCAAACTGGTTGGATGTAAGTGGGCATGGAAACTTGGATACTTATAAAGCAAGACTTGTAGCAAAGGGTTTCAGTCAAACTCAAGGGGTTGATTATGATAAAACATTCTCGCCTGTGGCAATGCTAAAGTCAATTAGGATATTATTTGCCATAGCTGCATATTATGACTATGAGATTTAGCAAATGGATGTCAAAACCGCTTTTCTTAATGGACATCTCGAAGAGACTGTCTATATGGTTCAACCTGATGGTTTTGTCGATCCAAAACATCCTAATAAAGTATGCAAGTTAAAGAAATCAATCTATGGATTGAAGCAAGCATCGAGAAGTTAGAATCAACGTTTTGATAAAGAGATCAAGAAATTTGGATTCATCAAGAACACTGATGAAGCTTGTGTGTATAAAAAGGCTAGTGGGAGCATTATCGTATTCTTAGTATTGTATGTTGATGACATACTACTATTTGGAAATGATGTTCCAACCATGGAAGGTGTTAAACCCTAGCTTAGAAGTTGCTTTTCCATAAAAGATCTTGGTGAAGCCGCCTATATTTTAGGAATAAAGATCTATAGGGATAGATCAAGGCGGTTGATAGGTTTAAACCAAAGTGCATACATTGATAAAATCTTGAAAAGGTTCAAGATGGAAAACTCTAAGAAAGGTATGGTACCTATTCAAAGAGGGACAATATTGAGTACATCTCAATGTCCGAGCTCAAAGGATGAGCAAGAAAGAATGAAGGAAATCCCATATGCATCTGCTATAGGATCCATCATGTATGCAATGATATGCACTAGACCGGACGTGTCATGCGCATTAAGCATGACAAGTAGATATCAACAGAATCCAGGTAGTAGCCATTGGATGGCTGTTAAAAGTATATTGAAATACCTTAGGAGGACTAAGGATATGTTTCTAATATATTGATCTGGTGAGGAGGAACTCGTTGTAAAGGGTTACACGGATGCGAGCTTCCAGACTGATCGAGATGATTCTCGATCACAATCGGGGTATGTCTTCATTATGAATGGAGGGACAGTGCCCTGGAAGAGTTCGAAGCAGGACGTGGTAGCATTGTCCACTACAGAATCCGAATACATCGCCGCTTCATTGGCAGCTCAAGAGGCTGCATGGTTAAAGAAATTTATTTCCGATCTAGGGGTAGTCTCTACCATTCAAGAACCCCTAGAGTTCTTTTGTGATAACGAGGGTGCGATTGCTCAAATCAAGGAACCCCGTGCACATCAAAAGACTAGGCACATTGAGCGGAGATTCAACTACATAAGGGATGAAGTTGAAAAGGGAAAGATATGTATTCGCAAAGTTCACACCAAATCAAAATGTTGCGGATCCACTCACGAAGCTCCTTGAAAGGGCAAAGCATGAGAGTCATACTTGTGCCTTAGGAATTCGATATTCTAGTGATTGGATTTGATCTGTTTTGTATTTTAACTTGGAACGAATGTAATACTAACTCTTTGTATAAATTATGACATTTTGAGTTATGTTCCATTTTAGCATGTTTACATCCATGAATATGTTTATTATTCTAAATGTCCATAGTCGGTTATATTTGTGGGAACAAATATGAATGTAAGACTATTATGAACATGGATTGGTAGATATTCATAAGGTATGAATATAGAGCAAAAGGTTGCTACCAAGGTTCATAGATATTTGTGGGATACAAATATTGGACTGACCCGCTCTCAAATGTTACTGCATGGAATTTTATAATTGATCATAAGTAAATTTGAGTAAAGGCGAATATCATAGTGTCCTCTACCTGAGATACATATTGGGTTTTGATATTCACCAAATATTATACCTTGATCTAGTTCTTCACTGTTTTGAAATAATAGACAATACACAAGGCTAACTTCAGGTGTGATACAAGGTGATTGTGAGAAACGTATGTAGTCAAGATGGGATTTGTTCCTCTTATTCATTGAGAGTATGATGTCTGAGGCCTGATAAAGTTAAATCAACAGGGAATAATCATTATGTGTCCCTAGATTGAACATGACATCTGAAACAAAAGGATATATGATTGGATTAACCTAAATCAGTTCAAGTAAGGGACTTAAAAGGAATGATGTTATTGAATGGCACTTAGTCATGCATATTAGGGGTAGTAAACCGTTGTTAGGTGGAATTTGCTACTTGCATCAATCCTCTATGTATCTTGTGCAAGTGGGAGATTGATGGAAATGATCTGCCCAAAATACATATTGAATTGATGTGGCTAGTATGTCATGATCCAAGTCGGGTCATACCCAATAACGAGCTAGACAAACACCAAAGATATTTGTTTTATGATATGATCATATAAATAAATACTAACACTTAGAATATTTGGAAATTGGATTTCCAAACATTTACACTTGTGTTGTATATAAATTATATGGATAATTTATTTCAAAGTGATGATGTTTACTCATCCGTATTCGTTTAACACAGCCGCATTTGATGTGGTTGAAGAAATGCGGATGATGTTTACTCATCCGCATTTACAAATGCGGGTGAACAAAACCTGTCCGCATTTGTTTTGGAACAAATGCGGATGAGCATTTCTGGAAATACTGATGGTAACATACATCCGCATTAACTAATGCGGATGACCATTTGCAAATGCGGACGAATTACTTCACCCACATTTACAAATGCGGGAGAACAACTTCATCCGCATTAACTAATGCGGATGTTGTTCTGAGAAATACGGATGGGTTCTCAGGCTAGGCCTCACCCACTTTTCTCTCTCCTGAACTTTATGTTTCCAAGGACATGCAATATAAGATTGCTTGCAGATCTCTCTAAACACACGACTTGAGAACACAAAAGTGTAAGAATCCCTTTTCTCTCGATCGGTCTAGAGAAACATAAAAAGGGAGTTGTATAAGTGAAAATCCTAGCAACCGGTGTTCTTGTTGGTGGCTCGTGGGTAGACCAGCTTGAGGCTTCTTGCTTTAGGAGCTGCCATTCTCGTTTACCTCCTGCCGACCTCATTGTTGAAGGTAGTTCTTCGTACCTTCTATGGTTGTTTGTAAGCATGATTTCATATATCGATCCATATGGGTTTTGACTGATTTTATATAAAAATGTTTTATACATATATTAGCTCACTGTAATAAGTTTTATAATTTATTTCCGCTACGTTCTTCTGTTTTATAAGGGTAAAATAGATCTGTTTAACTTGTGAAAACCCAACATTAATAAACTAGTAAAATCTAATCAAATAATCTAATTTTCTACAATATATATGTATATATATATATATATTTTTAATAGTTCAAGAACCAAGAACTGACTTGATCATGAGATCATATCTTCAAGATACACTAAAACCAAAGATGTGATTAAACATCGACAAGCAGCGAGATCACCCTAATACGGAGCCTGATCATATCATTATATATATATAATTAAACAGTCCAAGAACGATTGCCGGTATGTTTGTCCTCTTAAACCCATGCAACATTCTTTCAACAAGTAACATATGATTCTTATCATGTTTTGGTATGATTTAGATAAAATTAGGATTCCTCTCTCATTTGGTAAGACCTACCCATCCTCATGGTTTATTGAGTTTATATGGCTTTGATAGATGAAGGGTATGGAAGATATGAGACTAATGATATTTCATTGATAGTCTTTGTATGATGTATGAGTGTAATAAATAGATGATGAGCGCTCCAGATCTATATTTACATATAACAGAGGAGATGATCATCTGGCGTGCTGATGAGAGCTTCAGGTCTATATTTACATATAACAGAGAAGATCATCACTCCAGGTCAATGCTTTCGCATAGCAGAGGAGATAAGCATGAATATATAAAATGAATGGGTGGCAAAAAGCAAACTCTCAACCTCTTTTTTGTCAGGACTCAGTCATGCAGACCAATAATGAGATTGAAATCCAGTTTTCATACTGAAGCTTTAGTTTATCACAAGATTACTATCTACTTGTTTGAAGCAGAGCCTACCAGGCACATCATATAATGAAACTTTTAATTTTAGATTTTGTATGTAAATTTTTTTTAAATGATACAGGCATCCGAATAGATGCTATCATTTCTCACACAAAGCAAGTCATGTATAAACAAGCATATCAAGAAAATATACTATTATTTCTCAATCATCTCAAATCAAGTTCTCTACCCCATTTTTTTATTTAAATCAATCACCGAAGGAGGAGACACAATATAAAATTTAATCTTTCTAACTCTCCCCCTAAATTTTATTTTTCTAGATATATAATATATATATATATATATATATATATATATATATATATATATATATGTATGTATATATTTTATTTTATTTTATTTTATTTATTTTTTTAATATTTTCAAAGTAGAAATTTACTTAAAAAAATCTTCCAAGTTACCCTATCAAAAGATAAGAATGAACTATCAAGAAACATGTAGTGATTATGAATGAGACATGTGACTATGCAAATAAAAATCATAATATGAATCTGATATGATACCAAAACCATAACTTGTCTGTTCAGCCTCAAATTTGGATGAGGAACAAACACTATCAGTAAACCGGATTACTAAACAGACCTCCTGAACTATTCCTTCACTCATTAACAAATCAATTAGAAAGGGGAACCCAGGTCATCGTAGACCTGGGTGGTCCGTTTACATCAATGTGATCATTGTGTTTAAACACACGACCTTTTATGTTTTCTTTTTTCTTTTTGATTTGCCAAATTTTTTTTGTCTCAAATACTTTTGATTGGAAAGAATTAAATTTAGAAATTATTTTATGTTTAAGATTTGAAGAAAAAGATTTTAGTTTAGATGCTTTGGTCACTTTCATCTTTGAATCATGTGAAACCGGCTTCACATGTGAAGTTTTGGATGGAATATTCGTCATTCGACCATTCAAAGATGTGTGCTTTTTACCTTTTGATATAGAGAAGCAATTGTGATTGCCTTTACTTTCTGAATCATGTTGCTTTAGGCACTTTTTCTACACGTGACCTTTAATTCCACACCTGAAACACGCCTTGAAGGGCTTTTGGTTCTTAATAGACTAGTGTGATGTAACTGGGGGTAGAGCTTGTTTTGAACTTGATTCAACTTGATGAGGGAATTATGATTTCTTTTACTGAATTGGGAATGAGAGCTTCACTTGTTTCTGACAGGATTTAGATATGACAGGCTGAGATTGAGATTGTCTTTGCTTTGCTTTGGAATGACTGACTTGTTCAGCAACTGGAGATGATTCATGATTCATACATTTTCTCACAACTTTGACGGGCTCAAAGATAGGAATACCCTCTGTCTTGAACTTATCAAAGAAGTTAGAAGAAACATGTACACTTTTGGGTACATCAACATAGTGTATGTTGAAACCCAAACCAACAGGAGGATCATGCTCATCTCGAATCTCATTGTGACTAACACCACTTACTCCTGCATTTAAACTGTTAGCATTCTAATTTTTAAATAAATCATTTTTCGGATTAGGACGAGGTAAGGGTGAATAATATTCTGTTGTGGGAGGTGGAAAAACATTTTCAGCTTTTTCAATATTTTCGAGGTAACCAACTCCATCTTTTCTTAACATAGATCTCTGTTTTGAAAGAATTTCATCACTTTTCATTTGAGAAACGGTCCATTTATCAAGTTTAGTTTGGAGTTGAGTTACATCGAATTGAGCTAGAGTTAAATGTTATGTTAACATATTAATTTCAACGTTTCTTTCATAAACATGTCTTTTAAGAAGTTCAATTTCAGCTAAAGCTTCATTTAGCTTTATCTGATATGCAACTTTATTTTCTTTTAGCTCTTTTTTATCATCCTTAACTCCTCTTGATCCTGAATCAAAATCGTATTTGCTTGCATGACATTTAGGGTTCTAGCTCGACATGTAGATGAACACATATATTGCATCACCTCATAGGGAACATCCAACACCTTCTTTTCCGCCTCATCATCAGTTGCTTCACAGTCAGATTCATTCTTTTTCTCTGCCATCAAAGCTTGTTCGTTTTCTTCTTAAATCTCCCTGTTTCCAGCTTTCAGATTAGACTCGGTTGCCGAAATGGTTTCTGATTGTTCTGCAGGAACTTCAGTTTCAATGACAAATGTCGTGTTGGAATGCGGATACATCATTCGATTGTATTCCTCTTGTTTGAGATCCATTTCTAGCGACTTCAATTTGTTGATCACCTCGAACAATTTGTAATCAGGAAATCCTCTTTCTTGTCTAATATATTTGCACTATGAGATCCATTTAGATGGAAGCGAATCAAATAATCTCTGAACTTGTTCAAAGTTGGTGAGATGTGGGTCATGCTTCTTCAGATTATTTGCCACAATTACGAATCGATCAGTGAAATCGGACAGCCCTTCATTCTTCATTCTTCATTCCTGTAAAACAATCAAAACAACTTTGTGCCGATACGATGTTATCTAATTCAAAATCATCAGAAAAAGACATTTTCAATTAAAAAATTAAAATTCACTTTAACGCCCCAAAAATATTTTTTCCAAAAAAGTTGTTGAATCATTCTCCCCCCTGGAAAAATATTTTTTTATTTTGATGAACTTTAATTTTGATTAACAAAAAAAATTTAATTTCCAAGAATTTTCATTAAAATGGCCCAAAAGATATTAAAAAAAAATTAAAAACCCAATCATTACGCCATGTTTTTTAATTCTTTCGGCCTAAATATTTAATAGTTAGACATTGGCCCAGTCACCCAGCCCATTAACCCACCTTAAACCTAGAATATAAAAACACTTTAAAAATAAAACAAAACCCTAAAAAAATTGTCTTCTTCTTTCAAAACACACGAATAGAACATCAAGGCTGTCGCCGACAACTCCCTGCCCGTTACCCCTGCGACTGTAATCGGAGCTCCGACAACCCAGTGAGGCTTCGATGGTTCATAGTGGTAGTGGTAATTGGTTTTGGTTGAGATGGTGGCGGAGGTCTCGGTGGCTAGGGGAGCTAAGGTTGTGGATTTTGAGTTCGAGTGGAAGATAACAGATTGGGATGGTGGTGTTCGGTTTGGTGGTGATGGAGGCGGTAGAGTAATGGCGGTGGTTAAGGTGGTTATAGCGGTGGAGGTTGGGGTAGTTGTGGTGAATATGGCGGTTGATTGACTCAGTTGCGTTGACCACTAGCAATGGATGGAGCTCCGGTAAGGTTACAGTGGTTTCGAATTTTGTGATGTCGATCTCCGTAAGTCGTTGCTTATTGGGTTGCCGGAGGGGATTTGGGGATTGGCTGGTTTAGATCTGTGGTTTTGATAGTTGTTGGTGCAGTTGGTGGTATAGATTGTCGGTCAGGGAACAGGAGGTTGTGGGCCGAGATTGGGTTTCAAAAGGTGATGGTGGTCGGGGTTAGATGGAGATGGTGATGAAGGTTGGTGTTGGTGGTAGCAATTTGGGTGATAATGAGTGACAACAACGAATTAGGTGAAGTTTGGTGATGTTTGTGTTTTGAGATAAAGTCGCCGGTAACTTCGCCGGAAAATGCAAATTCGCCGGCAAGTTCTCTGCAAGTTCGCCAGCAAGTTCTCCAGCAAGTTCTCCCTCAAGTTCGCCAGCAAGTTCTCTAGCAAGTTCGCAGCAAGTTCTCCAAAAGAACAGTAAGTTCCCCGAACGGAGAACTTTCATTCAAAAGCTGTCAAACTCGCCCAAATCTGATGTAAACTCGCCGGATGAAGATTTGAAGTTTCTTCAAAGACTGTCAAGAACACCAAGAACACCAAAAACACACTGTGTGTGTGTGAGAGAGAAACACCTTCAATCTTCAAATTTCTTTTCAATTTCTTGTACAAATAGATTTGTAGATGTAAAATGTGATATTAAATGATGTAATTCAGCTCTGAAATGATGTAGATCTGATCAAAATCAGTATAATTGATTAACACAAAACTCAAATCTAGTTTCTCTCTCTAAAACCCCATTTTCTCTCTCTAAAAACTTTAACAAAATCTTCAATTCGGCACCATAAATCTTCAAATAAACAATCCAAAATTGATTCAAGTAGGCTCCGATACCATTTGTTCGTCCCAAGAGCACTTGAATCAATCAAATAACAATGAAGATTTGGATCAAAATGATAAAATATGAAGAACTTGGATGAACACAATGAAGAACACTTATGAAAACCCCATTTGATCCACTTTGATTTGCCTCTGATTTTGTTTACATGGAAACCTTCAAATCATGCTCTTTTCAGCTTAACAACACTCTAATAACTCTAGTTATTTATAGTTTAATTATAATTATACTTAATGACATTTAGCCCCCTAGACTCATACTTAACTAGAAATTTACAAATAAAGCATTAAAAGACTAATAAAAGATTAAATATATTTTGTTGACACAAAATATATTTATTACATTAAAATCCCTTAGTCTATAACTTCTTCAAAGTCTTGTCTCGATTCTTCGTCTCGAACATGTTTGGTTTGACTTTTACGTTGACTTTGACTTTTGTTGTCTTTGACTGTGTTGACTATTAATACTGACTGTGCCCTTTGATTTTGTGTTGCATTGTTGATTTTGTTGTGGTAGCTGTTGATTTAGATTACTGATCTTTTATGTTGTTTGGTACAGCATATTGCACTATTGTTGTTATGGTTTGTGTTCAACACGATAAGATTTATACCTTTGATCTTCCTTGCAATTTTTTTTGAATTGATGGTACCTGAGTGGCTGCATGTGATGTTATCTGCTAACTAGCATGTTAGTTGTTCAATTATGATTGGATTGTGCTATAGATAGATTGAAAATCGGGGGAAAATGCCTTTGATCTTCCTTCCAGTTTTTGTCGAGTCGATGTTGCATGTTGAATCGATGTTAACTGCATGTTAATAGTTCATTGGCTATTCGATTCTGTTATAGTTTAATTGGAGATTAGGGGAAAATTTGGGGATTATTTTAGGGGGAGGAGGGGATGTTTGTTTTTGGAGTTATAATCGCCTCTGGATTTAGCATAGTTGTTCCTTTATATAGAGTTTGGGTTTATGATGGATGTATTTACTTGAATATATGTATAATAATGTATGTAGGTGTGTAGTAGATGTGATGTTGGGGTTTGGCATTGCGTTGTTTCCTCCCGTTTTGAGAACCGAGTGTTCATGGTTTCATATGTTGTTATTTTGTTATGCCTTTTGCCAAAGATTAAGTGTTTGATTGATTCTAAGGTTATGATTTTATCAAATTATGAGCTTCTTCTTTTGGTCTTATCATTGATACTATAGATTACCTTCACGTAATTTGGGTTTGTCCACGTTATGTTTGATCATTTTGCGAACTTCAAACAAGGTGTTTTCTGACTGTTTAAATTCACAAGACCTGGTAATAGTTTGACTTTTTCTTTGATTCTTTTGTCAATTAGGCTATATGAACTCTTGCTCTGTTAGTGTGTTGAATCTCTGTCTGAGAGTTGCCACTTCTACTATTTATGTATCTGTTAATTAATTTGAAAATGTTGTTTTCTTATTAGCAGTTCATAAATTAGATATAAAGTTGGTAACAATATTCATTTTAACCTGTAAATCAAAGTTTTGGTCATTGTAGTGTTATGATACTCTAGGTGCTATGCAAGTTTAAGTGATAATATTAGCAAAAATAGCGGACCAACAAAAGGGAAAAAATGGACCATGTAGAGAAACAAATAGTGGTGGTTTGTTGTTGGAAACCAAGTTGCAAATTAGTGTTGCTTTGTGTTTCATATGAGAAGAACTGTTGTACAGCTCCTTCAAAAGCTTTTTTAAGATTTAATCATGCTGCAATAATTTGTCAATTTTTTTCTTTGTTGTCTTACATTTATGTGATTTCTTTTGCAGTGATTGTGGGAATTTCATTTATGATTGTTTTTTCATGTCTATGTATGTGTCGTTTTAGTTTCTTTAGGTGTTATCTGCAGAACTGGAACAAAAGCTTTTTTAAGATTTAATCATGCTGCAATAATTTGTCAATTATTTTCTTTGTTGTCTTACATTTATGTGATTTCTTTTTGCAGTGATTGTGGGAATTTCATTTATGATTGTTTTTTCATGTCCATTTATGTGTTGTTTTAGTTTCTTTAGGTGTTATCTGCAGATCACTGGAAAATTAATGTAAATGCTGATTTTTAGTCTCTTTATGGTTGTTGATGGTTTGAATCATGTTGTTTGCCTGAATGTAAACAATACTATGCAGAATATAGTTTTGCTTCTACTAGAACTAACGTCGCCTTTTTAATTACAGATTATATCGGGTTGCTATAACGAATTGAAGATGAGGATACAAGGGCCAACAAACTCTTTGTGAATCCATTACTGAAAGATATCAAGCATATATATCAAGTATATATATCAGGTATATAAACTTTATACCTTTAGACCAACAAAACACAATCAATTAATTCAATATACATTGATTATCTAGGTTTAACTGTGTGGTTTGTTTTCTTTACTTCGGTTTAACTTTGGATGATATGTGTTGGCACAATGATCCATAAATAGAATAATATGTGCAGAATTTATCCTAAATCAAAAACATATAGAAGATGATGTGCTATTATGACAAAAGTAATAAGTAGCTTCCTATATAACATAACTTTGAATCTTAGAGAATGTTCTCATTGTTGAACCATAACATTACTTAGATATCGTCAATTCTATTTAGCCTACAGTTATTTTGGGTTGGTTTTAATGATTTCTAGCTACCTGAAACTTTGTAACACCTGATGCAGATAAAATCTTAATAAATTTGCATTGCAAATATATCATCTTTGCATTAATTAGGGTTAGTCTAAGATAAAAATCAACATGTTGTGAAGAAACCGTATGATTTCATGCTGAGAGAAGTATGTCGTATGATTACCATAAGAAGCAATTTTAAGAGAAATAAGTGTAGTGTGAATTGAGTTTAAAGAGGAGGATGACTTTATAGTAGTTTGGGTTCTTTAATAGAACGACATAGGAGGTTGAGAATGTATGCATGCATTCTTAACTCACTTTCATTGTCTTTCAACATGTTAAAGATAGAATATGACCCAAATTGATCCGGTTGGTCATATTTTGAATTATTAGGTTTATATTATTTTGTTTTATGTTATCACCTAAATATTAAATTAAAGAACATGAAATCTAACCATGTTCTAAACTAGGTGATATTTCTATAGAAACTTCATCTTAGACGTAATAAAACTTTTAAAATTTACTTACCTCCTATCTTTTGGAGTGAGACACATGATAAGCTAGCTTTGTTACTTCTCTAAAGTATTATATAAAATGTAAAACAAACAACTGATGCTTCAAAAATTTCAAATGTAGATATCGGATGTCAACAATAATCTCAAGACAACACAAAAGAAATTAAAGCCATAATCTCCCATGAGGTTGTCACCAAGATGGTTGGCACTAAATGCTCCGATCTAAGAATCCTAGATGCTAGCAAAACAACTATCGAAATGCTAGGAATGCCAACACCAATCCATGCCCTAGAAGGTAAGGAAATGAGATTTCAAATGCAGGCACAAAGAGACTCACATTCCGGGATGTTGCAAGCAACAATCAGCAACGTCATCGAACTCGATCAACAGCAAACTTCAATAGTAGTAAACAACCCAACTGCAACAACACCGGCAACTCCAGCACCAGCAACATCGAAAACAACACAGCAGGCCACAACGGCCAGGAAGCTTAACTTTAACACACGAGGTATTCACAAACAAATAAAACGTACAAAAATTCAAAAACCCAACAAACTCAGCACTTTCGTTTACACAAAAACTGAAAGAAAACGAAGACAACAAACTAGATAAAAGTCGCACCCGAAGCAACATTTTTGGCGAAATATGGCTGAACGTAATATTTTGGAACCGACTCCTGACTCGACATGCAAGGCACAACTTTTGATGAAATATGACTGAAGAAAATTATACAAGCCTGCTACTTTTTTATTTATAACATAACCCATATATTCTGTAATTAGGCCAATATGCATATAACTGCCAGAATTAAATAGCCTATCTAATGAAACAAAAACCATGCAGCGCGCGGTAGAATATTCCTACTATATTAATTTTTGAACTAAATGAATAGTAGATTTTAGGGTTCTTTAAAATTGGACACAAGAGTTTTTTTTTTTAGTTTTTGATCCCCTTTGATGTTGTGTTTAACAAAAAGGTTTCTTTACCCGGTTGAAATAAATATTAGTTGTAAAATACGTTAGATCAATTGTAATCTATACTTTATCAGGGTAGATATGACACCACTGCACATGTTTATTTTTATGTACATTTTGATTTTGTCTACGTTTCAAAGTTAAATTCTTTTTGGAGTCACTTGATATTTATATTACTTTTTCGAACGTCTGTATAAGTTCTAATTACTATACGTGTCGATATAAATTTAGTTCGAGAATAAGTTAGGTCGATTGTAGTATATGTTTTATCCCGCCACGTACGTCGTCACAGCAACGCGCGGATGCTAAAATGACTAGTTGAAATAATAAAGGTTATCACTAATCTTGTTCTTATAGTTGGACATGAACAGTACGTTTTAGCTACTAAAAGGATCACCAGGCTTAATGTTGTTTGTATTTTGACCACATATTTTATGGGTTTTCGCATTTGTATCCTTCATACTCACCTTTTATATAAATGCATAAAAGGTGGAATCTTTTGGATAGAAGAATAATCAAATTGATGGTGCTGGTGGTGGTGGTCGGCCGTCGTATCCTCGCCACCCGTGTGTCATCTTCCCTTGACTGGGGTCCTCCAAGTGAACCTACGAGCAGCAAATTGGAGTTGTTCTGGACAGACAAGGGTGTGATCGATGGTGCCGGTGGCGGTGGAGGCAATGGCCGACCGTCGTTTCCTCGCCACCCGAGGGGACCTACAATCAGCGGATTGGAGTTGTTCTGGACATTACGTTGTCTCTTTCAAGAAACATAAAAAACATTTATCATGGCGTCCATTTCTATAAATGCGTGACATACCAGCGGGCAACGCCCAAAGGGGAAAATACTAGTATATATTTATAATTTATAATGAAGGGTTCATATGAAAATTACATAATAATGTGAAAAGTAGAAAAACCAATGATGCCGGTGACATAATGTTAAGACTTTCTATCAATACCTTATGTGTGTGTGTGTGTGTGTGTGTGTGTGTGTGTATATATATATATATATATATATATGTATGTATGTATATATATATGTATATATGTGTATATATATATATATATGTATATGTATATATGTATATATATGTGTGTGTGTGTGTATGTGTATAGATAGGGGTATGGATCAAATGAAAATCGTAACATATAGATAATGTCACAGATAGGGGTGTGTATATATATGTATTTATGTTTTACACATATGTAATAAAATACTTAAGTATTTTTTTTATCATTTAAAAATAATTATAAAGAATAAATTACTATTTGGTCCCCAACGTTTGACATGTTTAACCATTTTACTCCAAAAAGAAATATTTTAACTATTTTGGTTCCTAATGTTTACGTTTTGTAACGGTTCCGGTCACTAACATTAACTATGTTAGACTTTTCTGTTAAGTTAAATGATAATTTAGTCATTTCACACTTAATGGACTATTTGTGTAATTGTTTTAATCTTTAAAAGGGTATTTCTTGTCTTTCTATTTTTCTTTACCAAATCAACTTTTTAAACTATTTTTTAAATAATTTTTTTTGTTTAATTTGTCAAAAAACATCTTTTTAAAGATGCTTTTTTAACAAAAAATATTTTACATTTCCATCTTTCATGTAAATATTTTTATCTTTTTCTCTTTTGAGTTTGAGATTAGATTATATGGTCATGGAATAATAGTTGCATTCTTTTATTTCGTCATTGGATATTTAACATTGTTTTCTTCTAAAACTATTACAAATGTGAATCTAAAATCTTTGTAACCAAAAGTAGATGACTCGTCCAGCTTGTCAAAAAGTTTTTCATCATATAACTATTTTATTATTATAAAAGATTTGTTAGATGAAATACACAAATAATTCTACACATGTTAACGTAGTTCCTATATATATAATGTTTACTTTTAAAATAAGTGAACAATGTTTTATGGTCTTGATATATTTTTAAGCATTAGTTTTTAATTAAAATAATAAATAGATAATGATTTTTAGATTATTGTTTTAGATCTTAAGTCATGGTTTCACCAGGCTAAAACATTCACATCATCTGGACAGTTTTTTTATTTATTTTTTTGTCAAATAGATACCTTTTTCTATATATTTTTATTATTATAACAAGTTATTTAATAAAGAACCCTTTAAATACTAAGTAATACATTAAAGTCCCATAAACGTGAAATGATTGAAATATCATCTAACTTAACAAAAAAAAATCTAACGAAGTTAGTGTAATGAATCACAAGCGTTACAACAATCAAACGTTAAGGACCAAAAGAGTTAATCAATTCGTTTTTGGACTAAAAGGGTTAAGCATATTAAACCTCAGGGATTGATATATTAATTTATTCAATTTATAAATTATATAAGAGGTTTCCTTGGTGTTTTTTTGTTTTGTTTTGGTTTTCGCATAACTTTAGTTTCTTATAATATATATGTTAAATTTATATATATATATATGTATATATGTATATGTATATATATATATATGTATATGTATATATATATATGTATATATATGTATATATGTATATGTATATATATATATATATGTATATGTATATATATATATATATGTATATGTATATATATATATATGTATATGTATATATATATATGTATATGTATATATATATATATGTATATGTATATATATATATGTATATATATATATATATATGTATATGTATATGTATATCTATGTATATATATATATATATCTATGTATATGTATATCTATGTATATATATATATATGTATATGTATATATATCTATGTATATATATATATATTTATATGTATATGTGTATATATATATATATATGTTAAATTATATATCTGTTTTCTATAAGTGATGTTTTGTCTTTTGAGTTATTTGAGATTGATGTTTCAATCTTTCATTTGATTAATCTTGCAACTCACTGGTGTTCTTAGTTTAAACTGGAATAATGCGGCTTCGGTCTCATATGGACGAAGTAAGAGAGTGTGGTGTGAAGTTTAATGGACGAAGTATATACATTTAGAATGTGGTTAATTATGTTAGATGATATGTTTGTCTCTTGAATTCAGGGCGTGTCAAAATATATACATAACTAATCTTAAGCCCTTTACGTTGCAGCGAGGGGCGTAAAACCGTGTCAAGTGAACAACAACACATCGGCGTCAGTGACCACTAACATCCAAAAAGCTCGTAGTAAATAAAAAAAATAAAAGCGAACAAAAAATAGATGTAAAAATGCTAAACCGCGTAGGCGGAACGTAAAACATATAAAACAATAAGTCGATATAGAACTAGCGCGTTGCGATGGGGTTGTTAAACGGGAAAAATATAAGGGTAAAAACGTCGAACTACACACTCACACCAAGCTGAGTTAACTCGCAAAATTTAAACCGAACCGTAAAACAAAAAAATTATAAAATATGAAAAGTATAGCCGTATAGGAAACCAAATTTGAAACAAATTGTAAAAGTATAAAAGTATTAGATTAAGACAAGAAAAAAGTTAAGGATTAGAAAAAAGACAAAAGTGGATACAACCTATTAAAAATATTTTACAACTCACTAATCATAACAAAGTTGATAATTAATAATATATAAATTTCAGATCATTGACAATATTTTTTTTTTCTAATGGTTTCTATTTTGTTTTTTCAGGATGGGCTGCTATGTTGTTGTGGCCTGGAGTGTTATTGGGCTTAGAAGGTATTGCTGGTTGGGCTTAGTTGTGGGCTGGAGCATATGGAGCATTCGGTTCTGGGTAGACTTGGGCATAAAAACCGGGTTCGGACCCGACCCGGTGGACCCGACCCGGAACCGGGTACGGGTACGACCCGGTATATGCATACCCGGGTTGGACCCGAAAAAAAACCGTAGGGTTGGAACCGGGTATGATTTTCTAGAATTTCTTAGAACCCGACCCGAACCCGACCCGAACCGGAACCGGTTGAACCCGGGTTATACCCGGTTTCGACCGTTTTTTTTTTTTTTTAAAAAGTGGCCGTTTTTTAACGGCTATATAGCCGTTGGGATCGATTTGTGACCGTTTTTTTGTCACTTTTAGGCTTATAAGTTAGTATAAATAGGTGTGGGTTGATATGGTTTAGTACCCAAGTCTCAAACGCAAAAACATACGCAAAAAACGCAAAAAATACTCTCGTTTACTCTCGCTTTACACGTTCACTCTCTCGTTTTACACTTTCACTCTCTTCAATCGTGATATGGCTCACTCACAATCTTCCGTTGGTCAAGGTTCGTCCAACGCTCCAACCGTCATTCGTGTTCTTGCACACAATCGTAACATGGATGTTTGGTGCAATTGGGATATGGTTGAGTTGAGTGACGGGTCTGTAAAGGCTCGTTGCAAGTTTTGTGGAGCTTTGCTTGCTAAAGATTCTAACACGACTTTAAACAAACACATTAGCAAGAAGTTTTGTAAGTCGTTGAAAAGTAATCCGGATTCGCAACAAACACAATTGGGTGGAGACGGTGGAATCTTTAATTACGATGTTAATACGGTTCGAGATCGAATGGCGAAGTTCGTGATTCAAGAAGCTTTGCCTTTTAGTCACTTCGACAATCCTCGGTTGACCAACTTAATTCGAGAGACGCTTCAACCTCGTTACACTCACGTAAGTCGTACTACACTTAGACGTTATTGTTTAAAATTATGGAAACAAGCAAAAAATGATTTAATTGTATTATTTGAAAATTTAAATACCGGTGTAAACTTAACTAGTGACGTTTGGTCGGCTCCACACGGTTTACCCGAATCGTACCTTTGCGTCACCGCTCATTGGGTGGATCCCAATTCATGGCAATTGATGAAACGTACGATTGCATTTGATCTTTTTCCGCATCCACACACCGGAGAATTTTTGTTTTACTTTTTAGATAATGTAATAAGTACTTTTAAATTAGAAAATAAACTTTTTTCAATTGCATTTGATAACGCCTCTAACAACACAACCGCGGTTGAAAAATTAAAATTAAAATATCTTCCGATTGCAAACGGTGATTTTTTCCATACTCGTTGTGTTGCACATATTATTAATTTAGTAGTGCAAGACGGACTATCCGGACAATATGTTAATAACTTTATTACATCTTTTCGATTTATGTTACATGACGTTTTTAAAAAAAGTAGAAGAAGATATCAAGATTATAAACAACTTTGTAAGGATACGCACTCTAGATTTTTAGGTCCTAATTGGGATGTACCTACTCGGTGGAATTCGACTTGTCACATGTTTGAATGTGCTTTAAAACAAAAGGACACTTTGAAAGCTTTTCATAATAGTCTTTCGGATAATGGTGAAGCCGACCCATTTCCGGATGCGGGTTGGGAGAATCTTCAACGTCTATCCGAGTTTCTTGAGGTTTTTAAAAACTCAACAACAAAATTATCGGGAGTTTATTATTCCACTAGTTATTCGGTGCTTCAAGAACTATATTTTATGTCTTTGAATTTTAAAAATTTTCAAAATAAAAATAATATGTTTAATCAAATGATAGAACCAATGAAAGAAAAGTTTAAAAAATATTTTAAGGACTTACCACCCGTTTTTACGTGTGCCGCCGCTTTAAATCCGTTTCTAAATGTTGCGGGGGTTGAATGTTTGATAGATGAGATAAATGACAATTTGGATATGCATGACGAAAACCCTGATTTTTCAAACGAGGCAAAAGAAAATTTTAATCGTAGTTTGAAAACAATTTATAATTTTTATTTAAATAGATATGGGCCTAACGTAAACATAACCATGCCAAGCGGATCAACCTCAAGTGCTAGTACCTCGCTTAAAGACCCTGTTTTGACTATGTTGAATGTGGTTCGGGATGTGACGGCTAAACGTCAAAGGGGTAACACCCCAACAAGTGAGCTCGGTAGATATAGTGGAACGGATTTTATTTCCACTATGACTACCGAAGATTATCGTGCATTCGATATTTTGGCTTGGTGGAAAGGAAAAGAATCTCAATTTCCGATTCTTTCTGCTATGGCCCGTGATTTACTAAGCGTCCAAGCTTCTACGGTAGCTTCGGAATCTGCTTTTTCTCTTAGTGGCAGGGTAATATCATTACGAAGAACAAGACTAACTCCGGAAGCAGTGGAGATGTGCATTTGTTTAAAGGATCACTTAGACGCAACGGATCGTATACAAGACCAAACAAGCCTCGAAGACGAGATTACACTCGAAGCTAAAGTACATGATGAAGAGGTAGAAGACGGAGTATCTTCTGGCATATCCGATGAAGAATTAGCATTTGATCAAGCATCTCGTAGTAGATAAAATTAGATGATATTGTTATTTTTAAGTTGTTTTAATATTATATGTCTTTCATGTTCTTTTTAAATTTCTTTGTCATTAAATGTTTTATATAAAAAGTATTTAATATTTGTATATTATAAGTGTAACATTTTCTGCTCAAGATTTGTATATATTTATATATTAAGTTGTTTAAATTTTTGTCATTCAAGTGAACCCGGTTAGGGAAAGAAAAATAAAAAGAAAAAAAGGAAAGAAAATATAAGAAAAAAAAAACATACGACCCGGTGTTCGACACACACACAAGAAAAGAAAAAAAAGAAAAAAAAAAAGGCAAAAACCCGGTTGAACCCGGGTTTCATACCCGACCCGAACCCGACCCGACCCTACCCGGGTTTACCGGGTAGGGTTTGTATCTCGCTGAACCCGACCCGGGTTCGTACCCGGGTTCACCAATACCCGGGTACAAAAAACCCGGTTGGGCCCAAACCCGGTTTTGTACCCGGGCCCGGGTCCGGCCCAAACCCGTTTTGTGCGACTCTAGTTCTGGGTTATATACTTATATGGCCATATGGGCATCATATGAAAATAAGATAGAGACTTCTCGTCGTTTTTATTAATTTTTCATTTAGGGTTTAATACTCATAAGTCTTAACATATACCGGTCTGCTCGAGATCTAATCTTTGTTATCGATGTTAAAATATGTTCTCATCGGTAATCATTCACATCTAATCTTCATCAAAGAGCAAGCCATATTTATTAATCTTATCAGTTTTATTTCTTATATAAAACTGAAACTAGTTTTGGTAACCCGTGTATTACACGGGTTAACTTTGATAACCCGTGTGTTACATGTCTTAAATAAATAAAATATTAAATATAATAAAATTGATTAATTATAAAACGATACTTTAAGATAATATATCAACAAAAATTATGTATTAGTAACGATTATAAGTAATAAAACAATGATATCAATTTTTTTAACATTTTTTTGTTTTTTTCAAAAAAGAAGCTAAACATTTTGTTTCAAGCATACTGTTTTTAAAAAAATATCATTTTTAAAAATTTTCTTAATATAACTCTCAGTTTTAATTATTTTTTATTTATAAAATATTATTTTTAAAAACACCAATTTTTAAATGTTTTGTTCTTTTAAAGTTTTTTGATGTTTTAGAGAAATTCTTATTTTATAAAAACTTATTTCCTTAGAAATAACATTATTAAAAAGATCTATTTCTTTAATTATTTAAAAAATATTTTTAATATAAAAAAATTAAATAAGATTATTAGAAATTAATGTAAATATTTAATTGTAGAAACAAGCGTAAAAATTTTGATTAGAAAAATATGATGTTTTCATGTGTACCATTTAATTACTCTTTATTAGAGTATGAAAATGAAGATAAATCATATGTTACAAAATTAAAAAAGATATAAAAACATAAACATCATTGTTTAAGTATCATTTTGTTTTGGTTTTATTTACAGCATTGATTATTAGAAAAGATCACGATAAATTTTTAAGTCATTATAACCCATGATCATCAGAAAGAATAAAAAAGTGTCTCTTTTTTTTTAACGGGAAATCTTTTCTGCTCCTAAATTACTCTATATTACATCATTATCTGGATTTAAACTCAGGACCTCTCCTTTAATAGACAAACCCTCTACTAACCGAGTTAGTCTCACATAGTGATAGGTTTTCTCAATAATGGTGTTCTTGAGTGAGTTAGCGATAAAAAGTCAAAATCAATATGGACGGTTAAACTTTCGAGGAAGACTCACTTTGGTATTCGGAGTAATTCCAAACACTGTTTTTTAAAATTAATCAATGTTTATTTACGGGTTATTTAATTACCAAGTATCTTAATTTGAACAAAAGTTCATATATGATTTGGTTTGTGTACATTAGACCCATATCTTGTGTTTATAAAATAGAAAGTCTTACTTTCTTTGAACTTGATTGACCATTCCCATATATTTAAATTCTAAATAATAAGTTATGAAAATTTTATCAACAATATGTTATTTGAAAAGTGTATCAAATTATAATGAATATGAACCGAGTAGAAACATGATTTTATCGTGAAGAAAGTATAATATGCAAATTGATACACCACATTAGATTCGCGTATGTAACATCAAAAATGTTTTTCACGTTAGATAAAAATATATATGTTACGAGACTAAAGTCTGATAACAGAAAAGAAAATAAATTCATAACCAAAAATTCAGGTATATGTATAAACATTTTTTTTCTCTTAGGAGGATATGTATTAAAATTAAGCATTTTAAACTTATATAATTATATTTAACCTTCTCAAGCCGGCTTAGCTACTTGCATACAACCACCAAAAAAATAAAACAAAACTTTGTTGGAGAACTATTTGTTTTATATTTTCACACGTTTTAAGACAACTAATATAATTCAAACATAGACGCCCTTTGTTTAACGCTTATTTTCTTTAACGTCAGTAATGATTTTATTAAATTTAATGAACTCTATGTTTTTAAAAAACAAACTACTCATATATCTATCTACTTTTTATTCTTAAAAGACCTAAACTACATCATGTGAAAATTTGAACTCTTTACTTAACAAAGGTGACTATAAATACTACATGGTCTTATTTGATGATCGACTACACTCAATTGATTTGAATTTTTACTCTGAAATACAAATCTGAAGTGTTTACCAATTTCTTTTTTCAAGACTCAACTTAACTAATCTATAATATGAGAGTTAATTACATAAATAGTCCATGTGGTTTATAAAAAATAACAGGTTTGAGTACTAAGAGTTTTTTGTAATAAGTTGGGTATTGTGTTTACAAATTGTAATGAGTTAAGGTATTAACACTAACCGATGTTAACTTTTCTGTTAAATCTAAGAACATTTTCGTCTTTTCACTTTACAAAGACTATTAACGTAACTTAAGAGTGTTTGTGTCATTTAACATATATGAGGGAGTGTTTGTGTAATTTACCATATATATACACACAATGTATGTATGTTTATCTCCTTTACAAGCAAAATAATTTCACCACCACCGTGACCCCCCCCCCCAACAGCCGGCCCCCACCGCTGGCCCCATCGCCTGCCACCACCACTGGCCCCACCCCGTCACATCATACTCACCAACACCACCTTCTCTTTAATTGAAACAACAATACCGTTAACACCATCTTCATCATCGCATCACCACCACCATCGGACCATCTAACCATCTACTATAGCTTCATCTTTATTGAACATCCACTGCAGCTTCATCCCCAATTAGGTAGTGGTACATTAGGGTTTTGAGAAAAAATCAAAGGTGGGGGGAACCGGTGATGTGTTTAGATCTAGTTATGGTGGTGTCGTCAGATGGATGTGGTCGGAGATGGAAGGGCACGACCAAGATGATGGCGGGCGTCGTTGATGGATTTAGTGGTAGTGGTGATCTAAATAGGAGTGGAAGGGAGACGTTAGCCGCGGGGTTGGGGGGTTTTCTTATAGGTAGCGGTGGTTGATTAACAGTGCTGGTGGTTTAGCGACATTGACCAAGGTGGTGGTGAGCTGCAGCTATGGTGGATAACAGTGCTAGTGGTTGGCGGCAACTACGGCAGGTACGAAAGATGGTGGTTTGAAATATTGAAAGAGATGTGGTTGGGGGGGGGGGGGGGGTTGGTGGGTGGGCCATGGGGGTCGAATTTTTTGTAAGGTATAGATAATTACACAAATGGTCTCTGGATAAAAGAGAAATATAAAATTACAAAAATAGTCCCTTAATGGGTATATTAGTCATTTTATTTAAATTTAACAGAAAAATTAAAATACCCCAACTGTTACAAAAAACTTTTAGTACCCAAATCTGTTATTTTTGATAAACCACAAGGACTATTTATGTAATTAACTAATAATGTGACATGGGGTTTGAGTTTGATTACCACCAATTCATAATTTTTACCACAACAAATGGTATTCAACTACGTTTTTTTTCACACACCTTCCAACAAAACGGAAAATCCAAGTGCATGATTTGTAGACTTAACGAAATAATGTTTTGTGTACTCGCACATGCGTCCCTATCACCCTTTTTTTTGGGTAGGCTAAGGCTATAATCGAACCAAACGTTCAATGAACAATTCATGAATCCTTCGGCAGGAAGTTCGTTCACCTTTATTTTTGTAATAAATAAACAAACACGAACAAGAATGTCCATTCGTTTACTTAAAGGAACGACCATGAACAAATGTCGTGTTCGTTCATTTGTGTTCGTGAACATTCGGTAAGATGTTCGTTTACGTTCGTTTACATTTTTCATGTTTGTTTGTTTATGTTTGTTTGTTTTCACTCATTAAATATTAACTTAAATATCTTATAACTTTTGTTTTTAATCAATCTACCTAACTTTATATATTTGGAATTTTTGTTGTCTTAATCAGACTAAATACTTTATAATTGTTTATATATGTGAGACCCGAGCCCGAGCCGAGCTCGAGCTTGAAAAATTATTTGTCGAGCCAAGCTCGAGCTCTCCTAAGTCAACACGAGCCAACATATAAGAGCTCGGGTTCGGCTCGGCTTGTTTGCACCCCTACTCGACCATATAAGTTAGCCTTCGTGGGGGTATCTAAGGGTGGTGAAGCAGTGGGCAAGGTTGGCGGTGATATGGTAGTGGGAAGTGTTGAAGGTGGGGAAGAATAGGAACCATTATTATATTTAAGTATATTCATTCGATCAATGGAATACACAGGAGAATTACTAAAGCTTCAGTGGAAGTCGTTAAAGGCGTTTCGAAGGTACGTTTTTTTATGGTATTTTTTCTTAGTACATTACTCTCTTCTTTTATGAGTGTTTTATTATGAATTTTTTTCCACAAGTTAATACTAACATACGGAATTTATCCTTACAAATTTTACTACCTGATGCACTAACACAATTCATGCCCACTAGTTTTTATTTAAATCTAACCAACACATGGTGTATAATTTAATGTATACCTACTGTCATAAAACTTCTGCTTGAATATATATTTTTTTTTCAAATTTCTATCTTAAAATATAATTATTATTTATCATTAGCATTAGCAGCCCCCTAACAACTCTTCTTAAATAATAATTTTCCGATGAGATGGCGATCATGAGTATCAGATTCTGGACAACTAGCTTCTTTAATTTTGGAATACGAATAATCTCTTTTTATAAATTCAAATTTACCGGGAAGAAGATATCCACCAAATCATCTAAATCAAATACTAATTACAGATTTACAGACACAAATTATAAACAAATTCAATATCTCAAATCAATCAGAAATTGCTTCAATTTCAAACATAAAACTATTAACATCATGAAATTATACATCAAATGTCTCAAATAAATCAGAAATCGTTTCAATCTTAACTTCACACATGAAACTAATGCATCATCATCATAAACTTAGACTATCCTCATCGTTTGGCCCGTGGCCGGCCCGTCGCCGACGTGGACAGCGCCCACCGGAAGGGCAGTGATGGGGGAGAGAAGATGGAGAAGTCCGATCTGTGAGCAAGAGCGGTGAAAAGAGAGGTGGAGGTGGGCCCACCACTATAAAATTAATTCTAAAATATAAATATAGGGTTTGGCCCCACTATTATAAAATGATTTTAAATTAAAATATTTTAAAATCTTTTAATTAAATTTAAAATTTAAGTATAATATTTCAATTAAAATGTGTTAATTAAATAAATATATTTTAAGTTTTTTATGTTTATAATACTAAACTAATTAATTAGAGTTTATTTTTTTATTTTTTAAAATCTTTTTTATTTTATTCATAACGGCTACTTTTTTTTGTTTTTTTTTCATAATGTCTAGTTTTTTTGTTTTATTTATAACGGTTATTTTTTTTGTTTTTATCATAATGGCTAGTTTTTTTTTTCTATTAATAACAGCTACTTTTTTTTTATTTATAACGGCTAGCTTACCTATTATAAATATGTTTTATTCATTTGAGAGTTTTTCTCAAATCACACTTCATCTTCTTTCTAGCATTCTAACTCTCTTCTAAACACAATTCAAAATTCAATTCTCAATGGATCCAACAGCTTCATTTTCTTTCACACAAATGTTAAATGATGAAACCAATGAAGAATACCCACATCAGCAACCCGAGTTCTCCCAATATCAACACCCTGGGTTCTCCCAATTCCTATAACCCGGGGGATTCTCATATCTTCAGCAATCTGGGGGATTCCCACATGTTCAACAACCTGGGAGATTTTCATATGTTCAACAACCTAGCTTCTCATAATTTTCACAACCCGGGGGATTCTCATATCTTCAACAATCTTAGTCTTCGTTGGAAGACTATCAACAATATCAAGCATGGCTTAAACATAAAGAGCTTTAAAAAGTGTAGCAATAGCAATCACAATCACATAATGAACAACTAATTGATGAAGCATCTTCGTCATCCAAAAAAACAACAACAAAGAAGAAAGGAAAAGGAAAAGGAAAAGGAAAAGAAAAAACTGAGAAGTCTATTCGTATCAAGTGGGCAGAGATTTAAAAGTTTACGTAATCAGGACGCGCATCATGCATTGCGGAACGATCTAATAGAGCATCTCTGGGCGAATAGAAGGATTAGAGAGTAGTTGTATTACTGTTTCTATCTATTAATTTCATATGGTCGTTTTTATTTTATTGTTTTACGTTGTTGTTTTTATTTTATTTTAATGTAGTTGTGATTTAATTTTATTATTTTCTTATATAGAATTATTTAATTTAAGTATTCAACTTGATCATTTGATATTTAATTCTATTATTTATTTTAATTATATATATTTATAATAATTTAAATATCTTTATTTAAAGAAAATATTAAAAAAAATATGATGTGAAATTATAAAGATGTTTGTGAAAAGGATAGTATTAGGAGTAAAAAATGTTTGTGAAAAGAATGAGTGAAGGTGAGTGAAAAACTAATATGACATGCTGTTTGGACTGTTTGACTGTAACGTTGTGAAGAGTTTTACACCCACCAAATCTCTAATCAATCAGAAATTATTTAAATTTCAGTATTCAAACATGAAATCAATAACTTCATCATCAATTTATACATTCAAAATCTCAAATCAATCAGAAATTGTATTGTTTCAATTTCAACTTCAAACATGAAACTAATAACATCATCATCATCAAATTATCCATTCAGAATCTCAAATCAATCCGAAATTGTTCCAATTTCAACTTCAAACATAAAATCAATAACAACATCATCATCAAATTATACATAAAAATGAACTCAAAACCGAACAACTCACCGTCGGCAACGAGTAATCGTACTGCAACCACGTTGATACGGATTCGCCTGACCACCAGATCGACAGTTATAATACGACGCACCTCTCTGCGAGCACGGCACATTGTTCCCCTGCAGCGCTCCATAGCTGATGTACCTCGTCGTCGCTAATATACGCCGTGTGCTCTCCGACTCCATCTCCACCTCTCCTCCGATCATACACTCGGCGATCGAGCCGCTGCACCCTCCGCCTTGCGTCGCCGGAAAGTTAAAATCGGCGACGCCGGCGGTCGCCCGAGGCAGAATCACGGCGGACATCACCAGAAGAAGAAGAAGATGATGAATATGATGATGATGATGATGATGATGATGGTGATGATGAGTTTTTGAATGTGCCATTGTTGTTTGAAGGAGATTAGAGAGGTGTTGTGAGGGTGTATAACAATGGCAAAGTATACGCGCTTGCAGGCTGTCAGAGGTAGTTAAATAATAATAATAATAATAATAATAATAATAATAATAATAATAATAATAATAATAATAATAATGGTGGTGGTTGTTGAATGGGGGTTTGTTTCGTGTTATTTACGATGGTGTTGTGTTATCCCACTTGTGTTAGTTTGAATGGTTCTAGTTAGTGGATCCCTATGTTGTATGTGGTGGTGTGTGATTGGGTGAATATTTATATTTAGCCCTTTTATCAATGTCATATTTGTATTTTCTTTACGGTTTTATTATACAAATATATATTTTTGTTATTGAGATATATTATTGTTTTTATCTCCATCCATGTATCTATACGTATCTATAAAATTAAAAAAAAAAAAAAAATAAATTGAGTGTATCAACAACAATATTTTTTTTTTAAAAATAGATTTTTATTAAGATTATATCTAATAGGTTACTGATAGTGATGAAAAATTAGAGTCATGTAGGCGTTACACATAGAGTGGTTGTTTTTTATTGTATGATTTTCTTTGTAGGATAAATGTTATATTAATCAGGTATATCTATCTGTTTTCGGTTGAGACCATACTCTGAATCCTCTTTAAACGTAACACACAATTTAGAAAACCAACTGACTCAACACATGACTCGTTTTCCTTTAGTGAGACTCGAATCCAAAGCCTTTTCATTTTCAACGGGTTTAACGGTGTCCGTGTGAATGCAATGCTTAATTATAAAAGGGATGAGGCTGCTATCATATTCAATGGGTGCAATAGTGTTTATGTGAATGTAATGTTTAACTAAAACATAGATGATGAGATATAGTGTTGTGGATGGAGAAAAACATAAAATAAGGTTAAAAAAATTAAAAATCAAAAGTTGTGTTTCATGCTTGTTGTAGCTATCACAAAATGGTTAATCATGCCTAGGATGTGGTATTTGGCCTAACTTTTATTTTTTGACTTATGTTTATATTTTAAAGTAGCTTATAGCTTATTTTCTATTATTTGATAAGTTTTTTTTAAGTGTTTGGATTAGCTTATATTTTACAAGTTGATAAGCACTTTTTAAGTGTTTGCGTTAGTTTTTTTTATTTAGCTTATATTAGTAAAATGACCAAAAGGGGCATGGTTACATATTATCACATAACTTATATTATATGTATCTACTTTGTGTTTATGAGTTATACCATCATTTTTAGATAAATTTATATCGAGAATGACGTAAAACTTCAACAAAAATACATTAATATTCAATAAACATTCATCTAGGTTTGATTAGATCTCCGGCAATCATATCTTTAAATGCACTCATGTATAAATCATATATTCTACGTTGTGTACTTGTTTTTCATCTATTTCACAAACACCCCCTAATACTTATTTTAGTTTTAGTTGTAAACAAATAACGATATTATATACATTGAGCTTGATTGAAAAACTTGAATCGTTCCAGATGAATGTTTAGAAAAACGATTTTGTAGATGTAACATGCATTTGAACCTATAATCAAGCTTGTGCCTTTATGTAAATTACATAAAAATATCTTTATCTTTTAACTAATTTTATTTTTTAACCTTTATTTTTAATAATTACACTAGATAACCGTTATGTATATAGTTTGTTTCATATTTAGTTCTTTAGTCTAACGGTCGTTAATTTACATCATGTTAACTCACATTGTTATCACATGAGGGTATATGTGTTAAAAAAATTCCATGCGTCATAATTCAAAAACGAATCGACGTATCAGAAAACTATGATTTAGTAAAATATTGAGACCGACGATTAAAACCTCAAACAAGTTCTATGTATTTTGATAATCACTTTTTTAAAGCTAGTTATATGAAAATTTATTGTTTCATATAAATATCAATAATAAACATAATACATAGAAATTAAAATGCAAGCCACGTGAAGTAATTTAAAAAAATATAACCAGTATAACTTTAAGACTAACGAGTAAAACCTCAAACAAATTTTATGTTTTTATCATCATTTTTTTAAAGTTAGTTATATAAAAACTTATTGTATCTATAGAAATTAGAATGCAAGACACGTGAAGTTATTAAAATTCATTTGCTCGAATTAGAATGCTAATTCCATAAAAATTATTGTATCATATGATTTCCATAATCATATGATTATAGGAACATCTAAATTACTTCATGTGGCCTTCATTCTAATTTTTATGTATGAAGTTTATAATATTTTTTGAACGGCAAATTAAGTTTATTAATGACATATAATTATATGATGCAATCATTTTTTGTTTGAGGTGTGACTCGTCCATCTCAACGTTTTACCAATCATATTTTCATAATACATCGATTTATTTTTGGATTGTGCCCCAATATGTTTTTCTTACACATATGTTATCATATGATAACCATGAGACGTAACTTAACACATAACTAACGAACGTTAGATTAAATGACCAAAGATGAAACAAATCATATACATAAATGTTGTTTATTGTTAATTTATAAAGATAAAAGTTGAAAAATGAAATTTATATAGATAAAGGTCCTTTACGTGATTTACTCCAAGATTAAATATGAAAGGTGCACTTTAAACCATCATTATTTTTTAAACAAGTTATAATGATAACTAAATAAAAGTTAACTAGTAGTATTCAAGCTCGCGCATTGCGCGAGTGTTACTTTGTTGTTCGATGTAGTGTGTTTTTATATGTCTTTAGAACCACTTTTTATATGTGTGTTGTTACCTGCATCGGCATATATATACCTATGTTCTTCTGGTTATTTTATCTTTACAAGAGTGGATTTGTTTTTAGTATGTACAAATAGTTACAAGAGTGCATTCTTTTTAGTATGTCTCAATCAAAAGACATTTTAGAACATCAAAAGCAAAAAACATAAAGTTGTTCTTGGTGAAGTTAGCTCCGGGCTTGGCTATCTTGTTTGTGTGGGTTTCATTGCTTGCATGTGAGGTGTTGTCAGTTACCTATGTTGTTGATGCGCTAATATATTCGTTTTAGACGAAGGTACCTTCTTGCAAAACTAAAGCTCTTTTGATGAGTTTGTTATGTGTGTTTTTGGTGTTGATGTTGCTAGCTGGGGATTTTTTGGCATTAGCATGCTTGTTGAGGCCGTATGTTGTATCTCTGGGAATCCCATTACTTCAAAGTGCTATAATGCGGAACATTTGTAAAAGAAAAAAAAACAAATTAACCCAACTTTAGAAACTCACAACAGGTATTGCGATCTTATCTAATCGAAGTCAATTGACTCACATGGTGAGTTTTCACTGAGCTCACCCCCGAGTCTATAGGATACCGCTTGTATCTGCACATAGTATAAAAATGTAAAGTGTGCATAGATGTATATCAAGTCACATAATCACAAATATAAAAATCAAATAACCCATGTACAAATAACAATAAAAATAATTTTTTTCCTCAAGAGCATCATATCAAATGGCACTATTTTGAATGAAGTAATTACTCATGCATTTTAACCAATATTTAGCGACTTCAAATAGACCAAACTTTGGATATCACTATTGCTCTAAGCCAACATTAACTAACTTATTTTAGAGTATGGATGTGTATATTGTATTAACATCGCCATAAATAGCTATATAGTTGATATCCGAGATTATGAGTTCCAAAACCTTGTACAATCTTCACGTTTAAAACTCCATTTCAAATCATAACTGGTGGCTACAGCATTTGTGTATGTAACTTTATCATGTTTAATTTATTATTTCAATCTAGAATCATAGCTTGACTTACCTTGATGCGAGAAAATTTGTATTCAAATGTAAAAAACTCTCTTCAGTTGTGTCGTTTAATATTGTTGGTTTCATAGTAATGTAAGCTTATATAAGCATAGGTAACGAAGATACCGCAAGCCGAGATCTATCCGACCCGTTAAGACTATGAATGCTCTGTTTTTCTAGTGGCTGGTGTATTGTCTTTTGTTTATGAGATATTGGACACATAAATAAACAACTTTTATGGTAATAGTTACAAACTAAAAGGTCAGAACAAATAAAGTTTAGAATATATGGTTTTTTATGTTAAAACTATAAAGTTTAAAGCAATCATTTATAATTACTTTAATGTTCGTATGAAGAACCTATACTAACTCGTCGTTATATGCATCCCACAGAGAGCATAGTGTAATAACAAAAACAATACCGAAGTGATATGTTTAGTTATAGTCTGTGAGAGGTACATTATTACAATCATAGCAAATTCATCAAACACATACAATTAAATGTCAAATAAGAGTATGATTACCCAGGAACAAATTACTGGTATGTTGTGTAAGAAACATACCAGCTTTGGAGCAGCCATTCCTACAGTAGCAACCAAATGATCATGACATTAAGTCAATGCATAGACTATTAAGACTTTAAACAAAGGGGCTAATATCTATAGATATATTGGATAAAACCACAAATACTTGAATAAAACTTACAGTTAGAGATGAAAGGCAGCCTGCTGAGGCATGCCATCCATGTACAAAACCATAGCAATTTCAGAAAATTATAAAAAAGCATAGATCAAATCTTTATTCACCAAGAGAAGCTTACAGTTAGCAATATAGGCAAGATCCTCTGATTGTTGATGTGAATGTTCAAAATACCCAATCTTTTGTTCAACAAACAAAACTTACAGATATGAGATTACAATAACAACACATTAGCCCTCACTAAAAGAACAATATTGGTTGCTTCATGTTTGGGACTCCCTGATTAAATTTTTCAAAAAATTATCAATATATTTAGCATTTGAAAAAAATAAAGAGTATCTTTCTTGTACAGTTAATTCTCCAAGCGAGCCAATCATAACAGTTGACTTTTGATCTCTAAAAGTTTCTGCCATAAGCGGTAACGAAACACAGTTCTATTCCACCAAACAATGAATCAATTATATCCTATCATTTAAACAAACATATCTGTAAACTAAAACAGAGAGTAAGAGACAATACTAATACAAAGTTGTGTTCAAATAGAGTTAACTAACTAAATTGCATAGATAAGTAATGTCGTTTTAACAGTTGTACAACATGTGGAAAGGAGGTCACAGCTGGCATCATCATGTAAGAGCATGCAGGTCTTGCTTTAACAGTTGTACTTTGCGCTTATAACATTGTAAAACTAGTTAAGCTTATAAGCCATTAGCCATAACCAACTAAATTGCATAGATAAGTAATGTCGTTTGTGATTGAATTACTTAATTGATTTATAACTTTTTTTTTTTTCGTTCTTCATACACTTTGTTTAGCCAAAATGTGTTAAAATATGCATCGTATCATGGAGTGATTATTATGAATAGTTTTACAATATCGTTAAGCAAATGAGTTTAAATTTTCTGCTCTAGCGCATTTTAACTTGACTTGTTTTTAGTCAACCCATTTTGACCCGACTTGATTTAAGTCAACTCATTTTGTTGCCCCCCACTCCAAAAACTCTAGATGCGCCATTTATGTCTAAGTCCATCCGATTAGTTTGCAAACCTACCAAAAACCTTCATTTTACTTTATCTACACAACCTTCACCATAGATTAATCAAATAAATACTTTCATCAGTTTTTTCTTCTATGTTTATCTTTTATTCTCAATAAATTAATTACCAACCATAACCAACTAAATTGCATAAATGGTTTCGTTTTCCAAATTTAGTCCCCAAGTATAGTTTATTACAAGATAGCACACGAAGTATGCTAAGTTGTAACAAAATTGTCCCCAGCTTATGTGGACGTTAATTTTTTCCATTAAGTACATGTGAAATTATCTTTTTACCCTTACCCGTCCTTCCCTCTTCTTTCTTTTGACCTAGATTGCACAACCACCACCACCACTCCACCATCACCACTGTTGGCACCACCTTCTTCCATCACCGTCGCCGCCACTCCATTTCTGGCGACCACCACCAGAAAGAACCCAAACCTAAAAAGCAGTGGTTGATGATGATGGAGATGATCACAATCGCAAACCTAAAAAGCAGTGGTTGATGATGATGCTGATGATCACAACCGCACACACCGCCATCACAGCCGTCATAGCGACTACTACCGACAAGGGCAGGGGCGGACTTACATTGAGTTGAGGGGTAGCCTCCGCTACCCCTCAATTTTTTACGGGTAGTGTAAAATTTTTTTACGGTTTTATGTAAAAAAAAAGAATTTACGGTTAACGTTACCCCTGAGAAAATATTACGTTACTCCTAAAACTTTTTTAAACTAAACACTTCATAGAAAGTTTTAAATTTTATAAAATGTAATCTTACATTTTATAAAAAAACATTACATTTTATAAAAACGTAAATAACTAATAAGCCCAAAATACCCAATAGTCCAATAATTAACAAGGCCAAAATAAAAATAAGCCTAAAAAAGACTAAACAACTTAAAAACCTAACCAATTAGCTCAAATACACATAACCCAATCAAATATAAAACTTAAAACAAAAAAACACCATCCATCGCCCCATGCCCCCATCGACCCTTCGTCCCTTCCCACAAGCCATAGCTAGTCAGCCACCATCCACCCACACCGCCGATCACCCAACGTCCCCACCACCGCTGAACAGCCGCCTGCTGCTACGGCCCTTGTCACTGCCCACATGTGATCTTTCACCAATTCACTGCCCGCTTCAAGGTAACATTTTTAGTTTTTTCTCTGTTACATTATAAAATTAGGGATTTAGGGTTTATGTTGTTTAATTTCTAATAGTTAAGGGTTATTTAAGTGTTATTTGTTATAAAAATTAATGATTATTTGGTTCAATTTCTAATATTTAGGGTTTATGCAATTAGGTATATTAACTAGAGATTTGAAAGATGAATTAGAGATTTGATATTAAAATTAGGTATTTAAATTGTGTTATTTCTAAGTGCAATTTGTAATCTTATTGTGTTATTTATTATAAAATTAGGGATTTGAAAGATGAAAAAACAATTTCTTATTGGTAATTTTTTTTAAATAAATTTCAAAAGTAGGATATTAGTTCTAATAATAATGATGATATTGGGTCAATAACTTCTTCGAGTTCAAATCCTTTGGGTTTAATTCCTTCGATACCAAATGGATTTGATTTGAATGAACATTCCTTCAGACCCCTTTATTAATGCAAATGTAAGCTAAATTTTTTATTACGTTACCCTTGAACTTTCCTTCTAGATTTGCCACTGGACAAGGGTATCACACTTTGGTTGTATTTTTCATGATTTTGCACCTATTTGTGGATTCAAATGGAGCTGAAGGAGGTTGTGGTGATAATGATGGTGGTTGTACAACGAAATTGGTAGTCTTGTAGGCGCGGAGTGACAGATTAGGGTTCCGACGAATAGGGTATGAAATTGCAGCTTGAAACAAGTGGCGAAGAGTGGTGAAGATTGCAGGTGACGGTGGTCGGCGGTGGGTGGTGAAGGTTGCAGGTGGTAGTGGTATAAAGGTCATTTTACACAGACTTAATGGAAAAAGTTAACGTCCGTCCAAGCTGGGATAATTTTGATACAACTTGACATACTTAGTGGGCTAAGTTGTAATAAACCATAATTGAGGACTAAACTTGAAAAAACAACCTTACCACAGGACCATTTATGTAATTAACTCTATATAATAACAATCAAAGGTTGGTATCTACAATACCGGTCTGTGATTGGTGACCACCCCTTGCGACGCTCGTCCATGCTGTGGTTGCTAGAAGCGGGTTCGTGCGGACGAATGCATTCATGGGAGTGTATTTTTTTTTTCTTATTATTTTGATTATCAGAGAAATTTGGAGATAGAAGTCACCAACTCCATTATTATGAACAATTTTGTCATCTCATATCCCGAATGTTTGCTAGGATTTTATAACGCAGTGTTTATAGTTGCTACGGGCTAGCTTATCAAAAGTTTACTGTTTACATATAGGCCATGGGCTTTTCACGAATAAAAACTTGGGCCATCTAAATGTTGGTTTGATGTAAAATAAAGTTGGTTTGGGCTTCTTTCGAATATCATTCATTAATTCGTAACTTTAATTTTTTTTTCAGTTCATCATCACCATTTATATGTTTTATTAAAGAATAATGTACAATAGGATAAGCACATTAACTATTTGTGTAGTTCTTTTAATTTTTTTTCAAATTTTGTTACAATATTAAAACTAAGTAGTTTATTACAATAAATAAAGCGTTTCTAAACAATAAATGTAAAAATTATGATTATATAAAAATGTAAAAACATTTGTGAGGTGAAAGGATTATTTGGGAAAGGGTTTGTGAGGAGGTAAGTGGTGATTGCTAACTATAGTGTCAATACCACGATGGTGTGGCATGACGTGGAGTTGGATGGAACGACAGTCATGGGAAGACCGCTATCGTTAGTGTAGCGTAGTGAACCATGGCAAACCATCGTCATCACATACCGAGCATAATCAATTCTCAATTTTGATTTTTGATTGGTTAACAACTACTTTTAATAAAGTTCTAATAATTTAAACTTGCCTTATAGATATCATTTAAACTTTACCTTTTTTCCCAGTTTTTTTTTTCTCACACCAATTCCTCTAAAACAATTGATATCATATCTTTATCATCATCAAGAGATGACACTATCAATGTTTTCTTTCAAACAATCATGGAATCCGAACTACTAGACAATATATCAATCGTGTACGGCAGATAAAGAATGAAATTACATAAACAAAAAAGGGAGGACGATTGACGGAAACAAAGAGGAAAGAGAGGCTAATGTTACCGAAGAACATTAGTTTTTTTATTTTATGTAATGTCTTTAATTATTAATGAATGTTAGTTTTATTTTTACAGTTTTATTATTATTTATGATTAAAAAAGAAAAAAATTAGAAATACGTGATGCGTTGTGTCTTAGTGAAAACAATAACAAGGCGAAAAGGAAAATTATGTGATGTAACTTGAGTTAGAATCATAGAAATACTAAAAAATCAAAATGTCTATAAATCACATGTTATGTTTCTACACTATCCACCTAATCTACACCTAGGATTTGTACATGTGTCGCTACTAGAAAAAAGTTAACCATTTAATGACACATTAAATGCTAATGATTCTTTATATACTTTTCAAATTAAATAACAGATTTTTTGATATATTAAAAACATGTTTGTTTTTATTTAAAAAACATATTTTTTTTTAAAACCAAAAGGTTATGAATATGAAGTTTTTTTAATACAAAAAACTTTTGAAAAATAAATTTGTTATAAAAAGTATTTTTAAAAAAAATTGGAGTATTAAAACAATTTTTAAAGTAAATGTTTTTAAAAATGGAAGTTTGTAAAAATATTGCTATTGTTTTATTATCAAAAGTAGTTAATTATAAGTAATTCAATCATATTTTACCTCAAAAATTATTTTATAATTTCTAAATATAAATAAATAATTATTAATTTAATATTTTTATTCAACTCGTGTAAATACGAGTGTTTTTAAACTAGTAATCTAATATTGCTAGATAAGTTTGTGGAAGAGGGTTTTGGTATCTTCAAAGCGTATGCTCTTTAACACTCTGTTATAACTTTCCCACCCTCATTGACAAAAAAAAAAACATCAGCTAAAATTTAGTTTATTTTCTAATGAAGTCTCAAATCCATATTTGTTCTTATTTTGATTAATTAATATTTAATAATTAATAATTTTTTATTATTATATTTTTCTTTGTAACACTTACACCACTCATAAAAAACATAAAATGATAGAAATGAGAGGATGGATATTTACCTCTAAACATAAGAGATGGATAGTGACCTTTAAATATAAGGGTTATTATAATTTTTTTTAAACTATAGGAATAGAGATTGGGATCGGACACATGATGTACGAGTAAAATTACATGTATTTTTTAGATTTACCTTATGACTTAGATACACGTGAATATAGAGAAGTTGGAATGTATGCCCTTATTCACACAAATCATTACCACGTAAGTATTTGCAAGCCAACAATGAAATAAATGTTTTCCAAATTAGTATAAAATATTCTTTAACTCTTTTTTTTAATTAGATAAGCAACCAAGAACAATGTTGTTATTTTAGTCATATTTTAAGACATTTTAGCATTTAATTACTTTATAAATTCTTTTATAATACTAAAATTACCCTCTTAGCATGATGTACAGGTATTATAAGCATATTAAGCTTTTATTGATAAGTTTAATCAATTTTAATAATATTGACAAAAATGATTTATAAATTATTATATAAGTATTATTATTACATAATATTAATTTACAAAGTGGAAGGAATAGTGCCTGGGTTTTGTTTAGGTATTAACCACCGTTTATTTCCGACTTTATGTATTTGATCCCTGTGTTTGTGCCGGTATATAGGCATTCACTCAGACCCGTTTTTAGGGAGACAAACTGGGTCACTGCCACCGTCTCGGCGGTGGTCACCTTGCCATCGATGGATTTCATCGCCGACTACTTTTGGCCTACCGCATGTATTTTCATTTGTGTACATGAAAATGAGAGTAGAGAGAGGTCGGGGTTTGGAGAACGACACTTCAGAGAGGAGAGAATGACGGAGGAAGACAATCGGCAACCCCTCCACGATGTCGTCTTCCCATCGAAGCCGTTCAATTTTTAGGTACTTTGCAAATGTGGGCCATGCGTCCCCTTCTTCAAATTCCCCATCGGATTAATCGGGTGGGGACGAATACAGGTGCAAGCTGACGACGGTGACGGCAGTTTTGTTTCAAGAAGCAAAGGCTTTGATGACTATTAGGGTTTATGGGGTCCTGTTTATAGAGGCGGAGGTATCAGGGCTCGGAGTCATTTCCCTGTCGGTGATTTCGATTGATTTATGTTAAGGTTTAAGAGGTAAGCTAGATTTTGTTCTTTAACTTAGAATTTAAAATGAAGCTTCATTTGGGTTATTCCGTTATTTTTAAACAAATTTATAATCTGATTATGATATGCATCGTGTTGTGTTGTAAGCTTGAAGCTCACCCTTTTTTCTGATGTGCACATATTAGCTAGGGTTTATATTAAATTCCTTCAATTAGATTTTTTTTATTTATTTTTAGTCAGGACATATTTTCATAAAACGGATTATCTTTTGTATAGTTTATGATTTGATATGTTATTTGTGGTTTAAGGAGATCTAAGGAAAAAGATTATTAAACCGTTTGCTAATTAGGGTTCTTTGGCATCTTTAGATTAAATGACTTTGTTTATTACCTGGGTTGTTTTATATTGCAATTTTAGTGAAGTTATAAAGTTGTAATATTTACAACGCTCTTATATATTTTGGTTATTTGGATTGCTTATTAAGTCTGCTATATGTATGTTTACAAGTTTTATCTACTTCAAGATTCCATAATGCAATTGTACAGCTATTGTTGTTTTAGCTATCATTGTTGATATCATGTCAAGTAAATGGTAGCTGCTATATATGTTTCTACAGAGAGAAGTGCATGTTAAATTATTTTAATTTGAATTATGATAATTTGCTATTGAAGCTATAAAAAAATACACACACCTGCATATGTTTATTTTGCATATGGATCTTCATATTGTTTTACAACACTTAGTAATCATAATTATCCTATATAATAAAAGAAAACCTTAGCTACAGTTATAAAGCTTATACAACTAAAGAGGCATATGGTACACATGTTAGTTGCAGAAGTCATGATCCGGAGGGGAAGCGACCTTTACCACATCATTGGTGATAGTCTTCTACTCCCATAGCAGTCTCTGTCTGTGATGTCTTTTCAATTGCAGATGGAAACTACAATAGAAGATATAGATGCCTTTTCAACGTAGAGTATTGTATTTATGAACTACAAAACTTACGAACCTAAGGTATGTGATGGCTTCTATTATTGTCTTTTCCTACAAGTGAAGTTGTTGATTAAAGTTTCAAGCTTTGATAAGGTAAAAAGAAACTCATGGCACTAATACATCACACTCATGATAACCCTCCCACTATATCTACTATGTATTCTCTCTAATTACTTTTGTACATATGGATTCTAAGTTTACTATTGATTTTAATTTTCGGTAAGAACCATATTCTTTTGTCCTTTTTATTTCGAGTTGAATTCTAATAAATTCATGTGTTTTGGTACTTCAAAGAAATTCTAAACCGTTTGACCTAATTTTTTACAAAATCTTATCATTTGAAAGTTTTAAAGAAAGTAACATGGGAGTGGAATTAGTTTGATGTGTATTTATGATTTATGATCAGCTTTGGAATTATATACCGGAACTAACTTACTATAATTGAATCATTGTTAAAAAGCTCATTAATAAAGTGATTGAAATAACTCAAACTTAAAAATGAGACTTTTTTTTGAATTACAGTGATGTGTACCTAGAACAAAGAGTCGATGGAAATATATTGGTGCGGTCTTCTATAGCGGTGGTAGTGTCTTTTGCTCTGGTGGCCCCCGTGATTTATCTCCGGTACAGTTTGAGATTTTCAGATCTGGGGGCTGTGGTGGTGGATTTCGCTCTGGTTTTCGTCCTGCCTCCCATTCATGGTAGAGGTGGACCTGGCGGCCTCCACATGTCGTTCAATGCCATGATGGTTGTCGTGAGCCACCTTTGTAGCCCCTACTCATCTATTCTTTTGTGGGTGATTGTTGAGTTAATGATGATGACCATTGGCTCATCCGAGGCTTTGTTATATGATAGGCTTTGCATGATGTATTTTTCCATTTATGTGTGTCAATTTTGATGAATCATTGTTCATTTGAGACCTTTGACTATTTTGGTATCTTTTGGGCTATGATTTTAGATTAAAATGGTGCCGGTTGCCATGGCTTGGCAACCGTTTACAGTATGTATCCGCAACTGAACAACAGTTCCGAGCCTTAACATATGTATTACTAGACTATGACGTGCTATTAAAAAGCAAACCAAAGTAATGGTGCACTGTTGTGGTAACAATTATTTTTTGTGTTTGTGGCTTTAACTCCTGTTATGAGACTCGATGTTTGTTGACATATTTTATTGTGACGTTGTGCTCTTGAGCAAGGTTGTATTATGATTTTGTTGTTTTCATTATCTTGCAAAGACTGATTTGTCAATGATGATGAACATGAGTTCATTTGAGACACTTTTTAGTTCCAACACAAAGATTGACTCAGTTGTTGTGGCTTGGCGTTCCTTTCTGATGTGTGCAGCCATTACTAGACATGTACTTTGTAACCTTTGGAAATGACACGTCTGTGGTTGTGATGATATTGTATAAAATTTGGTCGAACCCCGCCACGAAGCGCTGGCGGGAGAACACCTAGTTTATATAAATTATAATTTGAATTTATATAAATTATTATTTAAAAGAACTCATAAAAGTATCATGTTTTAACTGAACACTAAAAACAGTATCCCACACATTAAGAAACATTTTTTTAAGACCTATATAATTAAAATTTATTAATAAATCCCAAAAATTATAATTATCTCTTTCAACTTATTTATCAAATTATCTTTGCCCAAATCTATCGAAAAATTAAAAATGATATATGCAAACTTTTAAAAACAACAAGGTGAGTACTAATATACAAATCATCAAAACCAAGCCCTATAAATTTCAATAGACCTGTAGCAAAGCTTGGGTTTACAAACTAGTTTTTTTTAATGCATAATACATATATTTATTTACCTAATCTTTACTATTATATAATACAAAACCCATGGGTAGATTGATAATTTCCTATTTTTGTAAACACGTGTAACCACTATTTAAGCATATGGTATAATTATTTTATGCAAGTATTCCTAAATTGTTCTCATTTAATAAACTTATTTTAATTAATACATGAGTTAATGCATATGATTTAATTCACTATATTAAGTATTACTTTATTTATAATAATTTAAATTAACATTATATTTATATTTCTATTTATATTTTTACTATTTAAATTAAGTATTATATTATTAACTAAATACTATTTACTAGATATTTACATAGTTATAATAATAATAATAATAATAATAATAATAATAATAATAATAATAATAATAATAATAATAATAAAAATAACAATAATAATATAATTAGGGCTAGTGTGGAAAGAGACTCAGTAGCACCCGTGCATCACGCGAGCCAATTCATTATACATAACATATTGAAAGCAATAATGAATATCTATATTGTTTATACTATTTATAAAGCATTTTAGAATGTCAAAATAATAATTTTATCTTGAGCCTATGACACCTATAGGGTTAGTATAATAATATTACGGTAGATTTTAATTTAATTTTTTTAATCCATATGAATTCAATGAATTTAATAATAATAATAATAATAATAATAATAATAATAATAATAATAATAGTAATAATATTTAAAGTAATTATAATAGTCATTTACAAAATAAAAATAATTTTAGTAATAAGTAATAATGTGTAATAATATACAAGTGATCAAACTAAAATTATACAAACTCTTAAAACTGTTTGAAAGTTTTGAATTTTATATCGTTTTTCTATTATAATTATAAAAATATGATAGCTTATAACATCTAAACTTGTTTTTATGATTTGCGAAATTACATCAACGTTTCGACATGTTTTTTTTTCTAAAACAGAGTTGTTAATATAATTTTTATTTATATCTACGAATTGAATACTAATGTACAAGTAATCGAAATTAAGTGTTATAAATTTTAACAACTCGTGACAAAACGCTATACACTAGTATATATCTAATATATTAGATATGTGATATATAATCTTAAGCGCTACATCTGCGAAAGCCAAAATTAAAGAAATGAATACTTTATGTTATGTTTTTTTTTATCTCGTCTACTGTTTTCTATAATATTTAATTGCTAAATTGTTCTAGATGGTTCACATATAATATTCTAATATCTTTGAGAAACGTGGCAAAAAGATGTGGCAACCACTAAGTCAATGAGTCGTTGAATGGTGAGTGTCGACTCTTGACGACCACTTGTATTCTTCAAGATTCGTGACAACTACCGTACTAAACTCAAAAAAAAGTTATAGAGTATCATTTATTTTTGCTTAATATTATCAAGGATATTTTTATATTATAAAATTTATACCTTTTTTCTTTCTTCTTTAAACGTAGAAAAAAAAACTTTAACAACAACATATTAAGTATTTTTCATTTTATTATAAATATGTTTTTGTGAGGTCGATTTCTTTTGATGGAACCACGCGTACGCTTTCACGGTCTGTGATCTTTTACAAATACACAAACATGACGAATATGACGATATAATGAGGAAATGAATACAAAGTGTGGTTTTATTGGCATGTTAAGGGCGATCTGGAAGGGGAGAAACAAACGTAATTTTGACGATCTTCACATTTTAGTGAAAAATATCATAGAGGAAATCAAGTCACTTGGGTTTCTAAAGATTAAGAATAGGAGTAAAATGTAATTTTTAGATTGGAATAATTGATGTAACCAGTACTTGTAAACAAAAAAAAAAAAAAACTCTAATTGAGGTTATTTATGCGGCTATGGATCCGTTTCATTAAGAGCTACTAGCATAGTCAGTCGTCAACGCTGACAGAAAAACTAAATAGTGGCTGTAATATTTGATTTCTTAAAACTGGTTGAAGAACAATTGATAAACAATCAATTTTTCTTTCTGTTTCGACCCAAAACTTTTGTAAACCTAAACTCAAACTTAAAACTAGTTGAAGAACAATTGATAAACAATCAAGTTAATGATTTCTAGCCTTCTTTGTTAGGTCAACACAAGAACAAAAAAATGCAGGATGAGGGTGAATCTCCTATTCACCTGCATAATTCCCTTTCTTTCACTTAGACTATGTATGGTGATTTTAGTTGATAATTTAGTTAAAGTGACATATAGACGTCACATAGGTAAAATCATGTTTCATTAAAATGATTAAAGTGTAGTGGTTTTAGCTAAATCCAACCATTAACTAAACCCTTCATCCGTCAAGGACTTATGTTTCATGCTGTTTAATACAAGTTTCATTTATTTCACTTTGTTACCAGAACTAGTAAAATACATAGTTATTAAATTTTACGGTAGGTTGACACTTTTTATAAACTCTTGATTACTATGTATAAAATCTTTTACCGATAGATCAAAGGGCAATAGACCCGTAAAAAACCCATCATACTAACAATTGATCATTAAAATCAACGAAAGATTATTAACGACCAGTCCATCAAAAAGCTTTCCCAACCACAACTAAATAGTGGGCAACCGCTCTTGGTTATTTGTGGGTAATAAATCCTCTACATGAGTTTTGGAATCCGTCAGTAATCACCGAAGGATTCCGACCGAATATTTACTTTCATATTTTTTGAATTTTTGAAATGTTCTGGTAGATCCTGTTACTCATTCATTACTTAATTACTTCTAACATCTATCGGTATATTACAATCGATGACTCAAGATTCTCGTAGCGTTAGTAAATTGGTTTTAACATTTACTAATTAAATTATTAGATTGTTAGTCATGTTCTTTGTGTCCCGTCACTTATCGTTAATATTATTAATTTGATCCACACAAAAACATTTATGAATCAGGCTTAATAAATATCCACACATTAAATCTTATTAACCCGATAATTACGATGTTTTCTAGACGTCACTATATCGGACGATATTAACATCTCTGAAATAATTAAAAGTTTAAATGTAACATAAAAACTTTTTATTTTATTATAGTAGCATCAAACATCGCAAACACACATCCGTCAAATCTTACAAAGCATCACTCATAACGCGCGGGATAATAAAATCACCCCGTCAACGTTAAGTTGAGGCTACTTTTAACCATGCAGGCCTAGACAGGATGTTGGCAGCCCACGCACTGACGTGTGGTCGCGCGTCAAACAACCTCTTCGTCTTCGTTCCCATCAGGTACATTATCACCGGGGTGTGGTGGAGATCCGCCAATGTGAAGCTATCGCCACCTAAATACTTGCTCTCTGACAATCGTGATTCGTATACGTCAAGCACTTGCTCCATTTTCTTCTCGTTCTCTTCCACCACTGCATCGTCGGTTGTCATACCGAACATCGGCTTGTAAGCTAGCTCCCAGGCCAATTTTGAAGCCACTGGATCGAACTTTTGAGACTCCACTTCGATCCACACAGCCAATGTAGCCATCTTCTTCGGATCCTTGATAATCAAATCGTTCCCCTTGTCGGCGTATGTGTGAGCTATATATTGCGTAATCGCTCTTGATTCTGTAACAAGATAATTAATTCATCAGAAAAAAAAAAACAGTTTTTGTTGTTGTGGTCACCGAAATAACAACCTCTATATCCCATAAGATAAGAGAAATGTTTACCCTCGTGTCACCCTCCGTTAATAAGATTTTACTAAGCATGTTTGTTAGTTACGATAGAATTTGGTTTAAAAAAGTTTAAGCGTATGTCACATATATTTAAGATATACATAATTTTTTTAATGACTCTTAATCTATTCTAAATAGACCTAACATATTATATGACTTGAACACTCGTATCTTTTAAAAACATCAACATTAATTACATTTTTGATACTATTCACCCACCGACATATATTTAATTTGAAACAAAATATATTAAATTTTTATTACTTATATTTATATATATAATGCATTGAATAAGCAAAATATGACCTTGGAGAAATAAATAAATTACGAAGTCAGTTTTTTTTTTTTTTTTTAGGAGAAAAAACAATTTCTTTAAAATCCCTCGTAACCATCGATAAGATTCCCGGTTCAACCGGGTAGGTTCCATAACCAGCCGGTTCAAATGAAACAAATCAAGATCTCAACCGACCGGTTTATGACCGCTCCGACCGGCCATTCCTACTCCAACAACATCGCAAAAAACCGTAATCAATTTTCAAACGAATATAATTGCTAGTATAAACATACCGAAAAGCTTGAGATCACCATCTTCAAACACCGGAACCTGACCGAACGGCTGCGAGAGTACGAATAATATCATCATCATATAAACATAAAACACCAGAATAAATCATATCATATCATATCAGACCAAAATTAAAATATCAAAACATCAAAAAAGTTGAAATTTACATACGTTACGTGATAGGAACTGAGGACTCTTGTGTTCCTTCTTGCTCATATCAACGTTAACGAACTCGTAGTCGAGGTCCTTCTCGGCTAGGCACGCCTTAACTCGGAGAGTCGAGGTCGAGCCAGCGGCACCGTAAAGCTTGATCGCCATGATCGGTTATGCAAATTGGATTGATGAAAGGGGGTTCGAGAATGGTGGATGTAGATAGTGAGTTATAACTTATAAGTGGGTGTGGGTTTATAAATAATGTAACGAGTGTGTGGTGGGTACAACGTGTGTGAAATTGTGAGTTGTGTTTTGTGAAGGTTCTAGAGATGTTGCTTTATTAAAGGATGTGGATTGAGTGAGGTAAGTGATGACGTGAGATGAATATACATGTGTGATTACATGTGGTGTTTAATGGGTTTAAAGTAAATAAATAATCATTTTGATTTAAGGTTTTAAGGAATCATCAATATACTCAATTCACGAGAAAAGGTGTTGTGATTACCTGCAATTTTTGGTATAAATTTAGGGTTGTGTTAATGATACTAAGGTTGTTTTATTTTTACCGGATGAATTTTTTTTTTTCTAACTTCTAAGGTGATGTATGCAATCATTTTATACTTTTTTTGGTGCATTTGGGAATCAATAAACTGAATATGTTTTGACAATCGAGACTTGAAACAGAAGGATATAATTGAAGAGATAAAGTTCATGTCATTCTTGTGGTTTAAAAATAAAAGTAAAATTACTAACATTGATTGGAATAATTAGTGTAAATTTAATTTTTGATTATTTTCTTTTGTCCTTTTTCTAACTTCTCGTTAGTTTTAATGATATTTTTGTTGGCCGTTAAAAAATTTTGATATTTTCACTTTTACCTAAATAGGAAATTTATTCATTCTATCCATGAATATATGTGACTCATCACATTGTCATATGATTTTTCGTTTGCGTTTCTTATCAAACATGGTAACATTTTAAATATAATGTGATTTTATACCTTTTTTTTTATTAACTAATTATTTTTCTTTTACCTTTTTATTCTTTTAATTATAGTTTAGAAGTAAAATAACACCAGAATTTTTTTGAATACATAGTGTAAACATTAATGTTATAATAATGTATTATCATATTAAACAAAATAAGCAACCATGTAAACAACTCGAAGCAATCTCAAAGCACATTTTTTTTACTAGATTGGTGCATGTTGAACTTTAACTTTTTATAACTAGATTTTAAATACTTTAACTACTTTCGACTATGTGTTGTAAATTAGTTAAGCCATAAAATTTCTACTTTTAGTAGTAATGCATTTTTACAGATAACAAAATAATAAACATTTGAATTATTTTGAAAAAAGACAAGCTTAATTAAAAACTGAAACAAAAAGTATATATTTTAAAAATTCTAAAGAAAACGTTCCATATAAGATACTAGAATGATTTTTGAAATGTATTTAAGAAGACTGATTTAAAAGGAATAACGAAAATAAAAATACTTAAAGAAATACGAAATAACTTTAGTTTATAAAAGGTTATATGAATAACAAATATTTATTATTTAAAACTGTACCAGAAAATATAATTAAAAAAAATGTTTTCATATCCTTTATAAAAGGTTATTTGATATGTTTAGAAATGAAAAGAATCAAATGCTTCTTTTAAAAATTAAAAAACCACAAACTAACTTAGGCACATAAGTATTACTAGTGGTACAATAAATTATAATATTAATTGACGATTTAATATAAATAATACTATAATACTAAAAAGGAATGGAAAGAATAAAATGTCCATGATTGATGGATTCAGATGCGGAGGACGGTGCAACCACTATAAGTACCGACAAGTGGGTGTGGCTTTAGAAACAAAATAAAAATATAATGCGGTTGGTATAAACTATGACTTTGTAACACGTTAGAAGTCTTCTGGACCCGACTTGCGTGGGACCAAAACCCTTAAAAAATAAAACACGAGGACAGGACCGTGAATGGTTGGGCCGGACGCCCGGTCGCCTGGGTTTTGCCGGTTGGTTTCCATCGGGTCCCTGGTTAAGACTTAAATGGAAATTGGGCATGTTAGCCTTCCTTTTTAGTTTATATTAACATGTTTATTTAATCTTTTACCAGTTTTTTGACCCTAACACTGAAGATTATGACTTTTGTCTTTAAAAAATTGTATGATACTTTTCTTAGAAAACAATAGACAATGACATGAGTTGGATGACTTGTGTAATGATTTTTGTATAAAAAACTAATAATACAATGTTAAAAGTCACTTTTGTTTACACCAATTTTAGGATGGACTTGAATATACCAAGAAAATGGTATGGATGGGGGTTTGAAGAACGCAATGTATTCTCACTTCTTTTAATGTAATAAAAATACTTTTTGCGAGAAATTCATGAACTTCTAGGTTTAAACAAACAAACAACTATAATGCTTAGACTCGTAGTAACACGAACCTCACATAAATGAAATGGAAATTACATGTTTCCCTCTATAAACTTCATCAATTACATATATACTTAAATTAAAATTTTAATTACATATACCTCCTTATAAAACTTAGTTAATACATATATACCCAAATTAAAAGTTAATTACATATATTCCCTTCTAAAATTTAGTTAATTATATATATACCGAAACTAAAAGTTTAATTACATATATCCATTTTGTTAAACATAAATATTACATATTTATCCATTTGATTATTTTTATTAAATTTTAACTTATATAACTAGTATTTACTTTTATTTTTTGATTAAACTATAAAATTATAATTTTCCTTTCTACTAGCTTTTCGAATTTTGATTATTTACTAATATTTCTATGCTAACCTTTTTTATGTTTTTTTACGTTTTGATGCTACTTTTTTCTGGTTCCTGTACGAGACAATTCCAGTCTCGTTATGCAGTATTATCCGAACACATAATTTTATGTTGCATAATGAGACTGGAAGTGTCTCGTACAGGTACCAGAAAAAACTAGCATAAAAAATAAAAAAAAACAAAAAGAACATAAAAAACATTAGTATAGAAATATCATTAAATAATCAAAACTCGAAAAGCAAGTAAAGAAGGAAAACATAATTTTATAGTTTAATAAAAATAAGAGTAAAATACTAATTATATAAGTTATTTTTAATAAAAGTAATAAAATGGGTAAATATGTAATATTTATGTTTAATAAAGCGAATATGTAATTAAACTTTTAGTTTGAGTATATATGTAATTAACTAAGTTTTATAAAGGAATATATATAATTAAACTTTTAATTTGAGTATATATGTTATTAACCTAGTTTTACAAGAGAATATATGTAATTAAAAATTTAAATTAAATATATATATGTAATTAACAAAGTTTATAAAATGATATATGTAATTCTTTCTGAATGAGAAACCATCTATACATAGTCCAACTATGCACCAAGAGTATGATCATTACCACATATATATATAAAAATATTACGATGTGGCCATTTGATATTATATTACCCTATGTCTTACTATATATCATGTAGTGTTCAAATCATTGGAGTTTGGTAAAGGGGTTTTTAAAACCAATTTAAAAAGAAACACTTTTAGGTGGATGAACCTTTCAAGTTATCACACAATTAGGCAAGTAGTTTCTAGATTTTAAATAAAAATGTTTTTGGTATAAATTAACTAAACCAACGTAACTTCAAGAGTTTACGGATCCACGTTTAGAGCGTGACAATAGTATATTTACCTTTTCCGTGAATATATAAGTGAAAGGATTATAAAGGACATTGAATAATTAGTTAGTAAAGTCTCCCCATGAATGGTAAAGAGTGTTATAGTTATGTAGTAACATTTAGATTTTCATCACGGGAATAGCTATTTGATTTTATTAAAGAAAAACTTCACTAGAATAATAGGAAAATTTTAAAAGTATTTCAATTAGGTCATTTGTATTTTTAGTTATTCCAATCAGATCATTAATATTTTTATTTGTTGTAATCAGGTCATTAGAGTTTTAATAGTATTCTAATTAGGCCACTTATATTTTTTTTATTTTTTAAGTAATTCACAAACTTTTTAAAAAGATTAAGTTTTTATATATATTGTTATAATTTTAAATATTTCAAATATTTTAAAAATATTCTGCAACTTATGAATGATCTAATTAGAACAATATTAAATCTTAGTAACTTGATTGAGACAAAAAATTTATAAGTGACCAAATTGGGACAACAAATATATGAGTAAACTGATTGAGACAAAATTAGTTTATACATAATTTGATTGGAATAAAAAATTTTTGTAAGTAATCTGATTGTATCAAAAAGAATTTATGAGTGATCTAATTGAAAATATATATATATATATATATATATATATATATATATATATATATATATATATAAATAACTGAGTATAATTTTAATACTTAATTACTATTTAAGAAAGTTATCTTTTTAATTTTCAAATATGTTTTTGCAATTTAAATATTTATGTGGTTAGAATGAAATGAAATGAATATGTGCCCACGTACATTATTCAAAATTTCAATATATGATCCTTTTAGATGTTATGACCCAACTATTTTGTATATATACACATACACAAAAATCTCCCAACGGCCCAACACTTATCGAATAGTTTTAGACTATACTATAAATGATAACTTTTAAATTTTACACAAAGTATGGGTTGAAACTTTTGAAAAAACATTTTCACTCAATAACTTTTAGTTGGAATCTTATTATGAATTTTAACATTTTGGATAACACTCATCCATTTAAGACGTTAATTAACTACACATGGGCTGCACATATGAGAAAATGCCTTTTTACCTTAACCTAGGTAAATTTTTATAAAACATATTAAATTAGTTTTATAAAACAAAACACCATTAATATTTGTCATAGTGAAAAAAGATTTCAACTATATCTGACGTGAGCATAAGTATTTGTTTGAGGAGAAATATTCTAGATCAAAGTAGGATATACGTTCGTATGTTTTCTTTCTGAATTATCAAGTATTTATGTTCGTGTTCGGGTAAATTTGACTATCCAAAGAATCAACAACCTCCAATAGCCCCTCTAGTTATGCTCATAGATACAACAAAAAATTTGAAGATTGAACAATGAAAACATTAAATGACATTAAATAACAATTGCTTAATGGTTAATCCATATGGCTACATAGCATAGAATCACATGGACTAAAATGACAGTGGAACTTATTTATAAAACTCCAAGGTGTTTGATCACCTATACACATATATATATATACAATAACATGTTTTGATGAAGATGATAATGATTAAATATTAAAATACGAACTCTCTATGCAACGAGGATTATATCGATGCAAGAATAGGCTGTAAACAAGTTCATTGAGTGGTTGTTGTAAAGTGCTTCAACTTCTTGTTCATTTAGAACCTCCTAAACGATGTACCAATCCATGGATGTCGTATGTTTGATTGAGAGGTTCTTGGGGTTTAGGGTAGTTGTGGGTAAATCGCTAGAAAGAAGGAAAGGTTATGACTGCGATGGTGATTGTTCTAGGGTAAAAGGACATTTTCACCCATTATATGTAATCCATGTATAGTTAATTAGCGTCATAAATAGATGAATATTATCGTAAAGATTAAAAACCGTAACAAGTTTTCAAATAAAGAGTGTTTTTCAATAGGTCTTATTCCATAATTTGGGTAAAATATAATGTTATAATTTCGATATTTTTATTAACTTTTTGGGCATTTAGTGTACTTTTATTAGCTGTTTAGGTTAGGCCGTTAGGCCCTTAATCACATCCACAATAATTAATTGTTTAACTTAAGCTTTTGAACGGCATAGTCGGTAAACTTAGAGCTAATTGTCATGTTAATTTTTAGGTCTGTTTATATCTAGTTGATGTTTTGACGTTCATTTATCAATTTAATGTTAATTGTTAGTTTTCTTTGCAAGCTAGTTGATTTATTTTTATCTTTCGAGTCATCCAACCAATATGGATGCAAGTATGAAATACACGACTGCAAATTAAAATTGACCTTAAATTAAATGTGCTCATACGGGCAGTAAATACTCATCCGTGGTAGAACAATAACCACTAACACATGAACTTGGTACCTTGCTCAATACCTTGCTTCGATTAGAGGTGTAAAAAATACTGGTTCCGGGAAAAAACCGGTCCGGTTTCAAAAAATAGGTTTTAGCCACACTGGTTTCCAGCCCGATTAGAACCGCCTGTTTGTATACCAGTTTGGTAGCCGACACTCAAAACCGGTTCAAAGGGGGAAAAAAACCGATTAAACCGGTTTCTTAAACCGGTTTCAAAACCGGTCCACCCCAATTTGAGAGGTTCAAGCATTCAGCTAGAAAAATTAGTTTGAAAAAAAAACCGGTTTGATCTTAAAAAAAAAAAAAAAAAAAAAAGATTTGTATACTTCTAGCTTCAAAGAATAATTCTTTGGGCCCCTAGCAAGTCCAATAACCCGGGTTCCCAAGCTCCACATCTCCACCATTGCTGAGTAGCACCATTAGTTTTTCTCTTTTTGATAAATTAGTTGATATTTTGACGTTTATTATCACCCGTAAATATCTAACATATACGTATATATGAATGCACATACGTGCACATATACATATTTATGTATAGTAGATGATTCCTCATGTATGTGTTTAGACATACCAAGAACGTTTCCATGAAATGACAGTCGATTCCGGTTAGAATTAAACGATCAAGTAGTAATGCTTTCGTACTATATTTAGTTAGTAACAAGGCGCCTAGTCGCCAACAAGTAGTTCTAACATGTTACAAATTCAGATTTAGCAAATTCTAGTGAATAATGTATAAAACGTGACATAAATAGTAATATCATCCTGATATGAAACGCTAGAACAACTTGCTAAACTTTCGAGCTAGACTTGATATATTCATTGAAACCGCCAAACCAAAATACTTTATTTCACTATAATATAATCCATACTTTTGAGAGATGGTTTGATGATTATATATGTAGGAAAATGTGAACAGCTATCTTGAATAAACTCAACATGTTCAGATAAAACTTGACCACAATCTACAACTATCAAAGAACTATTTGACCACAGCAAGCTGTCAACATTCAAAGTCAACCTCATGTCACTTTGGAAGAACCACCAAAGACTCCATTAGCTAAGTAACGCGCACCACAGCTCGATACAGGAGCCGTTTTAGCACGAACACGCCTACGGGTCCCATCCTCCGGCCCTCTCCTCTTCTTCTTTGGGTTCATGAATCCATTTGCAAGTGCTTCCAACGCCTTTGGGGTCAATGCGCGGTTTCTTCTACTCTGTCGTTGACCATTAGCAAGAGAAGTCAACAACTCAGTCTGGTTGGTGGTTGTCACAGATAAACCGATTGTTTACCAGAAGGTGATTTGTAATCGTCGTCTGAACGTGGTCCCACTCGCGGGCTGTTCAAGTCTATCACTATCCTTGTACGCTTCTTCTCAGAACATGCAGCGTTGTCTTCCATGGTTTCATCTTCGCCACTAGTGTCGTTGGCTTTAATATTATTAATCCGTTGACGTTTTCTTTTATGTTTGAATACTAACTTCAGTTTTCTTGCTGGTTGCTCGTCTGCAGAGTGATCCATTTTGGCATCTGGATCAAGATTTTTCGCCATTTCACAGATTGATGAATCTTGTAATGTGTTATGATTCACATCTTCGTTTTGAGATTCTTCTGTTGTCTCATATTCAGTTTCTCCAGAATGACCATCTGACGCTTGGTTATCAGCGGGTTCAATAGCAGTCAAAGTTGTAAGCTCTGTGACTTTAACAAGCCCAGCTATACTAGTGTCCACAACTGTGCATTTCATCGAATCTTGTTCGTCATCTGAGCCTTGTGTGTCTTGTTGCTCGACCATCTGATTCTTCACAGGTTCATGATCAAGAAGGTGTGGTTCAGATGCAACTTTATTCAGGACTTCAACGAACGAGTCAAAGTATTGACTTCCTTTGACCAAGCTCCGTCTTGAAAACTTTGTCACACCAGGTGCAAGAAACACAAAATTCTTCGAGTTTTGGACCGCATAGTTTCTAGGCTGTTCAGAGTGCCATCCTCTGGCTAAAAGACGAGGCCACACAGCGGTCCAGAAGAACTCATTCAGCCTCGCTTTGCTCAATCCAATCCTATCCTTCAAAATATTGATAATCTCTTCGGTTTTGAGAGAGGAGCATGTAGATTCAACTTTTTTGCTTCTTAAGCGCGTTTTGGTCTTGCTTGTAAGGTCCTGTTTTCCTTTGCCAATGGCTACTGCTTGTACAAGAAGATCGACGCCCATTGTATCCCTTAATGTGAATACATACTTCTCAAACGAAAGTTTTCCCTCTTCAAACATTTTTATGACCTGAAACAACTCATAATTCAATAACTGATATTCATGAATACGTGTAGTAAATAAACAGTAAAGAAAGAGATTATGAACATATAACTTTTGCAGATGTTTTGAACATAAAGTACCTGTGTCAGACTAGCTTTACACTCGTCTGTCACGTTAGAAAGTAAGCGAGACAAAAGCTCATGTAGCCTCCACCCGTTGAAGATCTTTTTACCAGGAACGGACTTCTTAATTCTTTTCTTCCGATACATTGACCACTTTTGGTGTTCACTGCTTCTATAAAACTTCCCATAGTAATAAGATATCACATTGTGCATTCCTTTATTCCCCATGAATTCGTTCACAACGCGAAGATTCTTGCCAAATATGTATAAACCAAGAATAAAACTATCATGTTCAATCGCGCTCCAAGATTCAGTACTTGATGAACAAGGAAGTGGAAGCAAATCATTCTCTGATCCACAACCTGCAGAACAAAACTTACCCTTTGCATTTGCTTGAATCTTCACGGTTTCTTCCTTGTTATGTTGATTTTGAACCCATGTGACAGGAACCGACAAACCAAACTTAGCGATGTTTAGATCATCACTCTTGGCATCATGACAAACAGGTAACTTTATGAGTTGGAACCGCTCGTTTTTCGTCATCAAAGATGGGATTTGTGCCTGGTATTCATCCCCGACCCGTGTGGTCCTTTGTGGCTCCCCAAATATGTTACCACCAGCAGAATACTGTTCAGAATGGAGCCACTCGACACGTTTATCAGCATCCTTAATATCTTTATCCATCTATCCACAACCAAATATGAAATCAAAAGATTTGTTAGCTTCATCAATGAATCAAAACACATGCTCTTGATTGAATGAACAAAAATAGACTGACCCGATACGCTGTGTTTAAACAATAAACTAACAGAAACAGCAAGATTTCATCATACAAGGGGATAAAAACTAATTATACTCGATTTATGACTGTATTTGTGTCCCCAAAACAGAAACTTTGTCAAGTTATTTTGGGAAATTTCTATAAATTCAACAAATTACATCTGTGATAACATAAACAAATCGATTTATTTGATTAACACCTGCAGAAAACCACGATCAGATCCATCTTGAACCCAAGTATCAAAACAAATTGCTAACTACTTGAACACATAAATCAATCCCAAATTAACCACAAGTTAACATCAATCAAAACAATGAATGCCATGAACACATTAAACATCAAGAACCAAAAGTCACGATTAACACACAAATTATCAGATCAAACCCACATCTTGCTGAATGGAGATAACCCCAAATCACAAACACAACACACAGTTCAAGATCATCTCTTGAATTCACTACATAAGTTTACAACCACAAACCCAAGCCAAAGATTAATAAACACGAGCAACAAAGCTTGCTAAACTTGAATGTAACGAATCCCACGTGAAGACGCAAAGATTAACAGATGGGTAGCAATATTTTGCATCAAATTCAACACTTTCAATCGTTTCTTGAAGATTAACCCCTTCATGAATTATGAGCACACAACACGATAATTAAAGAAAAATGCAAGAAACAAAGGCATAAAACTGTGGTGGATGATCAAGAAACGATGATAAGAAAGAATTCACCTTTGAAAATGGGTATATTGCAAGTGATGAAGTTGCTGTTGTAGCGTGAGATCGTTTGTGAGGACTTTGCGATTGCAGAAAGAGGAGAGAACCCAAAGCAAGAAAGTGTCGGGTATTTGAAATAACAAGAGACGACTAATTGGCTTTTGTTCGGGTCGATTTTTATGAGTTTTTGTGTATTCTTTTGGTAGTCATAAGACCAAACCAGCAAACACGTCTGACCAACATTTTTAAAGATTGTTATTATTTTTCTTTGTTCAAGTTGGATGAAGATGGTTTTGTGTTTGATTATTTGGGTCTTTTGAATTGGTTCTATCTTCATGTATTGTTTGGATCATTGGATGACAATGAGTTGGGCACAAGTGGCTTTAGTAATGTAGGAAAGATGGGTCGTTTTTAGGTTGAAATAGTAACGCTAAACGTATCAACGTATATGCTCTTTATTCATGTGGGAACTTTGTAGTATAAAACCGTATATAAAATAAGGACAAGAGATGTAATGTGACAATTACAAAAATTATAAATAGATCCAAACTAACATGCATCGAGTTGTTTTTTAATATAAGAAAAGAGCAAGCTAAACCAGTAATAGCATTGGATAAGGTTTCGTGTTTAACACAAGTAATTAATATCGCGTCTCCCCTAAGAGACATTGTTTGTCTTCCACGGTACAACAAACGAAACAAGGTGAACGGTCAGAAACAGCTCACTCACTCGAAGTAGCAGTACGCTTTTTGATGTTCTTGTGTTTGTGGAAAAACAATAAATGGTGTGGAACGAGATGATAGTACTCATCTTTGACGTTTGTGAAATGATTTTTTGACTAGCTCGCAAATCTCCGTTTCTAATACGTGAATACTCAACTTTCTTATCATCAAAAAACAGACCATGATGTTCGTTTTATAATTAATAGAAATAAAAAAAATCTTTTTAAATCTTGTAACTAGAAAAATTAAAGTACGTTGAAAATGAAAATACATGGTCAACCGAAATTGACATTGACATTGACATTTATGACAATAGTTGAAACTATCAACTTGAACCATGGTGTGACAACCCACCAGCACCGGGAAGCAACACACCATTCTGAGGAAGTTGTTCCTCTTGGTCGAGCCAACCTCACAATTCTCAATTTTTAATGTATGAATACTCGATTTTCTTATTATCCAAAAGAATGATCCTTGATGTTCATTTTATAATCACACTAATGGAAATCAATTGTTTTGAATATTGCAATATATAAAATTAAATTGCACTAAAAATGAAATTACATGGTTAAGTGAAGTTGATGATTCCATTCAAGACAACAGCTGAAACTATCAAGTTGAATCGAGCTGTGACAACCCACTAGCGATAGGAGCTGACACACCATTAACAGGAAGTTCCTTTTGACCATGCCCACCAGCATCCGTCATTACTGAGCTGATCTATGAGCATAACAACATCAATCAAGCTGAGCAACTTAGAAGCAACAAAGTTGTTGAGCCAATCAAGCTGAGCAACTTAGAAGCAACAAAGTTGTTGAGCCAGGCCAATGTTGGCTCTAGCCTAAAAATGTAATGGCAACTATCAAACAACTTGAGATGATATGAGTGTATGAAGTACAAAGGTTTACATTGTGCCAATTACTAAAGCCAGATGCTCACATGTGTGCGAGGTACAAATTAGGGTGGTTTGCACCCTTTAAAGTCCCAACTCATGTCTCATTTTAAAGAAACAATCTTCTTTGAGGCTCCCACTTATATACCACTTTAAGTTTCTACTCACCTTGTATATAAGACAACCTTTTATTGTTTTCTTCTTTCAAGTTTTATATCAAGCTAATTAATTTGAACTTTGAATCTCATTCATCTAAATTTTATTTTGGATATGATCAGGTTCATAAACAATAAATGGTATCAAAGCTTCAGGCTTGTGATTGCTGTTCGTTCTAACCCTAGTTTTCTGGGGTTCAGGGAAATTTGAACTAGTGACGCTGCCCAGGTTTGATACACAAATTGTAACAAAAATCCGATAAGGAGAAGACTTGTTGATCTAGGTTTAGGTGTCGGCAGTCATTAGCCAACTATTAAACAAGCAATAATCAATGAACTCAGCCACCCCTCATCGATTGTCAAAGAACAAGGAGGAGACCTTGTTGTATTCACATCGATCAATAAGAAGGACAAAAGTAATAAGTTTTTGGCATCTATTTTACGTAGTACCAAGAAGAAGAAAAAATGTATGACAATATGGTTGCCCTTTCTCTTAAACAAAAATAAAGGATGAAGGAGCGTGTGCTGCTATTTGCAACATTCAACCAGAAAGAAGTAACAACATTGAGCTATTCTTTTTTTTTTTTGTCGAGCAACATGAAGATAGCAAAGCCGCCGGTTGAGAGCCTGGCAATGCTCATTCATTCCAAGTAGCTATTCTAATCATAAAAGAAACATAATAAAGTTGTGTTCATTCCTTTTGGTTAAGCTTTTTTAGAATTAGGGCTTTTATGTTTCTTGGTTATCGGTTGATTTGATCATTGTTCTTTGGTTGTTGATCCTGGTTGGTTTTAGTTAATAGCTATTGGTTATTGATTCAGTCGTTATTAGACTATGGACTAGCAGGCTAAAGCTATTATTAGACTATCGCTTTCGGTGGATGTTGCTTTAACATTTTAAAGGGAATCACAATAACATTCTAAAGGGAATCACAACAAGGGCTATCATGGTAGGAAATTTTGTTACAATGCATATAAAAAGTATGAACTTGGTTTTGTCCAAACTTGAGTCATTAAGAACCAAAGAATAAGGTTTATATATACTACTGTTATCTTCACTGCCTGACAATTGGGCTAGACCTATTACAGCTGTTACTAGTTTAGCAAGATCTAGTGGTTTCACTTTTAAGGGAGTTTGAAATTAAATTCTAGACGAAAGCATCAGACAAAGAAATTTTGATGAATCATCAAGTGAACAAGTGAATGTGGTCAAAGAAAGGAAAATTAATAGAGATAATGGTAGAAGGATTAGGAAAAAGGTGTTAGACTAGGACTCTGAAGGTTGTAACCTATTAGAAATGAAAAGATGTAGGAAATTTTAAAAACAATATGAGAATGAGGTTAAAGAGGTTAATATCATAGAGGAATATGCAAAAGATGATGCTTTAAATGGATTTTAGAGCTTCATTTAATGCTAACAACATATTTGAAACGACGAGGAGTCTTAAAACATGAGACTTTAGAATGGTTAAAGTGGCAAATGATAAGATACTCTATATGATGTTACGGGTATGGGAAATGTTGATTTGATAAATTTAGTAGTACTATTTGGACTTTGAGAAACATAAGAGTTATTTCAAGCATGAAAAAAAGTTAATTCAGTTAGATAGTTTGATGAACAGGGGCACAAATTTTAGAAAAAAGGCAGTGGAAGGTCGTTAAAGGCAATCTTGTGGTAGCTTGTGGACACAAGAGTAGATCGTTACACATGGCCAATTACCATAAGAGGATCATATTAGACCCGTTTCAAAGAAAAAGAAGTTTCGTCCATAGAATCTCGTAGGCAGAAGGACGTTTGCTTTACGAGAGAAAAACTTAGAACCAATGTGAAGATTCTGGAAAAAGGAGTTCGGAATGGGAGCACTAGAAGTAAGCCAGTCATAGCTTTAGTTAAAGCATCAAAACAAAAATAGGTTATGAAAACCAAGGTTCCTATTGATAAACTCTTTCTACATACTTTCTTGCTTATAACGAAGAGTGTTTGTTATTTGGACTTATCAGGATCAAACAGTTCGTTATAGTGGGAGTCGGCCAGCAAAGAGGTCAAGTTAGGGGCGTGTCTAGCCATGACTAATGTGTTAGAGCTTAGGGGGCGGGGGGAGCTTTAAGAGACCTTTAGGTTAACTGATAAGAAGGCCGCTGCAGCCAGGAAATAAGGAAGATTATAGAAGTACAATTGTTCACAACAGATGCTGGTTGAAATTATCAAGCCTCAAAGTAGGGAGATTTTTAGGTTATATTTGGAAATCTCCATTTGGAGGCTTGATAATCTTCAACTGCCATATGTTGTGAACAATTATACCTCTTGTAATATTCCTAATTTCCTGGTTGTAACAACTTTCTTATGAGTTAACCTGAAGGCTCGTTGAAACCCTCCTCGAGAGCTATTTAGATTACTAAATTAGTAACAGTGGATTAAAGGGACAAGCGCCCCAATTTAACTAGTTTCTAGTTCATTTATGTTTTCTTGGGGAATAAGATTTGTAGCCTTAATCTGTAATTATAAATAGAGATCTTGTATTTGTACTTCCTCATCACTAGTGGTATAGGCATAAAGCAACATGAAATTCTTGGTTGAAGCAAATTGGACGTAAGTTGTACCGCTTGAACCACCATATATCCTTATGCTCTCATGTTTCTTTATTTTCTGTGTTTTTAATCACTGATTGTGTTTTGTTGCTTTTGTGTGCATATAACATACAATTCGACTGAATTTGTTATACGTGAGTGATTGTTGGGCTATCAAGAAGTCATAAGCACTAAAACTAGATGTAGCAAAGATGCGCAATCTGAGGTGAATGTGCGGGCATACAAGGATGGAGCAAGTAAGGAATGAGGTGTTTCGATAGAGACTATGGGTGGCATGTATCACGGAAAATATTAGAGAGCAAAGGTTCCGATGGTTTGGCCACATGAAATGAAAGCAGGTAACGACCTTATCTGGAACCATAGAAACCCTCAATTTGGACGGAAGGAGGAGTAGAGAGACCAAAACTAACTTGAGGTGAGTGGATTAAAAATGATTTATAAAAATTGCACCTCAATATAAAAATGATAAGAGATGAGATGTTGAGATGGATTAAGGATGTTTCTACAATTTATGTTTGCCTCACCTACCTTACATTTGCTTCTTTGGAACCTACACCTTTGTTTGCCTTACTGTGTGTCTTAGCATACTTATACCTGATTCTTGTCTTTGCTTAACTTTGCCATAGCTTGCTCGTACATTTTGATTCTCTTAGCTCCATTATAAGTCACATTGTCATATGCTATATCATTGTATGATATATCTCTGTATGCTATTTCATTGTATGTTATTACGGTATACTTGTTATATGGACTAATGTGTGTAATTTTTTTAATTATTATGATAATTAAATTAATTAATTAAAAATTGTTTCTTTTTTTGGAGCTCGGGGATCAATGAGAACAATATCTCTATCTCGTGAGATAGAGAAAAGTTTGGCTCCATCCTAAGACCCTACTCGTAGCTTTAACTATTGAGTGAGGTTTACTAGGTTTATGTGTTTGGATCTATAAATAAACACAATAAAAAAAGAATAAAAGAATATTTTTTTTTTAATTTAACTATATTTTTAGCAACGTCTTGTGACTAAAATTTGTTGATAAATAATAAAATGTTTAAATGTTGTATAAAATCCGTAAGTTAAAATTTATCTATACTACTATATAATACATATTAGAATGATAAGATGGTAATTTTATTCAAAGTATAAGACACCTATACAACATTTTAAACATAGAGTACAAATGCTTTATGCAATAGTTTCACTTTTGGCCCCATTTAATTAACTTTTTTCTAATTATTGTGTTATTTAATACACATTATTAATACATTATTTAATAATGTGATATTATTTAATTCACTTCATTAAATTTTATTTTATAATATAAATTTAAATTTAAATTTATAATTACTAATTATATTTTTATAACTAAATACTATTTAAATTAAGTATTATTTTAGAGTTAATTACATGAATAGTCCCTGTGGTTTGGTGAAAATAATAGATTTGAGTACTAACTTTTTTGAGTAACAAGTTTGGGTTTTATGCTTTTGATTTTGTAACGAGTTTAGGCATTAAGACTAACTTTCGTTAAATTTTCTGTTAAATTAGAGTAAAATGACCAAAATGCCCTTTTAATAAAACGAAAGAGGCATTTATGTAATTACCTTATTCTAACCAGGGACCATTTATGTCATTACTCAAAATTAAAAACCCACCCCTATCCCTAACCACCGATGAAGAAGAAGACCATGACAGGCCTGGTTAGCGGCATAATCAACATGGTGGTGGTGGACGGCAGGGTTCGTTACAGAGCAAAGGGTGGAGATAGTGGTGGTTACAGGCGGAAGAGCTTCCAACAATGGCAACTAGCTAGGGTGCGAGGTCGGTGGTATTGGGGTTTGACAAACAAACTTGAAGCAGATAAAATCTAGGTGTCGGCCGGAAGTGGTGTAATGATTTCAAGTGATGGTGCAATGATGGGGAAGAAGGATGGGGAAGAAGAATTAACCACGATGGTGGACGGCAGAGGTTGTTACCGGCGGCGATAGACAATAGGGATGGTTGTCAGTGGTGGTGGACAGCCGGGGTGGTTCCCCACAGTGGTGGACAGCGGGAGTGGTGGCTGGCGGTGCTGGACAAGGTGGTTGCCCATGGTGGTGGAGAGCACAGGTGGTTGTCGGAGGTGCTAGTGACTAGTATTCATGTTTGCCCGACAAATGGTTTCGGTATGCACATGTATGATTAAAGTACACAAATGGTCCTTTTAAATAAAATAGAGCTAATTACATAAATGGACCTTTTGTTTAAAAAGGGCATTTTGGTCAATTTACACTGATTTAACAGAAAAGTTAACAAAAGTGAGTCTTAATACCCAAACTTGTTACAAAATTAGAAGCATAAAACCCAAACTTGTTACTCAAAAAAGTTAATACCTAAACTTGTTATTTTCACTAAACCACGGGGACTATTCATGTAATTAACTCATTATTTTATTTAAATACTTATATCTATACTACTATATGATTTGTGATTTTGCCACACATACATGTTTTGAAGCAACATGTACAAAGGAGTGCAAGTCATTTAATAGGGGTAGAATAGAAAATTGATTAAGATTTTAAGACACTTTACGGGCAATATGGTAAATTTATCCATTAGATTTTATATACATTGACATTTTTACCCTTATCTCTTTCATGTATTTAATAAACATTTTTAACACATTATTTAATAATACGATATTATTTAATTCGCTTCATCAAATTTTATTTTACTCATGATACTATAAATTGACATTTAAATTTATATTACTAATTATATTTTTATAACTAAATATTATTTAAATTAAGTATTATTTTATTTAAATATTTAAGTATATAACTTATATATCTTTATATTTATAATAACTATAATACTAATATTTTTTAGGGGCATATTATGAGTTTAATAATTTTAATATTTATCTAAATCTTTTATAATAAAAGTGAAAAGATGATAGAATGATAATTTTACATATGGATTAAGACACTCATATGAAAAGACATGCTTAAATATTAAAAAGAGTTAATTACATAGATAGTCCCTGTGGTTTATTCAAAATAACGGGTTTGGGTACTAAGCAAAAAAAAGTAACAGGTTTGGGTTTTGTGTTTGTTATTTTGTAACACCTTTGGGTATTAGGACTAACGATCGTTAGTTTTTAACTGAGAACACCCTCACGTGCAAAAAACGTGAGGGTATTTTTGTCATTTCATCTATTGGCGCCTATTAGATGGTCGACGGTCACCAGACACCTGATTATCAGCTTCTTCAAACATTCAATCATCCCAACGACTGACTAGGGTTTTCGACTGAGATTTCAAGCAGAATACCCTTTTCAGGAAGGAATTTGAAGAATTCGACTATGAAGGTATATACGGTTTGTGATTTTATCAATTTAAAAACTTGAAAAAGATGAAATTTTTGAACCATGTTCTGATATTTTATACATAATCGTTTTTATTTATTCAGGGCATTATCCAGACTATTTTTCTATGAAGATTCACCATGGGGGAGAATTTAGTATTGTGGATCACCATAGGGTTTATCTAAGGGGTAAGGTAATTTATGCTGATTTGTTGAATATGAATAAGTTTAGTGTGCATCAGCTAAATACACTTGTGGAGGAGTTAGGTTATTAAAGAAAAGCAGTGTACTATTATCACTATCTAGTGCCCAGGAATGACTTAGATTTTGGTTTGAGAGCTTTAGGAAATGATAGTGATGTTATTGGTATGTTGACACACTTAGAAGATAGTAAGTGTATTTCAGTGTATACTGAACATGGTAAAACCCGTTTGCTTAGTTATTTTGTATCTCCAACCAAGCCTAAGCTAGTTATAACAGAAATTGAAGAAGATTCAACACAAAGACCGGTGCTAAAGAGACTATTGTTCGAGTGGGGTAATAGTCATGATATGAATGTAGAGGGCAATGTGAATGCAGAGGGCAATGTGAATGCAGAGGGCAATGTGAATATAGAGGGTAATGTGAATATAGAGGGTAATGTGAATATAGAGGGTAATAGTCATGATATGAATGCAGAAGGTAATGTGAATGCATAGTGCAATGTGAATGCAGAGGGCAACATAGGTGCCTTCAAAGTAGATCTGTGAAGGCATTCACTTCAGATTGGATTTCCAAGGAGATCTTGATGGAGGTACAGTCAAACCCTAACATACCTATCAAGGCTATACACGAATCACTGCAAAGAAAGTATGACATGGGAGTATCCAAGATGAAGGCATTTAGGGCTAAGACACAAGCTTCACAGCAGGTAATGGGTGACTACAATAATCAATACAATCTGTTAAGGAATTATCAATACAAGCTTCACAGCAGGATAACAACACTTACAAAACACAAATGCTAATCATATCCAAAAGACCATACTTTTAACCTTCCTGATAAACTAGATTACAAGAACTACAAAACAAACGAACCCTAAAAACAGAATCCAACTAATTATCAAACACAGATCCTTCCTGCGACATTCATCTTTCACCTTTACAACTTCAACTTCAAGCTTCCTTTTGGAATTCAACAGGCCAGGAATGATCTGACATGTTCGATCACACATGGGGGGGTCAATCCAAACAAAGAATTTACACCTTGATCGCTGAATCAAAAAAAATTCTATGATTAACAATGAAACCGAGCAAAAATAATTTTAGGGTTTAAAAACTCACAAATTGGGGGCAAGTATAAAATCTTCGTCCTGGATTTATGTTCGTCCATGAAGTTTGCATTGTTGCTGGTCTACCACATTTACAAACCACCATTGCAGCAGAAGAAAGGTGAAGAAAGAATGCAGAAGAAACAATGGGGTCACATAGAAGAAACGTTAATATATATGACATATTTTCAAGAAATGACAAAAATACCCTCACGTTTTTTGCACGTGAGGGTGTTTTCAGTTAAAAACTAACGATTGTTAGTCCTGATACCCAAAGGTGTTACAAAATAACAAACACAAAACCCAAACCTGTTACTTTTTTTGTTTAGTACCCAAACCTGTTATTTTGAATAAACTACAAGGACTATCTATGTAATTAACTCTATTAAAAAATTAACTATTTTATTCAATTTATGTCCTTACAATAAAGTATAATATATGATGTTTATAATACAAATGCTAAAGCATATACATGTGGCCAAATAAAACCGCCATTTACTTTCAATGCCGTTCATTCATTGCGATTGAGCACTAATCTCTCTTCCTCTTTCCCTTGCCGGTTGTTAATGGCTCAATAACAATTAAGATGATAATTTGTGATGACAATTTCTCCTTTAACTTTCTCCAGTCTATGCAAATCATCACCGAAAGCTGCCTCCGATGATCATAAAACTGTAACCTACATTCATAAAACGAACCCTCCCTAAAATCTAGGTAATAAGTGATTTCCGACCACAAATACCACCTGTGCTTTCACTAATCTTGTTGGGATAATATAGTTGTCTTAAAGACTTTTGTAATATACGTAATTGTTTTATTTCATTCAATTTTTTCAATAATTATATTTTGATTTTTAATTTACATCATAACGCACCGAGCCGTAACTAACTAAAATCGAATTCCTAAAAAATCACGCAACCACCGTACCGCCGCAACGCGCAGACATTTCCACTAATATATTATTAAACTTCTACAATCTGTCGTTCATTCCGTCTACAAAGACCTGAACATTGCTTTAGAGCGGTTGGTCAAAATAGAATAAACCTCACAAAAAAAATAAATAAAAAATAATTTATAAAATAAAAAATAAATAGAGAAGAAAGAATTGTCGGATTTTAAATAAAAAATTGATTTCTTAATCTGATAAGTTAGTGTGGTCATCATATTTATATTTATGTGGCTACAAAAGATAAGCATCATTCCTCCTTTAAAGAAAGACCAAATTATTATTCAAATATTCAATCAACATTCACCATCGCTTGTTTACTTTATGCAGCCAACACTTTCAGTTTTTCGTTAACAAACAATTTATTAATCAAACAATTTTTGTGTTTAAGCCACATAAATGAAGTGTTGCAACAATTATGTTTAAGCCATTTCAATCTCCAAATACAACTTTTGTGTTTAAGCCACATAAATGAAGTGTTTTTAACTTCGTCGCAGAGCCTTTTTGTTCATAGTGGATTAGAGTTAAAGATAATACCATTCCGAGCCTTCCATAATAGCCAAACAGTTGCAACACAAACAAAATACAAAACCCTTTGCACTTCTCCAAAACCGCCCCATTACACGGAGCCGCCAATATTTCCCTTACGGTAGAACATAAGAAGATGGGGAATATGCACTAGGATGCTATTCGAGACCAAACTTTAGTAGCGAATGGGCATTGTAAAAACAGGTGATCCACTATTTCCTCGGCTTCAAAACACATCAAACATTCCGTAAATTGAATATGCACTCCTTTATCTACTATTGTCTACTTTGTTGGGATCGTGCTTTATGCAACCAACACTTTCTTCATGTGTGCTCTCTATATTTTCATGAAATTTGTTCTTACGGAGGACAAAGTGGAAGGCGCTACAACAGTGTCTAGGTGGACTCGCGGTATCATGGAAGACCACTCACCCCCTTGAATGACGCATGACAATGGTGTTGAATGAGGGTGGTAGCGAACACAACATTGGTTACCATTAGACCACCCGTTGGCAAACAGTCATATTGAAAAAAAGTTACATTTTAAGTATTTCATTCATTTATTTTAAATACAAGCAATCTAAACTACTTTTATAATTTTTTTTCTTTTCCAAACTATTTTCTCATACATTCTCCTTGTTGAAATTATTTTCTTGCAATGGATTCATCAAAGGCGATTGAATCAAAAATCATAATATCTTAATTTGATTTGAATTCGATAATTAGACTTTGAATTGAATTTGAATTTCAAAACTCAAATCGAATATCGAATCAAATTTTAAGTTTTTCAAATTTAATTTGAATATTGAACACTCTTATTCGCAATTGAAACATGGGTATTATCTTTCCGACTATGTATGCTCCAATGACTTTTGTCAAGTCGTTCCCTTTTCGGGACACCAAAGAACCAATGTTGTGGAACATGTTTTGAGAACTACATACCCACAATTTAACCATTATTTTTATTAAATGAGTTATTTTGTAATTTTTTAAATTTTAATGAAATTTGGGTTTTATTTCATTCTTTGTTAACTAATTTAAATTTAAATTAAGTTTTTAAATTTAATGTAATTTTTATTTTGTAATTTTTTAAATTTAATTAAGTTTTAATATTAATTTGGATATTGGATGAGAGAATAAAAAGACTAAGAGACATTTTCATGGAGTAAATTACGCGGACAGTCCTTGGGGTTTACACGTATTGCAACTTTAGTCCTTACTTTTCAAAAATTACAGACGCGGGCCTGAACTATACATGATTTGCACACTGGTAGTCCCCAACGCTAACAAAAGTTAACTTGATCAGTTAAGTCTATGTAAAATGACTAAAATACCCTTACCTTTAAAATAAAATTACTCAAAATATTATTAATAGTGGGACCCATGTTATTTAAAATTAAAAAAAAACAAAAACAAAACTAAACAATCAACCCACCTATCGGCCACCCCCCTTGCAGCCTTGCTTTCCAACAACCCCCAGCCAATATTCCGGCAGCTGCCGTCATCTCCACCACACCACCATCATTTTCATCTCTCCACACCACCATCACTTCCTAAGCCATTTTTTCCCACAACCACCACCAACACCACCTCGTCCTTTCTACCTGAATCATCGGACCTTGTCGCATTCCCTTGGAACCGTTAGATTGGATCTAAAACAATCACCATCATTGTAGATCCTGTCGATATGATCTGAAACCTTTAGATCTGAAACCGAAAGTCATCATTACCATTGTAGATCTCATTTTTTCAGCGTTAAAATGGGTTTTTTAATGATGATTGTGACTAAGCGTTAAAATGGGTTTATTATGATGATTGTGACTAGTGGTGGTGGTAATGATCTGTGGCAATTGTGATTGTGAATGGTAGTGGTGGTAGCGACTTGTGCTGGTAGTGATTGTCAATGGTGGTAGTGGTGATTGTGAGCGATGGAAGTGGTAGTGACTTGTGGAGGTGGTGATTATAAGCTGTGATGGTGGTGATTGTGAACGGTGGTAGTGGTGGTGGCGATTGTGAGTTGTGGTGGTGATTACTTTCGGTGATGATGGTGGTAGTGACCTTCAATGGTGGTGGTTGTAAGTGGTAATGAATAAGAAGAAGAAGATGGAGGAAGTGGGGAGGGGGTGGGGGTGAGGAGGGGTATATTGGTAATTCTACATTGACTTAACATAGAAAGTTAACCTCAGTTAGCGTCGGGGACTGCTGGTGTGCATATCATGCATATTTCAGGCCTGCATCTGTAATTTTTTAAAAGTAGGAACTAAAATTGCAACACGTGCAAACCACAGGGACTGCCCGTGTAATTTACTCCATTTTCATGGTTCAACGAGAGTTAGTGAGAGTTAACAAGAGGATGACAAAAAATAATGTGACCCCTAAATGTAGGAGAGATATTGCAAGTAAGAAGAATGAGTGTCAAGAAAATTGGCCACGGATAATCTTTGTCTGTTTATCAGATAAACTAAATCTGCCAACAATAACTAATCTCAAGTCCGATATCGATCTACATGATGAGATAAATGTCAAAAATGGTAAATCTAAAGGTGTTCAATCCCAAATGAGAGATGATTTTACACAAAACCTATGCACAAGAATATAGAGGAAAAAAATAAAATCAACCTGGAACGACAAACAAACTCAAGACAACAATCATACCACAAACATGATGATAGGATATAAGAAAATACAAACTCTATGCATAAACATATAGAATTTGTCATTTTGATGAAACCTAGATGTAGGACACCAACAAACTTCCTAGAAAGATTGAAAAAAAAAAGATACTTGTGTAGCCGATGATCTAAAAGAGTCTTTGTTATCAACACCATGACAATCCGATAAAGATGACGACTAGAGATCAAGGATAATGACCACCCAGATTGTTCAGTAGATAGAGTAGTTGATGATGGGATAGAGATCAAAACTGATCTTAGGAGACAAACCCATGATGCATGCTAAATACACTTCTCTTATATAATAGCTTTAATCCCTTATTAGCTTAATATAAACATAATAAAAAATATATAAAACATTAGTTTGTTATTAAATTGGGAACAACATATATTTCATATTTTAACACCCCTGTTCAATTCAACAAGCAAAAATGTTTAGGCACATTTAACTTTTTTCCTTGTAAAATAGCTACAACTAGTTTCTTGAAAGACAAAAAATTCCAATAAAAACTTGACTTTATATTCCAAAATTCCTGTTCTTTTAGAAAAAAGTTATAGCCCAGTTAGTTAGATAAGAAGTATAACTAAAATCTTACAAACAACCATTAAAAAAAGGTGTTATACATACCTTCTAACTATTTTAATTGTCATATCTCTCCTTCAACTTGTTGATATAGTTAACTTTTTCTTTTATGTTTTTTTATTTACCATAGCACCTTTTAATATGTTAAACTCAAAACTCTTTAAGTTTTACCTATTCATTATTTCTTTAAGTCTTTATATTTTTTGTCTTTTTTTATATGTAGTAGTTATGGCTTTTCAAAAAAAAAAAAAAGCCAAAAACAAAAAAATATCGAAAACCAAACCGTATCGGTACCCCAAAAACCAAATCAAATGTGACTTCAGTTTTCGGTTCAGTTAATGGTTACACAAAGTATTGCTTATTCGGTTCAGTTATCCGTATAAACCGAGTAACGAACGGTTTAATCGGATAACCGAAATGAATAAACCGGTTTAAACAGTCTAATCTGTTGAATTCAGTTCGTTTAGGACTATTTTCAATTTAGAAGACATTTTTAAATTTCTATTGAAATTTTATTTCTAACTTCAAAAACGTTTATATTAAATTTTTATGGAATTTTTTCAACTATTTTTAAATATATTTTTGTATCATTAACTAAGAAGCTTTTTTTACCTTATTTTTAGAAAAAAAAGATAAAATTTAATTCTAAAACTTAAGTTTTTTCTGGAGGAAAAAAATGAAAACTTTGCAATTGATAAGAAAGAGGGATGTGTATAGACTAAACAAAAAAAATATGAAAGTACTTCCCTATGTGCTCGCCATGAAACTTTAGCCCAATTAAATTAAGTCCAACTCCAAACTTTTACCTTCAACTAATCTGATGTAGTTGGAAATGCAAAGTTGTGATGAGATACCATAACAAGTCTATCTTTGGTCCCCACCTCGTTATGATTAACCAGCGAACTTTTTCGTGCACAACAACGTAAAGAGACCACACAACTTTCCACTAAAAAAATTTCACCGATGCATAGGTCTAAATGATGTAAGAATTTCTCTAGAATATTTTCTTTTTCCGTTCATCAACGTTGAGGTCGTCATTCCAGTAAACCTCAAAGTTTCTTTTTTAAAAGCGTCTAAAATCAAGACAAGTCAAAAAGTTCCTTTAAAAAACGTTACAATGTTTTGACTTCTGCATTTTTCCACGAATTACACTACCAACATGAGTGATACATGTAAAGCATTACTAGACCGTAATTGGCTATATGCTATGACACATCTATTTGTTTCTTTGCATGTTAACGACACTTGAAAATTGGTAACTAAGCCATCCCACAGCCCGGTAATACATTGTATGTGGTTGTCCAGACACAAATTTAAATCTGATGGCACATTTGAGCGTTACAAACCTCAATTACTTGTAAATGTTAAATAACAAATGGTTGGTATCAAATGTAAGGAAACCTTCAGCCTAGTGGTAAAGTAGTAACTATTCTTGTGGTATTATCATTGGCAACCTCCAAATCATGGCCAATACATCAAATGGATATAAAAATAATGAAACCATTTTCATGCACCAATCACCCGACTTTGTCGATAACACACATTTGGACTATGCTTGTCGTGTAAAAAAGTCGTGATACGGTCTCAAACAAGCTCTTGGTCTTGGTATACTTGGTTTTCCACATTTTTATATCACGAGGATTTCATAGTAGCATATGTGATATATCACTATTCATTTACCAACACGAATCACACGTTGCTTGTTTACATTTATATGTTGATGATATCGTACTAACTGTTTTAGATCTAGGATTGTTATAGAAAATAATAATAATGTTGTCTCTTGAGTTTTCTATGACTGATTTGGGGCCACTTCATCATTTTTGGGTACGACGATACATCGGGACAAAATGGCCTATTTTTATGATAATCCTAATATGCAAGAGGCATATTACATCATGCTTCCATGTCCAACTGTAAGCCAAGTCATATGCCTGCCGACACATCTTCTAAATCTAGTGCCAAGACTGACAATTTACTATCTAACAGGACCACTTATCATAGCTTAGCCGGGCATTTCAATACCTAACTTTTACTAGACTAGACATCACTTATGCCGTTCAATAGGCTTGCCTTTTCATGCAAGCCCCACGACATTCTCACTTTGCATTTTTGAAGACAATTTATTGATATATTCAAGATACTAGACTATGGTTTACGTATATCTACTCCATCCTCCCATTTACTTGTGTTTTCAGATGTCGACTACAGTAGTTTCCCGAATTCATGTTGGTCAACATCGGGTTATTGCAATTTTTGGGAAATATTTTAATTTCTTGGTCCTCCAAAAGGCAGCTGACAATTTCAAGATCAAGTGCCGAAGACAAATACCGCAGAGTTGCAAACACGATTTTCAAAGCATCTTGGCTTCCTAACCTATTACTCAAGCTTCATGTCTTCTTACAAAAGGCTACGATCATCTATTGTGACAACGTGTCCGCTATATATTTATCCATAAACTGGTTCAACTCCAACGGATAAAGCATGTTGACATGGCTATCAACTTCATCCGAAAAAAGGTCCAAATTGGTCACATTCGGGTATTTGCAGATATTTTCACCAAAGGCTTTCCATGAAAACTATTTCAATCTTTCCGGTCCAATTTGAGTGTTTGTTCACCGCCCGCTTCAACTTAGGGTGAGTATTAGACAATAGATTATTAAAGATTATTGTTTAGTTGATATTGTTATAGGTATTGATTCCTAACTTATGGAATTAGGAGATGTATTATGATTTGTATTCTTATCCCTATATGTTAGTGATGCGGGCCCAAGTGTTGAGGACCGGACTTTATTGTTTTTAGAGGCTCAAAACCGTGCTGCACGAAAACTGGCATAACTTGGACTATGAGTCTCCGTTTCTGACGTTCTACCAGTCGAAACGACCGTGGAAACGAAGACTACGTCATGGTAACCCGCCGTAGGCGGGTTAACCCGTTGTTTTTCCAAAATAAGGCCTCTAAATAGGTTTTCGGGCCACTTTTATGTTTTTCTCTAGTTTTTGGTTTTGTTTTGGGCTTTTGTTTGGGCCGTAGTTGTTTGTTTTAGGCCTGTTCGAACTCTTTTTTTTGCTATTTAAGTTTACTGGATGTAATCTGAAAGGGCAGTTGAACTATTGGATAATTGAAATCTTGTCTTTTCGAATTCGTGACTCTTGGGGTCGAATTTGGGGGTTTGGGGTGAAGATCATCACGGGCATTCGCAGAATCAACGTGTTTGGTTTCGACTTCATTCCGTGCGCTACATCAGTTAGGGAGTTATTTTTCATGAATGATATATAAAAATTACCAATACCATAAACACTTTTATTTTTTTCATAAGACCTTTAATATTTAGAAAGTAAAATGTTTGTGCTTTTTAAGTTTATCATTTTACTAAACTTTCGAAGATATAATGGTATGATTTCATGTGTTGGCTTGTTTGGCCAATCCAATTAACTCGAACATTTCGGTTAGTTTCTTCAAAATCCATAATTACCAGTTAAGCCAGAAATTCCATCAAAAGCAGCCAAATCAGATCGTGAACATATGAACTAGGTCAACATTTACATACTATAAAATCACAATCTAATAACAAAACTCAAGTAGCTGAATTCTAATCTTCAGCTTAGGTAGCCTTCACGTCATGCTATCTCATTCGTTCGGAGCTCTTTTTATCCTTGTGTGCATATTAAAAATCAGCTATACTGAGTGAGTTATATGATTCATAGAACATGTAAATATAAAAAAGTTTTCACTTTAAACATAAACATTCACATCATAACAAAACACTACATAACAATGGTAAATTATAGGGTATACAACATTCATAAAACGTTCTTTGGTCATTCATCATTAGTTAATCATATCAGTGTATTCATTCAGTTACTCTTCACTACTGTTTCCCACAACCCATATCTTAGTTGTATAACCATTAGCCTTCCATAAAGGCATATGACTCATGATTCCCATACAAGGACCATTGTGTATTTCCATACAAGGCCCACTATTCATTTTCATTATTAAAACATTCCATCTATTATTTCTTGCATTCAAGTGTTAGTTTATTCGTTTAGAAAACATTCATTCACTCGGTTTTAGAAACATTAATTCATTCTTTTATTCTTTCTCTCTAAGTAATCTGTTAAAAGTTTGCTAGGTCAACATTCACATAGAACATTGTAATAGTACTTAGTTTCAAGTACAACACTACACATTCGGACGAAACAACACTTTTAGACGAAATTACACTTTCCTCCGAAAGTGTATGAACTTTCGTCTAGGATACATTCGACCATACATCCGTTTGAAAGTCTAAGGCCTTTCATCTAAGACACTTTCATTTGAAATCTTTTGTTTTGATTGTTAATTAGTTATAATCATAGTTTAAACTAAGTTTCCTACAAGGTACTTAGTAAAGCGAGGTCATTTTGATTTCAATCCAAGATAGTAACACATTCACATAGCATAAAAAAACTAAAAACTTGAGTTGGATTCTTATAAATTCAAAAATTGATATTTTATGCGCTGAAATCAGTTTGTATTCTTACCCAAACTTTAATCTAGTCAATAGATCAAACTCAAACAACCCTCAATCCAAATAATCAAATTTGTTAAGGCCCACTAAAAACTTCAAGACTTATGTCATGCAAATGCATGAAATACCACCACATATGCATGACATGCAACCTAAATCAGACCCAAAACAGCAAAGAAGTTCAAAAGATGGTGCTCCTTTGTAATCAAAAGATGTGTGTGAAGTCTATCTCCACAACAGAATCCACAAACCATACAAAGTTCAAAAGAAAATATCAAAATAGGTTGCTGGTTTTCAAAATCTTATGTGAAATTCATAAACTTAAAGTACCATTTGATAGCAAGTTACTAGAGGTCGAAATCGAAATATATCACTTTGGAGATGTTGAAGACTCCACATCAGATGCATCATCCATGACTTGATCCTCTCCATGCCCTTCGACAGCAGCTTCAGCAGTAAGATTGATACCTACGTTATTCTCATCTCCTCTTTTCTTCTTTGATTTCTTGGTACCATTAGCAACAACTTCCAATGGGTTTGTAGTCAATGTACTATCGCAGCTTTCACCATCAGAATCCAATTCTTGGCCTGTATTATCACCACCATTCGGTTAATAACTTAGAAAATCTATGGGACATTATTTTGTAACAATGGTTTTTTAACTTTATCTGATCGCTAGAAAAACACTATTAGGTTTACAAAAGAACTCTTCTACCAAAATAAAATTCTTATACATCACGTCAGCTAGTCCTTAAGGTACGTGTCATGTTAACACTCAAGTCACTTACTCATGCATCAAATATGCAACATATGCACCGAAATACGTATGTGTCAGGCTAGTCGGATTTTTATGTATTTTCTAAAACAATTTTTATATATTTTAAGAATATTAAATTCAATAAAAAATATAAAAAAACATATCTCTGTTACAATAAACCAATTTATATTTTTAATAAATATATTCCTAAAATAAAATGGAGATAATATATAATGTTAAATACCAAATAAATAAAAGATAACATGTTTACGGAAGTACAAAAGAAATTATAGTTTCTTAATACTTTTTTTAGGATTGGGTTATAACATGTTTACGGAAATTCGATAAGGGTGTCGTGAAGAAGCCAGACCTCCCACCAACTTAAATGCATCCTTTTCTCATTCTCTTACAATGACTTTCTTGCACAAACGGCTCATTCGACCCGACATTGAAGGATTTAAGGTCTCAAACTATTCATTTATATGTTCCGGTGGGTAATCATCATAAACAATAAAATTTGAAAACTTTGGCGTACTCTTAAGTTTCTATCACACAACTTCTTGGTGATGAGACTATGACTAAGGACAACCATAGTTCATAAAGGCCTAAAACACAAAGATTTTACATCAATGGCCTCCAACACAAACTAATTATAGTTTAATATGATGAATCTCCGGATGAGGATGACACTGCCATTGAGCCCACTTCCCAACTGCTCCTAAGACAAACATAATCTTAAAGGAACCCACAATCACCACTAAACTACAATCCATCCGTTCTAAACACTTACCTGCTAAGGCTTTCTCAACAGCTTAGAGAATACCTAATTAAAAAGCCTAAACTATCACACCAAGGAAGATGAGGTCCTCGAGTGACAAGTTGAACCACAACTTCAAGTGGCTGCTACTTACTTAAAGTAGATCTTAGTACCTCCACCCAAGCCAGCTCCTTGGAATGTCTCATAAAAGACACCCGATGTAATCCAAAAAGAGAGGCATCGCTTGATGCTCGGTCCATTAAAACAAGGTCTCCCATGTCTGGTATGCTTTACAACCCACTATCTTGTCAAACACAGCCTTAAATATAGTTTTGGTCTTTAGTAATCCACATAATATTTCTTCTCCTCATTTCTTTCCTTAATTACCACTCATAAAGGTTGAGAACTAGAAGTACCTACCTAAGGTCATGAAGAGGCATTCAATGTCCATGCTATTGTTATGGCTAAATAACAAATGCTCTATAACTCCAAGATGAAATTAGAGTGAAGGAGTTTGAGAAAAACACCATATACACCTATATCATTAATAAAGGTTATTATGGTACTTTCGATAAGGGTGTCATGAAGAAGCCAGACCTCCCACCAACTTAAATGTATCTTTTTTAAATTCTCTTACAATGACTTTCTTGCAATACCAGCTCATTCAACCTAACATCAAAGGAAGTTATTTACTTGTTTTACTTAATATGAACATGCAAGTTGTTTAAGGTCGTTTGTGTTCCAATGGGTAATCATAAACAATAAAATCTGAAAATTTTAAGCTACTCTAGGTTTTTATTACATATTTTGCAATAGCTTTTTGGTGATGAGACTATGGCTTAAGGACAACCATAGTTCATAAAGGCCTAAAACACAAAGATCTTACATCAATGGTCTCCTTCACAAAATAGTTATAGTTGAGGAGGATGAATGTCCAGATGATCAGGATGACACCACCACTGAGCCCACTACCTCGACTACTCCTAAGACAGACATAATCTTAAAGGAATCCACAATAACAATAAACTATCCATCTGTTCTTCTAAATGCCTACATGCTAAGTATCTCTCAGCAGTACCTAAAAATCCTAAACTATCGCTAAGAAAGATGAGGTCCCTAGGTGAAAAGTTAAACCATAACTTTAAGAGAATGCTACCTACTTATAGTTTACCTTAGTACCTCCACCCAAACCAACTCCTTAGGATGTCTCATTAAAGACACTTGATGTAATCGGAAAGGAGCCCATATTACTAGGATGATCAAGCATTACTTGATACTCAACCCATTAGAACAAGGCCAACTCCCATACTTGATCTACTTTTTAACCCACTATCCTGCTAAATACTTGACCTTGATATAACTTTGGCCTCTAGTAGTTCACCTGGTATCTTTTTCCTCACCATTTCTCATCTCAATAACTGGTCATAGACGTTAAGAACTAGAAGTACCTATCCAAGGTCATGACGAGGCATTCAATGACCATGTTGTTATCATGGTTAATGCATCTTTGTTCAAAGCAACCACTACAGTTAGATCATCGGTTGACCTTTAGGCTAGTGGTTCATTCACTTAGACCTTGGCAAAGGCAATAGTTGATGATATCATAAGTGTGGTTAAGAGTAAAAGTCTCTAGTACTAAGAAAAAAAGGCTCTTGAAAATGGTTAAAAGAAAACCAATTATAAAGGTTAAGAACAAGAAGTACCTACCCAAGATCATGAAGAGGCATTCAATAACCATGTTGTTGTCATGGTTAATGCATCTTTGTTTAAAGCAACCACTACAGTTGGATCATTACTTGACCTTTAGGCTAGCCGTTTAGGCACTTAAACCTTTAAAAAGGTAATAGTTAATGATACCACAAGTGTGGTTAAGACTAAAAGTCTCTAGAACTAACAAAAAGAGACTCTTGAACATGATTAAAAGAAAACCAATTCATGTTGGAAACTGCCGATTCCATTAATTTATAAGAAGGTTTAAACGTAATACTAGAGTGAACAAAATCAGTTCTAGTCCTTTAGTCTAAGGTATATGATCTCAAGAAGATTCTTACCGATATGGCCAAGGAAAAAGTCCAAGATTAAACTCAACTACTGGCATCTATCTAAACATTCTCCAAACATACCAAGTCACTCCAAACAAGCCCCCGGCCTCTTCATCAACAACTTCTCTACCCCATACCATTAATATTCCTACTCTTACAACATCTGGTTACTTGATAAGTGCCTGCTACACTTGCACCCTTCATCACATCTCATTATGAAGCCATAGCTAAGCACAAAAAACAACTCAAATTAGATCCTGAGTTGCCTGCTGAGATGTTAGGAGTTACATTTGATGCAAAATGTATTGAGGTGTTGCACGTCCTGCCCCCATGGTTTCCAACAGCTGATGCCAAAAAGAGGGAGAGTTTAAAGCTTAAAGGAAGTATTCTACTCAAAAGGTTCACAGGACTATCAAAATAAGGTGAGTTAGCTCAAGAACCCTTGAACATATAAATTGAGTCTATGAATATTAGTTATGAACTACTAGAAAATACACCTTTAATGACACACGAATTATGACACACTGATTTTATGATGTCTGAAAGTATGTGTCTTAAAAAATGTCATCTTTACTAAAATCTGAAGGAATAATAGCACATATTTTTGTGGGTCATTGTTTTAGTGTCATAAAAAGAAAAAAAACACGGAATACACTTTAGAAAATTTACGTGTCATCTTCTAATGTCATCTTATACTTTCTAAACCCCCAAAATTTCTAAGTTTCCCTCCATACCTTCTAAACTTTCCTCTCCCTCAAAACCTCACACTTTTATTCTCTTAGCACGAGATGATTATTGTATAAGAATTCTCTTTTCATAAACAAAAGAGCACACCATCACCAGTACCATAAACAACCCATGCCTTTACCTTTCAATTTGTTTGAAAACCTAGCTCCATCATCTAAATCAAAGGTCAAGAAGATGAAGAACATCGCCTCCAAAACCACCGGAATCGAAAACGAGGGAATTATTCATGAAAATCCAAGGCTGCTGTGCTGGATCAAGAAATGGGTATCCAGGAACAATTGTTGGACCAAATTACAACTGAGAAAAGGAAATAGGGTGAGGCTAAGAAAACTACTTACGTTAAAGTTGCAAAGGAACTAGATGATCAAGCTAACAAAACTCAACAAGCAAAAGTCATAGTCAATTAGCTCACAAAAAGTTATTGTTGTCTCTTAACAACTTGCACATCCATGGAGCCTGAACCCACACTTCGAACCCACAATTCCTTCTCCCAAACCCTTACCACCACCTAAACCTTCCTCTTCTAAGCCTAAATTAAAACCCCTAACTATACATTAATCCTCTACTGAACTAGTACCGCTACCAAAACCTTAACCTGAATTAAAATGAAGACTATTTCTACTAACAAAACTAACAAAACCACACCGGCCACTTGTACCAATCAATCAATGGATGCCACATCATTATATTACTAGTGACATCATTGGAAGTTGAACTCCCTAACACACCAATAAAATCCCCCATTTCATTCCAAACGATGTTAAATTTGCCCAGCTTATCTTGATTGATTAATCTTACTAGATGAAGCTTAGATCAAGCGAAATATACTTAACCTACAATAGAAAATATCATATAATGGAGTTGTGAAAAGGAAACCAAATCCTTATGTTGGTATGAGAAGATGGTTCTAAACAAACAAGTAACATTGAATACACCTCAATACTTCAGTAAAGGTTGGCGCTTACACAACTAACCATACAAAGACAAAAATATGAGTACAAGATTGTTGTCTGTGAAGATTCATTACGGGCTCAAATTTTTAGTTTGAATAAGCCAAGTTGGAACGAAACATAAAAGAATAAATAAGTGAGTTTTGACATAATCACTTTTAGGAGGAATTGTTTAGGATATTACTGATTGATCACCAAAACTACATTCCTTGACTTGGTTCGAGTATGATCCTAATACTATCCACTAATTAGTATCGAGTAGTAGGTAATAATTACATGGCGAGAAATCAATATAAAGTGGAAGGAAATAAACACCGATGAACAAACCTCTGAAGAACATTCAAGTGAAGAAGTAAACTCAGACTAAAGGCTAGCTTAAGACATCCACTAAAATCTACCAAAGAAGATCTAAGGTGATGCAGCGCACGGAATGAAATCGAAACTCAAACACGTTGATTCTGCGAATACCCGTGATGATCTTCACCCAAACCTCAAATTCGACCCCAAAAGTCACGAATTTGAAAAGACAAACTTTTTAATTGCAGAAATGATCAAGTGACCATCCAAATTACATAAAGACAACTTAAATAACAAGCCAAAATTCGAACGAGCCTAAAACAAATAACCATGGGCCAAACAAAAGCCCAAAACAAAACTGAAAAACTAGAAGAAAACATAAAAGTGGCCCAAAAACCCATTTAGAGGCCTTATTTTGGAAAAATAACCGGATAACCAGCCTACGGCTATCTCGCGCACACGATTTGGTTATTAGATTTATTCATATCTATTTATATTTATATTAGTTTGTTATTTTTCATTTCATTTTGACTGTAACTGTATGGACTAAAAGTCCACATATGATTGCTATGTGTAGGGATGACAATCAAACCCGAACTCAACGAGAATACTCGTAACCCGAGGCATTTGAGATGTGTATGGGACCGGTTAAGCCGGTATGGGACGGGTATGGGATTCTTTTTTATAATTTTAGTGGGTTTGTGTAACATCCCGAGTTTCAGGGTCAAATGTAATAGTTAAAATAAAAGAAATATGAACTTTACATTTTGTATATTGTTAAACGAGTAAGTAAGGAGTGAAATAACTATTTTAAATTTAAAGTTTTAGACGAGTTTTAGTGTCGTAAGAGACCGTTTAAATATATATAAATATAATAATATATTATATTTAACGTGCTTCGTTTTTAACGAAACTTAGGGGGACTTGTAGAGAAAAATAAGCTCGTCCCAACGACATATTTGAAATTTTATAGACCCTTATATTTTAGAAGTTATAAGAAAAAAATGAAGTAAGCAGCTAAATTAATTATAATGATATAATAATATTATTATTAAAAAAGAAGTCTGCAGAAGAATGGAAGAAAGAAAGCAACCAAGCAAGCAGCTAAACCACATCCCACATCGTCTATATGAATAATTCACCTACCTATTTGCTTCCTTATAAATAGAAGCCTTAGGATTAAATTTAGAGTATAAGTTTTCTTGGTCACGTTCTAATATAAAGAGAATCCCGAGTAATCGATACCCCAATGGGTATTATTATTAGTCGTTTTTAAAGCTCGGGTAGGAGCGCAAGTAGGGAGACTTTACATCAGATTGCCGTAGATAGTTTTAAGGTATGTTATCGTTTAAGTTTATGTTAAGTTAATTATTATTTATTTTAGATTATTATTATTATCGGGAGTAGTTTTAGTATTATTAGTATATTATTTTTAGGCGTTAGGGTTATTGTTAGGGGTGGGTATTGGGTAGTCTAGCCTTAGTTAGGCATGGACTGATCACCCATGCTTAAACAAGATAGCGTAAACCAATATACAACCATTGTAATAACTAGTTAGTTGTATCATTACCTAACTTAGGATTACTTAAACTGTATCAGGACCTAGAGATATTACCAGATTGTACTAGAAAAGGTTATCAACTGATGGGCAACTACTAAACAGGTGAGTTTCTCTGAACTGTTTTATAAAACGGGATGTGATGTTTTGATAACTGGTAATAATTGAAGAACTGACTATCAATAACATCTGTGATATGTGGCAATGCTTGATAGGATGCTTGAGGGCTGCTTGTATGATTCTGCTTTAGCCAGTGGAGTTTGTATACATAGCCTGGTTATGTGAATTTATACTATGCTTACTCTGTTCTTATCTGTTTGCCATGGTTGTATTTGCTTGATGCAATAGTCAATATCAATATGTTTTGAATTTTGAAGAATGCTATGTTCATGAACTCACAAGCTTTATGCTGAGTCCCAAATCTTTTCTTTTTAGACACACATCCTAGGTGCCAATGATTGCAGTACGTGGAGATTACGGGTTAGCTTATGAGAAAATAGAGGTCTAGAGCAGTAATTGAAGATTTGAATCTCCAGTTAAATTTATGTAATGTATTATCTAGTATGCCAGATGTACAATATGCTATGATGTTAATAAAAGTTAGACTTCCGCTGTGAATTTAGATTACTATGTGTTCTGTATATATCTGATGCGTAACGTTCCCTAGGGTGTGCACTGGGAGGCGGGCGTTACAGTTTGGGATGGGTTTGGGATATGATATAACTGTTTACCCACCCCGTATGCCCAATTAAGCATACCCGTTTACATGATTAAGCATACTCGTTTACCTGAAATATTTTTTTGGTTTTTCTTTTGTTATTTTAAATATGGTATGTTTATTTTTAGTTATTTTAAGCATATTATAATATATTCAAGTTCTTTAATTCTAACATTTCTCTCTTTCAGTCCATATCCTACTTGGATAATTTGACAATTAGACTTTTAATTCTTCTTTGAATCCTAGCTACTATTAAAATAGAGTCAGCAAGACATTAGCAAATAGATTTAGTCTAAAAGAGATAGCGATAAAGAGATTTGACCAAAATATTAAAGAGGTACCCGTCAAGTATACCCAATGGGTATTATTCATGAAATAGGGTATACTCGATCATTCGTGGATATGCCTGATACCCGACCGGTAAATACCCGATACATTTGTTATTTGAAGTTTGATCTATCTTTAGATTAGAAGCCTAGTATATAATGTACCGGGGTCATCATTGCATGTGTGGGTGGGTGAGTAAGGTTGTTGAAAATAAGAGTTTCTATTAAATATATTAAGCGTCCAAATATATAAACATCCCATATTATAAATCGACCGTATAGCGGCGTATATGTCCCATATAGCCCTATATGATCCCTATTCAACACATATAAGGCTATACGACGCGTATAGCAAATTTCGACATTGAATACGAGAAAAATTTCAGGGGGCTGTCAGAGGAGTTATACGCCGCGTCTAGGGCCATACGACCCCCTTATATAACGCGTATGGAACTATACGATACGTATAAAAATTTAGGGTGTTAATTTATAATTTTGGGGTGTCTTAATATCCACACCGTGTTAACTTTTCTTCTTTTCTTTGATCATTAATTATTTAAGGTGTTCATAAGTTGTGATTATAGATTTGTGAGATCAAGTTCGATCCCAAACTAAATATATAAATAGTAAAAACTCTTTGGTTGTGTGTGCCAATTAAAATATTATATGATATAGAGTAAATTACAAAAAAAAATTCTTTTATCTTTGTAGCTAATTTCACTTTTTAGTCTTTATCTTTATTAATTACAATAGAAAATCTTTATGCATATAATTTGTTTTATTTTTGGTCATTTAGCCTAGTGGTCGTTAATTTGCATCTTCAAGTTAGGTCACATTGTTATCACATGAATATATATATGTAAAAAAAATCACGCGGCATAATTTAAGTCGAATTGACAGATTAGGGAAATATGATTAGTAAAACATTGAGACACATGAGTAAAACCTCAAACAGATTCTATATATTTTTATTCTTATTTTTTTAAAGCTAGTTTAATAAAGATTTACTATTTCATATGATTTAAATATTAATAATAAACTTAATATATAAAAATTAGAATGTAAGTCACGTGAAGTTATTTAAAAAAACATGATCAGTAACACGTTAAGAGTGACAAGTAAAACCTCAAACAAATTTTATATGTTTTTATCATTATTTTCTTAAAGTTAGTTATATAAAAATTTATTATATCATATTATTTAAGTATCAATAATAAACTTCATATATAGGAATTAGAATGCAAGGCACGCAAAGTTATTTATGTTTTTTTTTAAAATTATAATGCTAGTTGTATAAAAATTTATTGTATGATATGATTTTAATCATCGTATGATTGTGATAAGTATCTAAATCATTTCATCTGGCATGCATTCTAATTTTTATATATTAAGTTTATTATTATCTTTTGAATAGAAAATTAAGTTTTTTATTGATAAATAAATCATACGACAATCATTATTTGATTGAGGTGTTAGTCTTTGGTCTTAATGTTATACTGAACATATTTTTTTAATACATCGATTTGTTTTTTGATTATGATGCATTTATGTTTTTTTCTACATTTACCCTCATATGATAATCACGTGACCTAACTTAACGACGCAAACTAACGACCTTTAAACAAAAGGACCAAATGTAAAACAAACCATATATAATGGATGTTCAGTGTAATTAGTAAAGATATAATTAGAAATGCGAAATTAGTTATATAAATAAAGGTTCTTGTATGTAATTTACTTTATAATATATCTACCGGATGTTATGTATTTGCACACACATCTTGAAAAATCATACTGTGTACTTTTTTAATTAGTGTGAGAAATAAAAGACATATTGGGTGATTAAGGGTTTTATGCCACCTTGTAATTCTTTTTATTTGTATTTTATTAGTTCTTACCGGATATCCTGGACTCACTACTTTGAATAGGAGCTACATCGTTTTGATTTGCATCCTCGTTTTGAGCTTCTTCAATGTTGTTTTGCTCATTTTCTGCAAAATCATTAGATGATCTATGTTCTATAAGTTTGGTTTCTGATAAAACCCTCATCTCTTTCCATATGATTATGCCCATCCCACGTCTCACGGAACTGGTATCCACGATGGCAAATTTCATCTGGGTTTACTAACCTGCATGTTCAGTTTCATGTGACAAATTGTTTCTTGTTAACAAATGTATATAAACAAAAAACTTTAATTATATAAATATTTTATTGAGTTATATCCTTTTTGGTTCATAGAACAATATATGAATTACTTTGTGTATAGGTATTTTGGTCATTTCATGAATAAGTTAGGTGAAAGTGAAAATCTATACCAATAGATTGTTTCAACTCTGCTTGATGCTAATAAAGAAATGCTATTTTTAGCGTTGTATCTGACTCTATGCTCTTGAGTCTTTTTATATTATATAATATTCTCTTTTTCATTCAAATGGTGTAATATATTTTTATGACTACTATAGATATATACACATTTTATGTACCACATTTGTAAGTATGATCAGCTAATTTAGTATTTTGTTTAAATCCATTAATTTATTTCACACATTAAACTTGTTAACAAAGGTTACTAATGTTTCTAGGTGAGTAAAATTTGGTACATACATTTATATATTTACACACACAAATGCATATAATTTTAAGAATCAAGAATAAAAATCCACTTTTTTTTTATTTATCTTTGATACAAAAATTAAAATTATGAAGTGTATCAGTTGAAATAGATTTGATTTTAAGCTAAAAATCGGTTTTATTTTGTCATCCATATTTTCATGAAACACCAAATAGATCTTGACTTTTTTCAGGAATCTGAACTCAAAAGATAAGCTTTACAAATGCCCAACTAAATCCCCTAAAATAACATGTAGAATTTGTTCAAAATGATATGATGTACAATATACAAATTCACAAAAGATACAATACGCTACAAGATCTGCTCTAAAACATTAGAATAAAAGATTCAAAGGAAAAAGTTTGACAAACAAAGTAGTACCCAATTACATGCCCTGATGTGGAAACTGATTAAAAAATGATTTGTTTCTTCATATCGGTTTCTTTATTAAGAAATCAATTAAAACCATTTCGTTCAATTTACGCTATGAAATCGATGTGATGAAGCTTGTTTACCTTGATTACGATTAGAAACGATTTGAATCCCGATCGTGAATACGAAAAAAGCAACTGCGTCGTTGATCGCTGCTAGGGTTTAGGTTATTTGGACTCTATAGTTGACGGCTAGGTTTTGTGGCTTTTGTGGTATTTATTATAAAATATTTCATAGCCATAAAAGAATGAGGTTCGGGACCCGAACCTATTCTTTAATATATTTTTTAGGTTCGGATTTCAGTCACCCGTCCTTAATTTGTTTAACCATGGTTTAACTATGGTTGGATATCATGTTCCCTGGTAAAATTCAATTGCTTTTATTTCGTTATGGCCATGATATATGATTTTTGTTTCAAAGTTGGATTAGAAGTAATTCTACGTCATACATATTAGTGAAAGTTTTAAATATAAAGTATAGTTTGATTCCTTTAGCGGGCCGTGAGCCTGGCCTTAATGGGGTGTGTCATGTTCATCACTAAGAAAATTTCTCATGGGTCAAGGCTTTCTTACCGTTGTGGAACGGCTATACATAAAGTAAATTTCAAATATAAAATTCAACGGAATTTTAGAAGACAAAGGACAAGCGATTTGCGAAAACTATTAACATGATATCTAACGGCTTCTTTTATGTAAGTGTTTAAAAATAGCTATTACATAAAACTATTTTATGTTAATAATTAGAAATAACTAATGTGACTTATTAAAATTACAATTAAAATTTATATCAATGCTCCTTTCGGTAACTATTACAAGGTTCAAGCAGCACTAGAAGAAAAGAGATCTATAACGTCAACACCTATAGCGTTGACGTCTATAGTGTGACGGATAAAGGTAACCTCTCCTACTTAGGTGGCACACTTTTTTACTCTCTTATTTGAGTCTTGTGTAAGTATTGGCATAGTAAGATTCTAGAGGTCAAGATTTGAGGCTTGGAAAATTTAAATCAAGATCATGCGAAAAGTTGAGATGGAAACATTTTTATGCGAAAACTTCGCAGTAGTAACAGTCACATGTAAAAACATTCTAATGCGAAAACTTCACAGAAGTAACTGTCAGAGTAGTAACTGTCACAGTAGTAACATATTCTCATGCGATAACTTTAAAGTAGTATAAATAGATGTGTTGTTTTGTATAATGCAACACTTGTCATTTCACACTTTGAGAAGCTTTTAGCAATTGTAGTAATCAGAGAAAAACTTCTATTTACTTCATTGTTCTTTCGATTTGACTTGTGCATGATTGTGTTATCATGATTTGCATCGCTCATTCCGTGTTTGATGTGAATTAATTGATCAGAGTTTGTTTATTATGAATAAATCCTAGATTTTACAAATGGTGTCAGAGCTTGGTGCTCTGGATCGATTGGATGACACAGATTTTGAGCTTGGATTGAAGGTTAAAATGCTCGATTTGAGTTGTCGATCGATTTGGTGATGGTTTTGGTTGGATTGATCAAGTTTTAGTTGGTTTTGAGGAGAAAGTGTTCTGTTTGAGTTTGTGATAGTGTTCGGTTGAAATATTGGACATTTTGAATAATTTAGAGACCAGTAGATGATTAATTGAATCTAATTAATTTACCTAGACTCTAGTTAGCATTCTGGAATAATTGGTTGATTGAAGAGTTCATTTTTGGGTTGAATTGGACAAGTAATTATCATTTGCAAAAACTTTAGAAGTTCTCTCAATGATAACCGTCTTTTACAGAAGATTACAAAATCTGAGAAAACTTTTGACATTTGCGAAAAAATATGAAATTTGCGAAAAATTTTGACATTTGCGCGAACTTTTGAAATTTGCTAAAATCTTTTCAAGCAAAAATATTTTCACACGAAAACTTTTTTAAGAGGAAATTTTTCAAGAGAATGTTTTAAAGAGAAAACTTAATTTTCAATAGAAAACTTTTTCAAGAAAAAACTTTCAAAAATAGAAACCTGGTAGAGTAGGTGGAATGGAAGAATTGTTTGGTGATTTACCGGAAGGATTGTCTGAACCTACTCAAGTAATTATTACTAATAATACCGATGAGCCATTCTTTGAGAAAAGTTAAAGAAACTAAGATTGATCAAATCAAGGTTTTCATGAGGTCGTTGATGTTGAGTTATCTTTTTTTTTTTTAAATGTGAAGTTCAAAAGAAGGATGAAGTGGTTGAAATTTTTGATGATGACGTTTTGTGAAAAGCTACAAAGAGTTTAAATGTTGTTCAGCATGCTCTAGTACATTCTTATGCAAATAAAGATTTGAAAAAAGAAATTTACAAAGCATTCATGGTAGATGTTGTCAAAGACATGCCTGAATTATCAAGCTAAAAAAATGAGGTATATAAAGATCTTTGTTCGTTAGAATGTGTTGATAAAGTTCAACGGTATTGAGCTGATAACAAAACTATATTATTAAAACTTGTGAAACTTCAATACATCAATAGAAAATTTCGACCTGACAGAAAACATTTTTAAAGAAAAAATTGAAGGACTAAACAAAATTGTTTATCGGTTATAATTAAACCTTTATAATAAAGAATGTGCTAAAATTGATTTAAAACAAAGAAATTATGAGCTCCCATTGGAGGTTAATCGACTTAACAGTGACTTAGCTTCTCGTAAACTCACTGTTGAGAAATTTGAACTTTCATCAACTATGGATAAAATGATAGTTGATGCTCAAATGACTTAGAAGATCAATGGTGCAAAGAGCAGTGTTGGTTATACTAACATTGCTCTACCAATTGATCATGATTATACACCAATCTCTTTATCATATGCTAATGATAATGAGGATAAGATGTATGAATTGGGATTCCAACCAAAGGCTGACCTTAAACCAAAAACTCATATGACTTTAACAGTTGATCCAAAAATCATTTTTGATTAAAATTTTGATCATATTTATCATTGTGTAGAATTATTAAGGAAGGATGGATTGATTGAAGAATGGGAGAGTTATAGTGAGAGTGTAAATAAAGAAGTTAAAAATAAGACATATGTCAGAAAAGAATCTATATGTAACACACTTTATGTCTTGAAGGAGATTGTAAATAAAAATTTAATGAAACATAAAGTTCATGAAAATGAGATTTGTTCTGACATCAAACCAAATTGTGTTAAATCTCCATTGACTACATTTGTAAACAAAAATTTGGAACGGTGAAAATAAGATGAAAAATAAGAAATCTAGACCAAATGAATCTAATTTAAAAATGATTTCAAGAACAAGTTTGAATCAAAAGGTGATCTTGATAAGGAAGTTCATATCCTTAAAGACTCAAACACTCAACTTTTTAAAGATAAATATTTTAATAATGCTAACTCGGTGTAACAAGGTTTGTTTGGCACATGTATTTCAATGGGCGGTCTAATTCCAGCAAAACTCCCGAATGAACTCAAATTAGCGAGATTAAGTCACACATGCAACATATTAGAGTTTGAAAAAAGGATCATGCCTCAAAGGCAAAAGATGAAGTTAAGAAGGAAAAGTGTTAGAATGAGTGTAAATCAATGTTACAGAATCTTGTGGTCAAAGATATACTAAAAACAGATTTTATGACACCTTTGGTGGTTGTCATAAACATTTTGAGAGGCATATGAGAGAGAAATGGACTGATAAGGGTGTTCTTCAAAGTGAGAAGTCGTCATTCAACCCTTATCATCATCATTTGGTTTTAAATGATCAAACAATATGAAGTTTGACAAGTTAAGTCAACATTGGTTTCCATCAAAAAGATGTTATTTCATTTATGGAAAACTAAATCTTATAGAAAATATTGTCACCGGTTTAAATCTCCGATAAAAAAATGATTTAATAATCAGAAAATAAACCAAGGAAAATATTTTTCATCACAACCGAATGTTTCAAGACAAAATGTTATAAACAAGGTAACTTCAAATGGTTCTTCTAAAGAAGCATTTAAGAAACCTAAATGGTAATAATAATTCAAAAGTTGGGTTTCATAATAAACAAAAGATAAAACATAAAAAATATCAAAAAACCAAAAGTTGTCCACAAGGTAAATGAAACTGATAAATAATAAAAACCAAAGGTGTTTGTGAATAAATTCACAAAACCAAAAGATGTTTGAAAAAGCAAAAGTCAAACATCACCTTTGTCTCAAAGTGGTCAAACGATGTTTGATGACAAGAGGGACATGATTTTAACTAAAGTATCTTATTTAGATGAGAATAATCAACCCAAGTCTACTTTGGCTTAGGTTAACAAATCTAACTGATTGTTTAATATGTGTAGGGACAATCAAGGAGAATTGTTGATAGGCTTTGGTATGTCGACAGTGACTATTTCCGATACACATTGGGTAATTTGGGTTGAAGGTTGTAAAGTTATATTAGAAGATTAGAAGGCTGATGCAACCAAAGAAGCCAAAACAAACAAGGAGCTTTCTGCATGCATGCACTGATGTACAAGGTAGAAGTTGATTCAGAAGTTTTACACTCTCCACAGAAAATATTCTAAGTGTAAAATCTTCCGAAGCCAAAGTCCAAATCTTTCGAAGCCAAAGATGAAGTCTTCCGAAGCTTCAGAGACCAAGTCTTCTGAAGCCAAATGGTTGTGAAGACTGATTTCTTACGAAGACAGAGAGGACATGCTTTCTCTAATCTACTTTTTCATAAAGCTGACTTACTTTCCGCTGCAACTCTGAAGACTCACCAACTTATACAATTTGGTGAAAAGGTCCATGCTTTTGTAAACTATAGATTATGGTCTTGGGTCTGCAACTTTCTACTTTGTACCTGTTATCCTTTTTATAATATAAAAGGATGTGAGCTATGGCATGTCATAGTCACTAGTCAAAAGGCAATCTGCCTTTTGACTCTACATTGATCTTGTTATCTAGATTAGTATTTCTAGCTGGCTTTCAAAGTATTGACGGCTGTAGGATGTAGTATAAAGTATCTCAGGTCCTTGTATTTCTTTTTATGCTTTGTAACACTTGTAATAGAACTTGAGAGCAATATGCAACATCTTTGAAAACCATACTTCTCTGTTCTTGTTTTTAGTTCTATCTCATTGTTTACTTGTGTTCTCAGTATCATTTACACAAACCCGGTTCCCCATTTGATCTGTTAAGTGTTCTAAAACTCTCCTCATTGTGAGACTGATTGTATTGAGCATCCCTTTAACCGGTCCTGCAATTGGTATCAGAGCTTTTTAGGCTCTTGATTGTAAGATCTCACCATCTTAAATCCCTTCAGTTTTAAAAAAAACTTAACAACTCAAATGGCAGCTATCACAAAGGCTGATATAGAAACCGGTACAATGACAAAAGTGTTTACTGATCACTCCTAATGACTTTGTACTTGGTGTCAAAGAATGGAAGGCTTCATCAAGTCTCAAGACTTCAGGATGTGGGGATCCGTTGTCCATGGATCTCATGTACCATCCACCTCTTCAGCTGGTGGTGGTGGTGGTATGATACAAAAGGAAGTGGCTGATTATTCTGATGAAGACTGGATGAATATTGACATAGATCAGAAGGCCGTGCTCCAAACTGCTCTTCCAAACTCTATCTACAGAGGCTTCAAGAAGTGCGAGACTGCCAAGCAACTATGGGATGCACTGAAGCTGATGTATGAGGGGTCAAATGAAGCAAAAGAAAACAAGAAGGACCTCTTGAAGCAGCAGTTTGAGAACTTCACCTTTAAAACATGTGAAACCATGACTTAATAATACTTCAGGTATGTTGAGATTGTGGATACTCTAATGGATGTTGGAGTAACTCTTGAGAACAAGGACATTATGAGGAAGTTCATGTCCTCTCTTCCCAAACAATGGACACAATATTGTGTGGTCATTAAAAGGACTGAGAACCTCAAGACCCTTACTCTCACTGAGTTGTATGGTATCCTCAGTGGCTACCAAATGGAGATGAACATGCAAAATCCATCTGGTAACTCCAACAATCAGCAAAGTTCAGCCCTTCATGTAGTTAAAAGGGATTGCAGAGAACCACAACATCATCTCATCTGCTACCCCGACAACTCATAAAAGGGTCCTTTCATCACCTTCTCGGAGACACCAAGAGAGATCTACATCCAAGGAAGCCCATTCCAAGAGACAAGCTCTTCACAAGCCTTTGTGTCTACTGATGAAAGCACATGCAACTTTCTCTTTACCCTTGAAGACCTGGACTGTATCCATCCAGATATCTGGAGTACATGGAAATAGTCCAGCAAATGGCTCTTCTCACTCACAGAGCCATGAAGTTCAGCAAGAGGACAGGGAGGAAGTTTCCTAGCAATGCAACCAGTCGAAAGTTTGGGCTGGACAAAAGCAAAGTGAAGTGTTACAACTGTAACCAAATAGGACACTTTGCTAGAGAGTGCAAGTCACCAAGGACAAATAGTGGCCAAGCACAAACCAGACCAAACTACACTGATGGAGCTCCCCAAAATAAAAAACCCAAGCAGCAAGCTGCAGTTGCTGTTGAAGTGGGAGGCTTTGACTGGAGCTTTCAGGTTGAGGATGCATCTCCAAACCAAGCACTGATGGCAGATCATGAAAAAGCCAAGGTATTGGAACATCTTTGTACACCTGAATGTATTGCTAAAGTTAACTGATATAGGTCCTATAACTTAGAGATGAGAACTGATCTTGAAACCTTAAAATTTTTTAAAGATGATTTCAAAAGAGCTGAACATGATTACAAACTTAAAATAGAAGATTTCAAGTTGTATTCGGAAGAAAATTATGTCTTCAAGTCAAATAACTACTTATAAGAAATTTACCTTTGGAAGAAATTCTGGGATATCTTTCGAAGCTTAAATATGCTTCTAAGTACTTACATGTATTTGAAGAACAATTTTCTTCCGAAAACAATTAAGTCTCGAAAGATTTTGAGAAAGCCATTTCAACTCTTAAGCATGAACATACCAACTACAGGACTCAGAAAAGATCTCATCACTAAGTTAACTGAATGCCAGGCTGAGCTTGTGATCAGCAAAGCTAGGGCAGACGTGTTCTTGAAGAAGAGACCTTCAAGAACATGATATCCTCACCCTTGCATGCAAAAGTTTGTTATCAGAATTAGCAGGGAGTGGGATCTACTGAGATAGCTCCTCCACACACTCTATTGTCTGTAAGACCTCCAAGGTGTGGAACTTATGAAGATGAGCTTCCACATATAGACTCCATTGATGAAGAGGATGAAGAGGAGATAGTGAAGGATGATTCTGAGAAGAGTGAAGAAGATCATCCTAAAAAGGGTCCCTATTCTCTTGAGGAGAGTAAAGAATCTGGGATAACCAAGGCTAAGAGGAAGAACTTAATCAATCAAGGCCATTTTCAACTCTAAGCAGAAACAAGTGTTTATCTCTGTAGGTTTTGAAGTGGTGAAGGCTGAAGACTCAACTATGAACTCTAGTACCAGGAGTTCTAGTTCATGTCCAACTCATCCCAGCAAAGAGAAGAAGGCTGATCAGCTGTGTACCACTGCTACATAGCCTAAACCATCCAGTTCCAAGAGCAAGCATCACCCTAAGAAGCTTGCTGCATCATCTATGAAGATGAAGATGGAGGTGGAAAGTGATCAAGTTTAGTCTTTCTATCAAAAGAAGACTCTCAGAAGAAAGCAAATAGATTGCATCATGTGTGGTAGTACTTCTTATCTTGCTAAGGATTGCATCTACAATCCTAAAAGTACTATTCACATGATCAAAGAGAAAACTTCTGAGAAGAACTAGCTTCGGAAGGAAAATCTTTTCCTTCAAAAGCTCCAAGGTGAAAAAAGAAGACAAGTGAAAACTTGCCTTCGGAAGAAATTTGGTCTCGGAAGAAATGAATGCTTTCGAAGTACTAAAGCCTGTTGCAGTGAAAGCAAGATCTTCCGAAGGTCCAGTCTCCAAAACTTCTGAAGTTTGTCAAAACTTTCGAGGTGTTGAAGGTCAAGTCCAATCTTTCAAAGATGGTGTGGAAGATAAAGAAAGACCAAGTGACTGAAAGTTCTTCATCAACAACAGCTAATGATCCCCAAAGCTTGAACATAGGATCAGTTACTGTTACATTGTCTTCAAATCAATTTGATAATCCCAAGACCAAGGCTTGGGTTTTCCACTTGGGACAGATAAAGCCTAGCATCTTCAAGACTATGAGGAAGCCAACTGCTGGCTTCTTAGGGGTAGAAACAGCCCTTGTCCCAAAAATGTTAGAGCTCATTGCTCAAGGTGACAACCTAGCAGCACTAGCTAGTGTTAAACCCATACCTTCTACTTCCCAACCAACAATATAGCCAAATATAACCATCACCTACCAAAGAAAATCCAAACGAACCCCTACATATACTACTCTGTTTGTGCAGGCCCCTATATCATCACCCACACAGGAGGAAGTAGACACTGGAGCTCCCACTTCTCATGAGGAGCAAACCACTCCAATCTCACAAATGATCAGTGCTGAGGTTCCTCATGCTCAGCCTGATGAGCTCACAACCCCTACAGCCTTAAGCCTTCACTCAGAGTCTCAAAACACTAGTGAACAACCTTCAGGGGACGGTTACCATCCCCAGCCTCTTGATCTAAACCAACCAATCCCAAACCTTGAATCCTATGATGATGAAGACATGGGCTTCAGTGAGTATCATGAGTCTCTTTTCTCCACCCCTGCTCAAGGAGAGACGAGTACTCCTGTTTCTCTCATGTCTAGCCCACATCATCCACCTACTACTGAGGTGGATCTCCCTAAACTTGTTCAGGAGGTCCATATGGAAGAGGATCTCACTTCAGTAAGTGATTACATCATTAAGACCTCAACCATGGCAACCCAACCTCTTGACACTTCACTTGAAGTTGTCATGATGCAGGGGAAATCCAGCAGCAAAAAACAAAGTGCTGGTGATGAGGAAGAAGACCTTGGTCCTATTCTCTCATCCCCCCATGATTCTTCTGATGAAGATAAGGGGAGTCTGAAACTAAAGGTGCAAAAACTGAAAAAAACATGCACCTATTTAGTCTCAAAGATAAGTCATCTGGAATCTCAGGTGACTGTCTTACAAAGGAGGGTCAATGATCAGCAACTTGAGATCACCGATCTCAAGGGCAAGTTAGCTGAGAAACCACTTCGAAGAACTCAACCAGATCCATAAGAACCTGTAGATGTGATAGACCCAACCCCAAGCTCACTTATGCCAAAAGGTGATGCTACCAAAAAGGGGGAGAAAGTCCAAACAATCATAGAACCTGGGAGTTCTTCACAGAGGAACTTAGAGGATTCACCACCCTCACTTGCAAATGGTCCATACTCAGCAACCTCCTCAAGTCTACATGAATATGGACTTACTTGCCCAAGTCTACATGGATGTGGTCTCACTCATACAAAGTTCGTTTGAGGAAGGTATTCTTGGAGCTATGCCTACCCCATCTTATCCCTCTGAGAATCCAATCATGGGATGGAGGTATGATACTGATAGAAGAGCTCTAGTCATCTTTAGATCTCAGGGTCAGCTGGAAATTTTCAACCTTTTCAACCTGAGCTTCTATGAGAGCATCCATCTGATTGATCTTCCACTTGTCAATCCAAGTCAAAACAGACAAGCTACAAGATTAGCATATGGGATTCAAGAAAGAGTGCTAGAAGAATTCAAGCTGAGGTCAAGACTATATAGACAGAGGCTAGCAGGTGAGATTTTTGGTCAACTGGATGTTGAGGTGGACCCTAAGATTAGCTTCGAAGGGGAAGCCTTGACTGAAGTCCCAGAAGTTGAACCTGTGAACCTTGAGACAGGAACTTCTCCAGCACCCATTACCCTCAGTGAGGCACCAGCTGGTGAAGGTGCTTCACAACCTCTCTCTGGCCAGAGCTTGACTACTGAACCAAGCAATAAGGCCAAAGCTCTCTCCACCCTGAGTCACCAAGGCCTGTGCGTGACAAAGGGAAGAGGAAGATGACCTCTGAGGAGATCGAGGAGGAGGAAAGAGAGAGGAAGAGGAAGCTAAGGGAAGAGAGTTCAAGAGCGTCTCCAGGTTTCATGGAAGTTGCTATCAGGGCTGCCCCCAGGCCAAACACTCAAGATGATGAGTTGATGACAGCGAGGATAAACTACTTGGGGACCAGAAACTACAATGTAGATGAACTACTCTCTCTCCACTTAGAAGAACTAAATGAACTAGCTGACAAGAAATTATCCAAAGAGAGGAAGGAGGTAGAGGATGCAACATTGCTCCTCAAGAACAAGGAAGAAAGGAGACAGAAAAGGCTCTACAAGCATGCTCCTACCCTTTCCCCAGTTCAAGAAAGTCAAGAGCCATCATCCAAAACAGCTAAAAGAAGTCTACTGACAAACAAAGGATGATGAGCTTCTTGAAGTTGTATGGGTTCTTCAGAAGAAGGTTTGGTCCAATGTATCTATTCACTATGATGAGCACATTAGAGTGATCAAGCAGAAGATTAAAAAGGGAGAGCTTGTTGACTTGCATTCTCCACCAAGTCCAGCTCAACCTGAGGTTGTCAAGGTTGAACCCCTTGAGACAACATAACTTCATCTTCTGATCCACAATAGGGTCCTTTTCACTCTCCTTCTAAACCTGTGAGAGAAGAGAACCCAACTAAGAGAGACATAGTAGAACAACCTGGTGTTGAAGACCAGTCCTCTCAGTTAAAGACCTCAAAGAAGAGGAAAAGGATGACCATGAAGAGTGTTTCTAAGAAGAAAACCAAGGCATCCACCTTTACACCTCAGGATGAGTCAGAGCATCTTGAGGTAGTGTAAGAAGAGGCTGCTCAACAAACTCCAACTCAAAGATGAGCCTCTTGCAATTGGAAGACCCACTTTGTCCTGGACTTTTGCTGCGAATCCAGATAGGTGGTATGTCATCAGAGATCAAGGAGGTCAAGATGTCTATTTATGGCAAGACATGCCTGATCTTCCTCTACATGATCTCCATAACATGAGAAGATATTATGAGAGTCTGAAGGATCTTGCCAGAGGAAGGAGAAAGGTATGGTCTTGATCCTAATGAGGACTGTTAACATCTGAATAACTTCTCTTTTTTGGTAGCATCAGCATAGGGGGAGTTTGTAAGGTTATATTAGATGATTAGAAGGCTGATACAACCAAAGAAGCCAAAACAACCAAGAAGCTTCCTGCATGCATGCACTGATGTACAAGGTAGAAGTTGATTCGAAAGTTTTACACTCTCCACAAAAAATATTCTAAGTGTAAAATCTTCCAAAGCCAAAGTCCAAATCTTCCGATGCCAAAGATGAAGTCTTCCGAAGCTTCAGAGACAAAGTCTTCCGATGCCAAGGTTGTGAAGACTGATTTCTTCCGAAGATAGAGAGGACATGCTTTCTCTGATCTACTTTTTCATAAAGCTAACTTACTTTCCGCTGCAACTCTGAAGACTCACCAACTTATACAAGTTGGTGAAAAGGTCCACACTTTTGTAAACTATAGATTATGGTCTTGGGTCTATAACTTCCTACTTTGTACCTGTTATCCTTTTTATAATATAAAAGGATGTGAGCTATGGCATGTCATAGTCACTAGTCAAAAGACAATCTGCCTTTTGAGTCTACATTGATCTTGTTATCTAGATTAGTGTTTACAGCTGGCTTTCAAAGTATTGACGGCTGTAGGATGTAGTATAAAGTATCTCAGGTCCTTGTATTTCTTTTTATGCTTTGTAACACTTGTAATAGAACTTGAGAGCAATATACAACATTCTTGAAAACCATACTTCTGTTCTTGTTCTTAGTTCTATCTTATTGTTTACTTGTGTTCTTAGTATCACTTACACAAACACGGTTCCCCATTTGATCTGTTAAGTGTTCTAAAACTCTCCTTATTGTAAGACTGATTGTATTGACCATCCCTTTAACCAGTCTTGCAAAGGTACCTAATGTTTGAGAAGATATGAAAGGTGTGTCAAAGAAGAAAGGAATATTGACTTTAGAATATTTGAAGCCAAATGAGTGGTTATAATCATCTGATCCCTTCACAAAAGCATGTGAACATTTTTTATTTCTACTTCTTGTGTGACACCCTACTTAAATCCAACATCGGTCATGGACAGTAGAGATTCCTGGTTCATAAGGAATGCACTAACTCTAAAATTACCAGCGCGTTTTGGGCGTATTGGCTATGGATGAGAGAAGAACTACATAGTTATGCGTGTTTAGGTATGAAAGGTGTGTCAAAGAAGAAAGGAATATTGACTTTGGGATATGAAGCTAAATGTGTGGTTATAATCATCTGATCCCTTCACAAAAGCATGTGAACATTTTTGATTCAGTTACTTCTTGTATGACACCCTACATTAATCTTACCTTGACCATGGACAATAGAGATTTCTAGTTCATATGAAATGCACTGCCTCTTAAATTACTAACGCGTTTTAGGTGTATTGGCTATGGATGAGAGGAGAACTCCATAGTTAAGCGTGCTTAGGTGACAATAATCTAGGGATGGGTGACCTCCCTGGGAAGTTTTCGCCCGGGCAACCAAAAGCATATCCATGAGCTCCTCGTGGGCAAAGTAGACAATATTGGTGGTTTGAGAGGCCGGGTGTTACGAATGGTATCCGATCTACTCCTGTGCCATTTGGGATGGTGGAACAAACCTTATCGATGATGGTGAGTTCTCCGGCTCATCGAGGATGATTAGTCCAAAGGGGGGTGATTATGACACCCTACATAAATCCCACATCAGTGGTGGACAGAAGAGATTCCTGGTTCATAAGGAATGCCCTGCCTCTAATATCACCAACGCGTTTTGGGCGTATTGGTTGTGGATGAGAGGAGAACTCCATAGTTAAGCGTGCTTAGGTGACAACAATCCAGGGATGGGTGACCTCCCTGGAAAGTTTTCACCTAGACAACTAAAAGCAAATTCGTGAGCTCCTCGTGGGTAAAGCGGATAATATTGGTTGTTGGAGTGGCCGGGTGTTACATCTTAGGAATGATTAACATTGATGTTAGTCAAGAGGTTTTTCAACAAAAATGTATTTGTATTTTTTTTATTTTTTTTAAGTTTTTTATTTTTTAGATAATCATCATTTTAGGAAAGAGACTTAACAAAGTAAAGTACAAAAAGAATTTCGATTATAGGGGGGTTAAATTTTGAAATAAAATTTCTAAAGATATTTTTGTTTGATAAAATTTTCAAATTTTTTTTGTGTATAGACTAAGGCTTAAAACGAACTGACTTGGATTTTATTTGATATGCTCATAGTCTTGGTTATGAAGACTGAAAAGCAACATGGATTTTGATTCATAGTAAGTAAATCAGCTATAACTGATGTAGATAACATATTACGGTTTTATGGTAATACTAATTTCATGCTAAAACAGACTAAGAGTTACAATCTTGTCATGCTCAAACAAGTCATTATCTAATTCAGTGATTTCATTTATACACACACACACACACACACACACAGATATATATATACACACACACACAAATATATATGGGAGGGTTGAAATGAGAACTCACTTTTTTGTGATAACTCTAGAAATCAATGTGAGCCACAAGTTTTCAATGGCAAAAAAGTAAATAATAAAAAATTATAAAACAAAAAATAACAAAAAAATTAAAAAAATAAAAAAATAAAAATGTTTTCCTTGTTTCCCTCTTTCATAAAACAATAAAAAAAATTATAAAAATTAAAAAAATCACTTTTTTTATAAACTTCATTTTACACATGTGT